>CM060681.1:6072500-6402500 GCA_030686995.1 Artemisia argyi
ATTAGATAACTCGTGTAATATTCTAAAAAGAATATGTTTGATTATAGAATCACATCCTAAAATCTGGAACAGCTTCCAAATTCTATAGATGAACAATTTTTCAATTGTTGTGAAAATTGTCATAGCCAACAAACTTGAAAGTTTGAAGGGCATCAAACATTACACAATAGATATTAATGTTTACGGAAAGTTTTAATAGCATATTGTTGTTGCATACAATAATGCTAATGAAATTGAGATGACACTCAATACTAGTTATGGTAAGGATTTCATCCTTGGCTATTACTAGTTATGCTTAAATAAGAGCATAGTTGCATTATACATTAAAAGAATAAGAATACTTTAAACTTTAAAATGTTTGGAAGTTTAATTATCATAAATTGGTGGTTAAGGATGTCTCACATTTTTATGAAATATGGCATTATCAAAATAGTTGACTATGCACATATAAGAATTTCAATAGTTGAATTCTTGAAATAAGTATTCTCAAAATTCCGATAGATCAAAGTTGGATGATTTATGTTTTGTCAACAAGTAGGAATGTCATTACTTGAGACATAATTCATCAACAAGAGTTATCATGCATTGATCTATTTAGTATTTGGATAAGGGATGTTAAACAATTATTATAATAAATTGAAATACATGGTATGTTTAATTTATAATATATTGTATCCTATATTTGTATGTTTAAATCCATGAATAAAGGTTATTCTTAAATTGTCCATTGTCAGTTAATAATGTGGGAATATTATTAAATCAAGACAAATCTGAAGGTTGGTATAATATACTTAAAGTATATTGATGCGTAGACATGCCATTTCAGATGATATTCGATGATACTGAATATAGGACTTATCCCAACTACATGATGTTACTTTATGGATTTTGTTATTAAGTAAATCATGAGAAGTTATCCTCAGACTTGAGATGCAAGATAAGTGTCATGAATGTAGTACATTTTTGTGGAACAACTTAACGCTATACGTAACTGGTAGTCATAAGGGTTGTTTTCGGAAGTGTTACAAAGTTTGTGGGTTATTGCTTGTAGTCAAGATAGAATTTGTTCCTTCAAATTTATTTTTGGAGTTTAATACTGCTGGGCCCCTCGTAGGGTTGGTAAGATGCATGTACGGCCGTACCCAAGATCTCACCTGAATATGTTCAGAAGATTTGGTAATCTTAATCAATCATAAACAACGAGAAACAGAATGGTTAATTAAGGAATGACTTTAATCCATATCCTTATTAACGTGGTATTAGAAACAAAAGGATAATAATAATGAGAAATCATTAAAAGGTTTTTTCCAGGAGCCTTACTCGAGATCGTACTAGAGGCATCGGCGTGTTGCAAGACGCTAACCGATGTGATTACACTATTAAAATATGTCCAAGTGGGAGCTGTTAGAATATGGACATTATTTTAGTAGACGTATGTTAGGATCGAACTCGAGATCACGGGATTGCACACTTTACGTATGAAAGTTAAAGATTAATAATTATATATAAATGTTATATTAATTATTATATAGACTTAAAACACTTAACGATCGTTAACATTTAACGGAAAAGGCTAACGACCGTTAGACAAAGAAAAGGAAAGTTTTATTGTATGAATTATTGGAAAGTCAAGAAAGTTCTAGAATCCCCTAGGGATTTAGAACCGATCGGCCAAGAGAGGGGTTGGCACCTCCTTTGTGCCTTGGACTCCAAGTAATTATACACTATAAATACAAACACAAGATTCATTGTTTCTCATCTCTTGTACACATAGTTCTTGGTGTTTTTCTTTCCTTCTCTTCTCTTGCAAAAATCGATCACCCTAATCCCTTAGGGATCGAAATTTTTGAAGCTACAAAAGTGTTTGGTTTATTTATTACTTGCATAACTTTAACTTGTTTTAGTACGTGTGTACAAGAACGTGAATCAAACACACTATTGTTTGATTCTTGGATTGAATTACAAAAGAGGTAAGGGGTAATTCTTATAATCCACATAAACCCTAATTAGGGTTCTTGGTTCCGGAAGATTGCTTTGATTCTTGTTCGGGCTAGAATCACAAAGGTACGTTTACAATTTATATTAATGATTAATTAATTACATGTTATTCGATCTATTATAATTGCTTCCGCTTATGCTCACTTTGATGTACTTGGTTTATTTATATGAAGGTCATGATATAATAATTCCAACACCTGGAACCCGAACTCACACATGCACGCAAACACCAATAAAAACAGCAAGATTGGTTTTCAATGGTACTAAAACAGTAAATCAAAAAGCCTACTAACCTATTTATACTAAAACAGTAAATCATGCAGGTCGTAATCTCAAGCAATTAAAGCTAGAAATGGTAAATATGCCTTCTTTATTGACCAAGTCAAGGGTTTCCATTAATCCAAATACTAAATGGAGCAACCCAAATTTGATCCGCTGACCCGCTCCATCAAGATTACCCAACAGGCATGTCACCCTGAGTTTCAATAACCTGCCAACTAACAAAGTATTTACATGATAACTAAAGCAGTTTGTCTCAGGAAATCAGACAATAATACATTTACAAATACCTTTCCCACATATAGTGACGAAATAATTAGTGACCACTTTTGAGCATGGCCACTAACTCAGAGGCGGAGGATAATAGGGGCAGGGAGGGGTGGTGGCCCCCCTAAAATTCTGAGAAGTAGTACCAAGTTTCAGCAGCTGTGAAAGTCCGTGGTGATTTCTTGGCATGTCATATTTGGTGCGAATAAATATAAAATATGGTTTGTTGCACTAACACATGGGTGGGTCAAGCTTAGTTTGTTTTTTTTGGCATCTTTTTTATGTGATATTGGGTTGTGGACTTTGGCTGGGCCCTGGTCTTTTATTTTCTATCATATTTGGTGTATTTGTAGCTTGTTTTGTGTTGTATTTTTTTTGAACGAATGTTTTGTGTTGTATTGCCCATCGTGTTTTATTGTATTTGTAGAAACAACATTTTAAGCTAAAAAATTTCGCTCCCCCCCCCCCCCCCATTTAATATGCTCAAGCTCCGTCACTGAGCTCCGCCACTGCACTAACTGTTTACGAATTACCGAATATTAGTCTACATTATATGGTCATTAAATTGCCTAAATAGTGTTAGAAAAATGTCGGTACTAAATTTTGGTCACTAGAGTCATTTTTTCTTGTAGTGACATTTCAATTTTTTAGAGTAAATTACACTGTTCATCCCTATACTTTTCTCAGATTTTATATGACATTCAAAAACGTATTTTTTTTTCCTTTTTGATCCCAAAACAAGTTTTTATTACGCCGCTAGTCCAAAATCCTAACAGTCGTTAGATTTCCCAGTTATCTCAGTCCTCACGGGCATGTCATATGAGGGCACTTTTGTCCGAACACTTTTTTTTCCTATTCTTTTGTGATTCCACTGTAGCAACTGTTTTAGTCCTGTCATTCAATTTGTTTAATGTGTTTTTCCTTTCATGAATTTTTTTATACTTTATTTTTTTTTCTTTAATTATTCATTTATTTTGTCCTTTCATTTTTTTTAACAGTCTCATCTTTTATATAATACAACAAAACCCTTATTGGGAATTTTTCATATCAAAAAAATGCATACATACCTTATTTAGTAATAATTTTATTTAAAAAAAAAAGTTATTTTCTTATTAGGTAATATTTTATATTTATCCATAACACAAGTAGAAGATAAATACAAAAAATATAGATAAGATCCAATTAATAATAGGATTAAAATTTTTAAATAATTATTTTTAATAAAAAAAAACTATAATTAAACATAATAAATCAAACAAAACAAAGATTAAATTATCTGTTTTTTAATAAAAAAAAAAATATATGATTCAAAAATTTTAAAAAAAAACCCGCGCATGGGCAGGCATTATAACTAGTATTTATTGATATCAAATCTACTTCTATTTCTTTTCTCTCGTTTTGCCTCTTCAAAGATCTATCACCCTACTTCTAGGTTTTAGTCTTTTATTGTTCGATGAGTCTTTGACCACCAATCAATTAACCATCTCCAAACATCAATTAACCGAACAAACAACTTTTCGATCTTTAAGTTTTCCATGTTAAACAAGGGATCGAATCTTTAAGTTTTCGATCCTTTCATGTTAAAAAAAAAAGGGATCGAATCTGATCATAGAAACCCATATTCGTACTATCATCATCTCATTTTTCCGAGAATGTCGAAGAGGAAAACCATCAACATCACGATCATCTTAACAGATCAGTATAGCACCTAGAAACCCCAAATAACAGCCATGAAATTCCTTGTTCTAATTTGGGCAGTATTTCAAATGTTTTTGTTTACAGCTTCTGATACAAATTCCACCACTGAATCCCATACCCTCATTAACTCTTCCAACCTTGCTAAGCGAGGCTGCGACAGCCAATGCGGGGACTTAATTGTTCCCTACCCTTTTGGTTTCGGCAACAACTCAGAGTGTTATATAGATGAGGGATTTCGCATATACTGCGACACTTCTGTAAACCCTCCAAAGGCCTCTATTTATGAAGGCGGCTACAGGTCGATCAAATTGATATCCGATTCCACCATCCGGCTTTCCAACCGATTGGCGAGGAGGTGCTGTTCTCCAAATGGCACAATAGACTATTTTCCAGCCTCGATTGGGTTTGGTGACAAGACGTACAGCTTGTCGAAAGTTAACAAGTTCACAGCTATCGGCTGCGATGGTTCTGCTTTCCTGATCAAAGTGATCCAACTGAACCAAACACAGTTTTATGGTGATTCGTCTACTGGTTGTATGGTCTTTTGTTCGGGGGTGGTTACAGCCGAGAAGCCTCCTGTAGGCGGGGAATTTCCTGTAGCCGGCGAGTGTACAGGAAATGGTTGTTGTCAATCACCCATAGCCGTTGGCATAACCGATTACGGAATTGAGTTAGATAATTCAAGTTTATATGATGATTTCGTCTGTAAGGGGATGTTTAATCCTTGTACATACGCCTTTGTTGGTGAGGAGAATGTATTTAAGTTTAAGGGTGTTGCTGATTTAAATGATACTAATTTCAAAAAGAGGATCGAGGCTACTGTACCGATTGTGCTTGAATGGGCTATTGGTAATAAGAGTTGTTCTGAAGCCAAAGCAACAGTTGGTTATGCCTGCCAATCAAATAGCATATGTGTTAACTCTACAAGGGAAATACTTGGTGGATACCGTTGCGAATGTAAAGAAGGCTATGAAGGAAATCCATATCTTCCTCTTGGCTGCCAAGGTACAATCAATATACAAAGGTTATATCATTGCTTTATCACTTTATCAATCGCTATTTAAATATTAAGAAAAGAGTCCTTTTTTCGAAATGATTACGGTCAAATGTCCTCTACGTAGCTATTTAGTTTGCGGCTACTTTATTATTATTATTTTTTTTAATAAAAAGTGGTGAAAATGAAATTTAACTATAAGAGATATCTTTTATTTATGTAATAAAGAAATTACATTATTTTAGAGTGATTTTGCAAAATCAATTTTAGTGGAAAAAAATTGGGCAAATAAGGAAACTCGATTTTGACACATAGGCAAAATCGAGTAATATAATTGCCAATAAAAAGTCAAAATTAAAAAGAAAATTGATTTTGGTCAAACTTTAATAAATTTGGTTGAGAATTTGATTGAGGAAAAAAATACATAAAAGCATAAGTGTCAAATTTATGAAAATAAAAACTTAAAAAAAAGGACGTAATTATTAAAACATTAGTAGTTGAATTTTAAATATATTATATGTAGTTAAGTGTATAATTATAAATCTCCATATTTTTTAATAACTTTAAATAATAAACAAATAACCCCTTACACTTTGTACCCCTTATATTTTATACTATGAACTTTGTTTACAATTACATAAGTATTAGTATTAGTTTGATTCTTCCATCTATTAAACTTACAAAATTTTATAAATATACGAATTAGTTTTAATATACGTTAAATGTTTTTAAGATAAATATTAGTTTTAAACTTTCATTTACTAAAATATTCTTTTTACTATGCACGTTAAATAAGGACACATGTTATCCTATTTAAAAAATTAATCTATGCGTACACGGATTTAAATATTAAATACAGCTAAATTATTATTAACGGTAATATAAATATCAAATTTTAATCACGAATTACTGTGACATGAAAATAAATATACACGATTGTACTTATAAAAACGACTCATGTTATTATTATTTAAAGTTTATATACGAATATACTGAAAACATTTGAAAAACTTTACGGAGTATATTTTAACTTCATCAGCTCATTATGTGTTACTAAACTCGCCCATTTCGTGCAACATGATACCAATTGTTAAAAGTTAAACAACAACGTCAACCTCAGCATCTATATAAGCTAAATAAACGTTTATATACGAATATATTTTAACTTATAAAAAGACAGCGCTCGTGCTACTAAACTCGCACATTTTGTATAACATGATATTAAATATATGTGATTGTACTTATCACAACGACTCATGTAATTATTATTTAAAGTTTATATATGGATATCTGAAAAAACATTTTTAAAAAACTTTACGAAGTATATTCTGACTTCATCAATGATCATTAGATGCTACTAAACTCGTATATTTTGTACAACATGATACCAATAGTTAAAGTTAAACAACAACAACATCAACCTCAACCTCAACATCTATGTTAGTTAAACAAAGTTAAATCTTTCATCCAATAAAATTTTGTACAAAATATTAATAGATATTAATACATAATGACAAACTCATGCATATTTATTAGTTGTACTTATATGTATAAACCACGTGCAAATTCTTATATGTTCATATAGTAAACCAAAATTTTAAAATAAATTTGATTTATGTATAAACCACGTGCGTGCGCGAGAGTTATAACTAGTATATTCCTAAAAGTTTTTCAATATTCATAAAAATCTTAAGTTATATTATTGGATTGATCAAACTTCTCAATTTTGCTGGCGTGACAAAATTGTGTCCTATAATTGGTTAATTTTCTCCAAATTATATCTTAATTGTCACACAACACGTGTTTTCTTTTGTTACATGAAAAGTTGACTTGTTAAAGGCAAGTCTAGATTACTTTAATATAGAACTCGAAGTCTACTTGTCCCAAAACATTTATTCTTTAAGTTACTAAAGTCTTTGGATTTGTTTTGTTTTTATCCCACCTATTTGATTTCCCTTTTCTATTCAGGCATCTGCGAGACCAGAAAAGTGTTACTGTAATTTACCATCGTTTTTTAATAAAAAAAACTTAAATATTGTGGCACCTTGTGTGTGACACTAATAGGTCTATCAAAAACAATATTTTCCTTGTAGTGAAATTTAGTGTTATAGATTACGTATTTAGCTCTTTATCTTATGTCATTGGTTGTGTTCCTTTTTTTGCTAGATATCAATGAGTGTGATCGAAAGGAGGATTTTCCATGCTATGGAACTTGTATTAATACTCCCGGGAAGTACACATGCAAATGTAAAGAAGGCTATTATGGTGATGGCAAGATTCCAAATGGTTGCAAACGTTCTACTGCTGGACATTCAAAATTTACAACAATCATATTTATTTTAGGTAATTCTTTGATTAATCATGTGTCCCGTAAACCGTTCTTCTTTTCAATCACATATATATTGAAGGAATACTTAGCAGAAAATGATTAAGGAAAGATAAAAGCGAATTAAATAAAAGGAAGACACGATCAATTGGAAGCATTTCTCTTATGTTTATTTTATTTTTTTTTTCAAATAAAATTTTTCTTTGCTTTTCAAAAATTAAAAAGTTAATACCATTCAAAAACTTAATATAAAAAAGTTAACATAAATTTTTTCTTATGTTAGTTTTGTTGAGGTTACATGCTATTCTCTTTCATTCTACTCTTATTTGAACAAGAAATACTGTGAAAGACTTTGCATGCTTAGTTAGGACTTAGGTGGGTGTCATAGAATCATGTAATCGTGGGAGATGGTCGTTCATGCATGGCTCTTTATGAAACTAGTAAAACTAGTAGTCTTTTTTAATAAACGAATCACTTAATTTCTTCACCCAGAAGGAAGCCACAGGCCAGAAGGCTAACATTAGCGGGCCAAGTTTATTAGTATTATTTTAGGCGGTGAGGGAATATTTCAAGATACCGTAGGGAATTGTATTATAGATAGAACGAGAGCTGGTATTAGGCGGTGAGGGTTTGTAAGCCGTCCTTATCCAATATGTAAAAGATACATTGAAAATCGGGTTGACTCGGGACACTTCAAACCCGGCGGGTTGACTTGGTTTAATTTGACCCGTTTTTCGACCGGAACGGTTCAACCAGTTAAACTACCCGGGTCGAACCGGGTTTCAAAACAGTATGTTTAATCACCAAATCCTCAAACTTTTACTCTCTCCGTCTCATATTAAAGTGTCAGCTTACATCATGCACAAAGTTTTAGAAAATTCCACTAACTATACTCTCCACCAATCAAATATCATTTTTAACCACTAAAGTCTCATCTCATTGGTTGAAATAGAATATGGACATTTAATTTTGGACATTCAAAGATTCCATTGTGGATACTTAATATGGGACGTAGGGAGTATTATTTTTCATTCATAACCCACAAACTATGCTTTATCACTAAAACTATCTATCACTATAAAATTCCGTTGCTATGCAAGGTACTCGTTTAGTATAGATAATGGTTTGATTTTTAAAATAGTTTGCAAATATGGGTTACTTCAAAATTCTTTTGTAAAAATGGGTTAGTATGCTTTGGGACCACTTTTTAACTTTATTCATGAATGTCTTACTTTAAAATATTTGTATGTGACTCCCTTAAATTGATAGTTAAAAATTGAAGTAAATTCATCAAAGCAATGAGTTACCTTTTTAACTTTTTTTTTTCTTTGTCAATTGCTTATATTCTTTGCATTCTTTTGTATAAAGCTATTATTTACAGCTGAAACTGGGAACGATTTCGATCATACGTAGAACAACACATGATCATTAAAATTGGTCGTCAAGCTATAGTTTTAATGTTCTTAACAAAGTTTTCAGATCATTAGATAAATACATAAAGTGTAAGTGGTAGTATAGAGCAAAAATATGAATACCTGTCACATTTTTAGCTAAAAACTTGTGTTAATTTATAAGATTGTGAAAATGCATTTTAAGTAACGACCCTCAAGTATACATGTCATTGCTAAATGGAGGTGAAAATGCATTTTATGTCTTTTGTGCGGATATTCAACCAAGATTCGGTGCAACTTAAGCATGTAGCTTTTCTAGTTAGGATGTCTATGGTCACAAATATTTTGACACAAAACAATCTTTTCCACCATGATTTTTTATGCTATTGTGTTCCTAAATACAGTTAGTAAACTTTATATTACCTTTTACTTAAAACAAAAGCAGGTGCAGATTGTTTAAGTCTCCTATGTTATATAATCTATGATGCAAATACAAAATGTGTGTTTGTGCAGGTGTTGTATTGGGCACAGGGATACTAGTTTTATTTATTGGTGTGTACAAACTAATCCAAAAGAGGAAGGATAAGAGACGTAAAGCGAAATTCTTCAAAAGAAATGGTGGTTTGTTGTTACAGCAACAAATATCAAGTGGTGAACATGCAACTCAGACAACAAGAATGTTTAGCGCAATAGAACTAGAAAAAGCAACCGACCATTACAATGAAAATAGAATATTAGGTCGAGGAGGCCAAGGAACAGTGTACAAAGGAATGTTACCAGATGGAAAAATAGTCGCTGTAAAGAAATCTATGTTGGTAGATGAAAGTCAAGTTGAATCATTTATCAACGAGGTATTTTTACTCTCCCAAATTAGCCACAAAAATGTGGTGAAGTTGCTTGGATGTTGTCTAGAAAAAGAAGTTCCAATTCTTGTTTATGAATTCGTGTCAAATGGAGATCTGTACCAATTCATACATGACGAGAATTATGAGTTTCCTACTTTTTGGAGTATACGACTACAAATTGCTACAGAAGTAGCAGGAGCTCTTTCCTATATGCATTCTGCAACCTCCATTCCGATATATCGTCGAGACATAAAATCTTCCAACATACTTTTGGATGAAAAATTCCGAGCGAAATTATCAGATTTTGGAATATCCAAGTCTGTCTTGGGTGATCAAACTCACTTGAGCACATTAGTCAAGGGGACTTTTGGCTACTTAGATCCCGAGTACTTTCAATCAAACCAATTCACCGAAAAAAGCGATGTTTATAGCTTTGGGATTGTTGTCCTTGAGCTTTTAACAGGGAAAAAGCCAATATATTCCATAGGACCAGGGGAATCGAGAAGCTTGGCAACATTGATTCTGTCAACCGATGAAAGGCTTCTTCTAGAAAATGTTGATAACCGAGTGTTGGATGGACCAGAAGAGCAGCTTGTAGCAGTTGCTAAGCTTGCAAAAAGATGCTTGAATATGAACGGGAAGATGAGGCCAACGATGAAAGAAGTTGCAATAGAGTTGGAGGGAATAAGATCAAGTCACTAAATAAAATGAATCTACTGTTTATTTTGTATTAGGATAGTAGAATAAGCCGGATTGGAGCTAGCTATATGTCTATGTGGATGACATTATTATGTTCTTAAAATCTTTTGTTCTTAAGTTGGTCTTTTGTGATTTTTCATACCAAGTCTTTTTAATATATGTACCTGTATTTGTAACTATACGATGTGTGTGCACAATGATTCATTTCCAGGCGCTAGTAACAATAATACTGTTAAACATTTATGGTTGAAATGAAAATAAAATGAAGAAGACAACAAGTAGAGAAGTGAAGTCAAATAGTTGCATTAAAACTTAGACACTTTCATTTGTAATAACAATAACAATCACAATCACAATCACAATCACAATAATTAGACACTTTCATTTGTAATAATAATAACATTTAATTATAGATATACATATATGACCGAGTTTACTAAAATGACAGGGTTATATCATCACTTGAATCCAAAATCATGCTTCCATACCCATATAGAACATATTGACTGAAAGTTACTTCATTTAATGTATCTTTTATGAGGACTATTTTCTTATTAACTTCAGTTTTATATCCAAAGTTTTAACTTTTAGGGAGAATTGCATATATACCCACTAAAACTTAAAAACTTACATATTTACCCAAAATACAAGTTTTCAATGCATGATGTACAATGCAAGTTAAGCATGGTTTGGGTATATATGCAAATATGCAAGTTTTAGTGGGTATATATGCAATTGCCCCTAACTTTTAAGTTACCAAATAGCACAACTGGGCTGAAGCTTACTTGGAAGGCCAGTCCATCTTTTAGTTCTCACAAGGCCCATAGCAAATTAGCAATTGAATTTGACTATTTGAGGCTCTTTCTGTTCTTTGGTAACCTATCTATATGCTATTCGAACAATAAACTTTATAAAACCTAGTTGTATTGTATAAGCTAAATTTGGTCAACTAGTTACTATTTCATAGGTGATTCACTTGCATGACATTCATGTCGAGAAGTAGATGAAAAAATTGTTAAAAGCAGCTTAGCTTACATGGTGTATTTTGATTACTCCGGGTGGTGAGATCTCATATGATCTTTTGTCGCAAACTGTCCATCGACGTTTCTATTGCATTGGTTGCTTGATGTGAATATGGCTTAACCAACTATCTCCCAAATATCATTCCATACGGCCCAAGAAACGTAAGCCCGTTGGAAAATCATTAGTACTTTGCATTTATCAAAAGAGATTATAAACATCTGATTGATTCATCTGGATTAAAACCAAACAATACAATACAACTGATTCCCATATAACAATATAGTATTAGACAACTACTTATGCATTACTTGATAAGTATAAAAGTCGGCCAATTGTGATAAACTAATAATGACAACTAATCACAAATGGGCTGATAGTATTAAGATGTAGAGTAGATTAATTACTTGATCAAATAAACCCGAACAAAGTCACATGTTTTGAACTAGTATGGTCATTTCGTTAATTTGGATTTTGCTTACTGTTTTAGATGTATATGCAAGTGCTCTAGCTAGAAAATCAACCATTATATAAATACAGTTGTTTATTTGATGATGTATCAGTCATACACAATTAAGATCGATCACATATATGTTAAAGTGATACGGAGTACGAAACCAAAAGACTATCAAGACCCTCCACCTGCTGCCCTTTTCGACCCTGAAGAACTCACCAAAATGGTCTTTTTACCAAGCCATAATAGTTGAGTTCATTGCCACAATGTTGCTCCTTTACATCACTGTCTTGACTGTCATTGGTTACAAGTCCCAAGTCGACCCTGCTCACAGCAATGACCAATGTGGTGATGTTGGAATCCTTGGTATCGCTTGGGCCTTTGGGGGCATGATATTTTTCCTTGTTTATTGCACTGCTGGTATCTGAGGAGGAAACATTAGCCGGTTCCTCAGTGTTTTGAAACCCGGGTCGACCCGGCCGGGTTAACCGGTTCGACCGGTTTCGGCCCAAAAATGGGTTTAAAAAACCCGGGTTTCTAAAACCGGGTTAACCGGTTAGACCCGCCGGGTTTTGACTGACCCGGGTCAACCCGGTTCTCAAAACCTGGCCGGGTTTTGTTTTTTCAAAAAATTTTAATAAAAACCCGGGATGACCCGGTGTTCGAACCGGTTGACCCGGTTAAAAAAATAAAAAAATAATAAATTGAAAACCGGGTTGACCCGGCGGTCATGTATGGTAGTTTTGGTGCTGTTGTCATGTATGGTACAGAAAAAGCATGGGAAATGTGTGCAGTGGTTATTCTAGGTAGGACCAATGATAGGAGTTAAGGCTCTTGGATAGTTCAGCAGCAACGCTTAAGCTATGATTGAGTTGTTTCAATGTTGGTTCCTTCATAAACAATTGTACAAATTTGTTTCTCTTAAATGTGTGAAATCCTTTGGTTTGCTTGGTTTTGAATGTGCCAAAGGACAAAAGTTATAAACTACAGATAGTATATACACTACTACATGACAAGCGACGAATATTTCTGTCGGAAATCCGTCAGTATAGGTTGTTCCCAACGGATTTGTGACGGAAAAGGTCTGTCTGAGAACCTATGGTCGGTAATTCTTGTCTGTTGGAATTCTGTCGGAAATTCCGACAAATAAAATATGTCACAATTTTGTTGGTAATTTTTCCCTCGGAAGTCTGTTGGAAAAAATTCCGTCAGAAATCCGTCGGTAAATATTCTGTCACAAATCTGTCAGTGAATGTAGTCAGTAGAGAGTCGCATTTCTGTTGGAAATTGTTGTCGAAATAGTATCAGAATAAGCCTAATAATTTGACCCATTAATGTAATCCTGTATTCAAAATAGCTTAAATGAAACTCATAAATAAAAATGATAAGATATCTATTACCAAATGCCATCATTCACACATACGAAAAATTGCATTCAAATCAAAATCCCAATAGAACCATTCAAAAAAATACTAGATGAAACTAGAGTATCAAATCCATATATTCATAATGATATCATAATATCCAATTCAACTACTGAGGCGTGGATCGCTAAACTTCCTTAACATCGATTTATTGTCATTCATTTTTCATTGCCACTCCCTCTCTCGAGCTTCTTCATGAGCAATCGCCTCCAACTCCCGTATGGTGAGTAGCTGATTAGGCATTCTTTACCAAATCAGGGTGTAAGAAAGATTCAAAAACGATTGAAGATATATATGATATAAATGTAGATCAACTGTGTACCTTCTGGGGTCAAAATGCTGCACTCCTAGATCTTCATCCCAAAGGAATACATAATCATAAAGGGAAATAGAAGCTGGATGCAGAAACCTTTTTGCAAACCACCTGAAACATGGTTAGATACATTAATTCGGCATTACAGTTTACAACCGCTTGCAAAGTTCAAAATTTAGGTGCAGTTTCTTAAACCTTACCACTTTGTTTGGTTATCAGCTATAATATGTACAACCTTCTTATTCCACTCGAGATCCCCCCATCCATCCATATTCCTATCATAAGGAATAAAATTACAGTGAATTTTTCTTGGAGAAACTGAAACACCTATGTTTATTAAATACAGTCAAGTGGATACCTTCTGCACAATGGTAATAACGTTACGCTTCTGCCCCAAACCTACCAGCATTGCCAGCAAGTTATGATGGCTGGAAACATTAGCCTGATATACATTATTTGTGAATTAGATAAAAGTAACAATAAACGTACAATTTTGCTTTACAGAGCAACCCTAACAGATATAAGGCATTCACAAACAGAACCACAGTAGTGGCAGATACCTTTAATTTTGGATGACTTGACCATAATGGCTTCAATTCCATGTCCGATTTAGCTTCAACGATACCATCAGGTAAACCCTTTAAGCCCGTGTAAGCTAATGAAAATACCTATAGAATAGAGACTACAACATGTTAGTTTCATGCTATAACGTAACCAAAATATAGGAACAAATAGATGATGAATTTTAGTTGGTCAAACAGAAATACTGCAGGAACAGAATGCTCTTTTCTTATTTTAAAACTAGAACATCATAGTGACCGATATACATTTGATGTGAGGAATGAATGCAATCTTTAGTTAAGCTAATGAAAAAACAGAATAAGGTACATACTAGTGAAGCCGTGCAGAAAGAATCGAAATTTATTAAGCATCTTATGATTATAACCATGTTCTTCAAGCTTGTGAGATGCATATACCTGTTAGTATGCACACACTATGACCACTATGTTTGCAAGTAATGACCATACATAAAACAATTAAATTGGTACTAAACACATAAAACAAATAAATGACCACTATGTTTAAAAAGCACTTAATGAATAAGATATTGGCGTGCATACCTCTGTCTGTGAATGCTGGAAAAGTGGAAACTAGTTGTTCTATATGCAATATGCAACATTATTGCACAGACAACAACAATGAATATTTTCTTCATGTACCGACAATGTCCCTGCATTATAAAAGGCACTACACGTCAGATAACATTAACAATCTCAATAAGGTATAATAACAAAAATTTCTTAAAGGAATATAAACATACACAATCATAATGGATTCTTCCTTATGAAGTTCCTCCATAATTTAGACCTCTCATAGACATCTTCTTTTGGCGTATGCCACTTCATACCATACTGCAGTCATCACAGAAAAAAAAAAAAAAAAAAAAAAAAAAAAAAAAAAAAAAAAAAAAACTAATAAGCTCATCTGAGAATAAGTGGACGAGAAATGATTGTAGACACCAAGTTTAGGTATTAGTCCCACTAAATTTAGAATAAATGTCCACATCAGAGACATCCATCATTTAGAAGACAGTGTCCTACATCAATAAGCTTTTGTACATGTGCTATTGTTCAAGCTTCATATGAACATGAAAAAATAGGACGGGGAGTCGGGAACAGATATGCCCTCAACCACACCCACCCAATAAAAACCCAAACATGATGCAAAAGGTGAAATGATGTTTTTTCAACAATAATACCATTAATCCAACTCAACCAATTAATCAGCAGACTACACGTTAATTCAAGTCTTATCATGCCTATATCTAGTGCCAAAACAAGAGGAGGTCATGATTTACCGAATTGAAAGCTCTTTCGATCAGTTTCCCACCATCATTCAATGCCTCTACTACAAATTTAGCTTATATTGTTGTTCAATTGAAAGCTCTTTAACTTATTTAAACTAAAGCAAGTGATTAGCCTATGCTAGTTCAAAATAGCTTAATTTCGCTTATTTTCTAAACTAAACTAAACAATCAACATTAGCAAAACAAAATATATTAAGTAGATGAGTAGCTCACATAAACTCATAACACAAGTGATTCTATTTGTCCAATTAGTTCAAAGTCAGTTTTACACATATACTCTAAGATAATCAAAATCAGTCAATCACTCAATGATCCATCTTAGTGCGAATGAAACTAAGATGTCATCCAAGCACTCCGAAACAACTACTTATCACAACACACACTCTTAGCAAATTAGGGCAA
Organism: Artemisia argyi; assembly: GCA_030686995.1. NCBI lineage: Eukaryota > Viridiplantae > Streptophyta > Magnoliopsida > Asterales > Asteraceae > Artemisia > Artemisia argyi. The sequence goes on from CM060681.1 coordinate 6,088,478, forward strand.
AATAATACATTCATATTAGGGGAAAATATCACAACTAAACAATAACTTATCATAAACGAAACAAACACAACTGGAAAGGAAGAATTGAACCTTGATTAAAGTGATTTGAACGGTGAACGGTGGCAAAGTGGTTGACGACAGATGAACGGCGAACGGTGGTGATGCGGGCGACGGCGGACGGTTGCGATATGGTCAACGGCGGACGGGCGAGGAACGGTGGCGACATGGTGGGAGGGGTTGAGGATTTTTTTTATGTTTAAAGTGAAAATTGAAAATGTGAAATGAAAATTGTTTAAATTGTGCATTTTACTCAGTATTTTACTTTTTAGTCAGGCAAAATACACTACGTTTTGAGATTTTAGATCAAAAGTATCTCATAAAAGCTAAATATTATAGTGGTTAAATAAATTATGTCATATTATATTATTTTGAAGTATTGTATCAGATAAGCTACGTATTGTAACAAATAAGCTATATATATATATATGAGAAAAGTTCTATACAAAACTACATTTAGCTAAAGTACAAATTAAACGATCTCATCCATCCATTCCCCTTTCATCCAACGGTGTATATTTATTAAAAAAAAAAAAAAAAAAAAAAAAAAAAAAAAAAAAAAAAAAAACGGAGGGGCATTTTTGTAATTTGCAACTTACTCTAATATTCACACGATTCACGTTTTTTCTCCTCACACAGTAAAACACACTCTCTCCTCATTTCCCCAATTCAAACACACACACAAACGATCCCAAACCACCAAACCCTAACCACCGTCAAACCACTATCAAACCGTTAAAATGGACTTATGATTTGAAATAGATCAATCTAAACGAACAACTGATTCGGAATCGGAACAATCTAAACGCGACACTGTTTCTGGTATATATATATATATATATATATATATATATATATATATATATATATATATATATATATATATATATTTAAATCAGTCATTATTGTGTATGTATTAGCTTATTTTGTGGTTTAATGATTGTTTGGATTAGCTTAGGATTAGGTTACTTTTTGTGATGGAATCAGTGTTTGGTTTAGCTTATTTTGTTATGGAATCAGTGTATGTGAATTGTATTAGAAATTTTAAGGTTAGGTTGTATGAATCCCATGGGATTGACAGTGAAACCCATGGGATTCAGTGGCTTATTTTTGATGCAATCAGTGGCTTATTTTTGTGATGGAATCAGTGTTTGGTTTAGCTTACATGAGTGATGGAATCATTGTTTGGTTTAGCTTATTTTGTGATGGAATCAGTGGCTTAGATTTTGTGATGGAATCATTGTTGTATATGCGATATATTTGGCTATATAAATATGGCATAATCAGATAAGCGGTTGTAGTTTGAGTGTTTAGCAAATTCGTTATGTACGTCGTTGTATTGTTTTTGTATGCTTTTGCTTGATTTACGCTTGTATGTGCGATATATGTACCTGTAAGGAGTGTTTGGGAAATAGCGTAACTAAAGCAATGTAGGATGAGATAGTGTTCGGTTTTATGAAAACGGTGTTGTCATTCAAATAAGATAAGTGTTTGATTACTTATTATTAAGCAAAAGTAGTTTCAAATAAGTGATTGCAGTTTGTTTACGGTATATAATGCTTGTTGCAGCAATTCAATCTGTGAATTAATCGCTTAGGTTATTGAGATTATGCAACTTTTTTAATTGATAGCACATAGGTATTCCATCTGTATCACAAGTCCAGTTGAAAAATCTATTAGTGTTTATTTGACTATGAACGATCAGAGGGGTGTTACAAGTCGAGGTGAAGGGATTGCGGAATATCAGTGGTTTGTGATATAAGTAGATTAGCAAATGGGATTTTGCTTCACTGAATAATCCTATGGGATTATCACTGAATCCCATGGGATTCAAATGGAATTAAAATTATGGCAAATATCAGTTTAAGAATAATCCTTTGGGATTGTCACTGAATCCCATGGGATTAACATATAATGAGTGTTTGTATTAGCTTTTAGGAATCAGATTTATAGTTTTCTGTTTTGTTTGTTAGTTTTAGGTGTTTGTGATTAATTATTTTTTTCTGTTGTTAGTTGCTTATAACTAATATTATTCTTTTCATCTTATAATTTATGTAGGTAAAGTATTGAACCCAACACCGTTGTCTAGGTTCAATCCGTTTGATAATTTGGGAAAGAAAACATCGCCGGTGAAGCAGCCTCGCTTCAATCCGTTTGATATTAAAAAAAACAAATCGCCGTCAAAGACAAAACCAGCGGGTGATGTTATTGAGGCTGCTGTTGAGGTTAATGTTCAGGGGAAGGCTATTGTTGATCAGGAGAGTAGTGTTGTTATTGCTTCGGTTGTTGCTGATTTGGATAAGGAGAGTCAGAAGGAGAAGGAGAAGGGGAAGGGAAAGGGGAAGGAGAAGGAGGAGAATGTTATTGAGAAAGTGGTAGAGAGTGAGGAGAACGTTATTGAGAAGGTGGTGGAGAGTGAGAATGAGGAGAGTGGGAAGTTGGTTACATATAAATCAAAAAAGGGTAAAAAGGGTTCTGTTGTTGATGATAAGAAGCTTAAGAAGAATTTGAAGGTGACGGTTGTTGATGATAAGAAACTTAAGAAGAGTGTTAAGGTGCCGGAGCCAGTTAAGACGACTCCGAAGAAGAAGTCTGATAAAGTAATATCAGAAGCTCCTGTTTTGACATCCAATAAGTTGGTTCAGTATGATACTCCAACTCCTCCAAAGAAACAGAAATTAGCATTACCAACAGTTGATGATAGTTCAAAGAAACAAAAGCTTAAGGTTCCGAAAGGTATAGATATGTCCCAAATCCATGAAATTTGTTTTGATTTTCATTGTTTGTTTTGATCAATTTGTGAATCTAAGCTTCTGTTAGTATAATTGTAGTTTATTTGATCACCAGATCTAGTTTTGTTGATTATTTCATGCATTCCTAGTTGTAACTGATATATTACATAGAAAATTATTAGAATAGCAATTGGTAATATTACATAGGGCTTTTTGGTTTTGAGTAATCTCAGTAGTGTAGAGATTGAATTGCACCCATAATTGTATTCCTCAGCTTATTAGATTCAGCTTATTGCATATGCTAGTTGGTGGTTTGAGCTTGATTTCTGTGTTGGTATTTTGTGCTGCTATTGTTTGTGTGAGCTTGTGACTGTGATATTTTAGCTTTTCAGTGTTTAGTTACAGTTATTTTAGAGTTAAATATAGTCTGCTTGTTCTAGCTTTTTCATTTACCATATCTGCTTATTGATTAGCCTTTGTTAGATTGCTTATTGATTAGCCTTTGTGTTTCTGAGTTTCTTTTCATCATAGTTGTGCATAACTGAGTCCATTGTAGTGTTATATACTTGTGTGTTCAGTCCTGATCCGATGGGATTAATAATGAATCCCATGGGATTCACTATCAATCCCATGGGATTCACTGCCAATCCCATGGGATTATGAATACAGAATGGCATTATGAATCCCTTAGGATTCAATGTGAATCCCATGGGATTGTATGTGAATCCCATGGGATTCACTTTCAATCCCATGGGATTCACATGTATCATAGTGAAACCCATGGGATTCATAGTGAATCCTATGGGATTTATAATGAATCGTGTTGTTGTCAAGTGTTTTATATACTGTTGTTCTTAAGTGGTTTTTCTTCTTTTTTTTAAATTGTAGATGCGGATGAAAAGAAGATATCAAAGAGTACTTCTGTTTCGAAGAGGAAGATGAGCGATGCAAATATCAAAGATGCTGATGATATGGGCAAGAAGAAGTTAAAGGGGAAGGCTCCAATGAATATTCAGAAGGATGATTCTTCTGAAGGTGACATACCTGATGCTGTTATGAAGCAGGTGTTGAAGAAGATGAAGAAAAAATTTGTTAAAGAACTTGTGAAAGAAGAATATGAGGAGAAGCAGGTGGTGCCGAAGAATAAAGGTAAGAAAGAAAAAATTTTGACTGATGACGACATACGACATCAGGATTATCTTTCACGATTGCCTATTCTTCAAGCTAGGACAGCGCCTACAGCTCTTTACACCGCTATCTCTCGCATCAAACAGATTGATCTTAAGAAGTTTTTGGGAGATATAGGTTTTAGTTCTTTCTTCAAGTTGGCCATAGACTACATACCTTCGAGGTTAGGAAGGTATGTGGTTAGTAATTTTGATGGAGATACTTGCCGTTTGAATTTGGAAGGTGAAAAATGGATTGAGGCCACGGTTTCGAAGGTTCATGAATTGTTTGGTATTCCGATTGGAGGTGTGCCTTTGTTAGCTTTAGAGACGAGGCCTGTTGGAGATGATTTTGAGGCTGTTTGGAAACGGCAGTTTGATAAGGCTTTTAAGGATGTTAGGGTGAATGATATTGCATTGAAGTTGATTGCGTCCAAGGAAGTTGACTTCCTTTTTAAGATCAACTTTCTCACTCTGTTTACAAACATGATGGGTATGTGTGCTGGGTTGAAGGGGGAGATTAATTTAGATGTTGTGAGGCATGTTCGGGAAGATACTGATATTCCCGGGATTGATTGGTGTGAGTATATTTTTCATTGCCTTAAGACTAGTAGAGCTCCGACAAAACAAAACAAATACACTGGTCCATACACCTTGCTTGCTGTAAGTTTTATAATATGTTAAGTTTTAAATTGTTTTCATGTTTTTGTTACATATTTAGTTTCTTACACTTTTCTTGTTGTTTATTCTTTGTTTTCAGCTCTTGTATTTGGATTCAACCAAATACGAAAAGCTTCCTGTCGTCCGGACACGTCCGGTGATTAAAGAATGGTCGTCATTTATGATGGGACAGAGGGAGAAGATGGAGCTCATGGAAGAGTGTATTGGTGATTTAGATCTTTATGAAGAAACCGATCTTCCAGAAGAGATGGAGGGATTTGTTGCTGGTGGTTCTTCTGATCCTTCATTCAAAGAGGTTCGTTTATTCTTTGTTTTCAGATTTTTCTTCCGAGTTTTTGAGTGGATTTTTTTGGCCTGATTGAACATGTAGTCTCTGATCTGTCATGATTTGTTCTCTACTGTCTTAGCCTAAAATCTGCTTATTTAGTTGAGTTTATGGATTGCGTTGTGGTTTAATCAGTAGAATGTAGTGCTATTTGAATCCCATGGGATTCACAGTGAATCCCATGGGATTCACAGTGAATCCCATGGGATTCAATGTACTTATCTCATAATGAATATTCCTATTTGTTTTTTTATCCAGGGATTGCTTGACGAGCTAGAAGAAACGTTAACTGATTTAATCAAAGGAAGAACTTTTTTTGAAGATCTTTTGGCTGTTGGTGGCTTAGAATTTCCTGATGATTCAAAGCTAATTGAACTACATAAAAAGTATGTTCAAATTTTTAAGCATCCAGTCTCGTTGACTGGTGAAGATCTTGATGCTGCTGATGATGGAACTGTAAATGATAAACGCCCATCTGATACCGATACTTAATTCTGAAATAGCCTGTTAACTTTGTGTAATAACTTTTATGGGATTCCCTTTTGTACTTGAATTCCGATCCTTAATTCCGAAACAGCCTGTTCCCTTTTGTACATGAATTTATGTAATAACTTTATGTAGTTCCCTTTTGTACTTGAATTTGTTAAATGATAACTTTATATAGTTCCCTTTTATTGGATCTGTTTCCGACATTGGTTAATTTATGTATTAATTTTCTTTATTGAATCCTGTGGGATTAATATGTGAATCCCATGGGATTCATCTGTTAATTCCATGTGATTCATTTGTCAGTCCCATAAGTTTTATTCATCCGTTCAAAGTGTAAATCCCATAAGCTTTGTTTTAGTTATTTCAACAGTGGTTGGTCCATCTGAAATAGAAGAAAAAGATGCCGAGAAGGGAGATGATGTCGTTCCTGGTTCATCTGAAATAGAAGAAAAAGATGCCGAGAAGGGAGATGATGCCGTTCCTGAAAAGCAAGTTGCTGAACCTTTCTCTTTAACGCAATGGATTGAAAACAATTTGGAGCTGATTGAAGAGTGGTTTAATTGTGCAGCTGCTGAGTTTTACTATGTAATATTCTTGTATAATATTAGTTTTTTAATTTAATTTATTTATTTTTAATTATTTTTTTTTGTTTTATTCAGCTAAAGTCGGTCGCTGAAGGTACTATGGAGCCAATGGGTGGCGATGTGAATCCAGGTGACATTACTCCTCAAAATATGTCTACTCGTGCCTCCGATGTAAGTTTGAGTCCTGAAAAGCGTTTGGTGAAACCGTCTTCCTATTTGATGTCTCCATATATGAACAAGAAGACAAAGGTTCAACTTAAACTAACTAGGCCGGAGTTCGTTCTTGGGAATAGTGTTTTCGCGATGCAGGGCGAAAAAATGTAAGTTTGTGTTTTTTATATAAGTTTCATTGTTTTCTGATTTAATGCGAGGGATTGGCAGTGAATCTGATGGGATTCACATGAATCCCATGGGATTCACATGAATCCCATGGGATTCACATGAATCCCATGGGATTCATTTGCAAATCCCATGGGATTGTATGTGAATCCCATGGGATTTACAATTATATGATATGATTCTTAAATGATTTTTTTTCTTATATAGTGAACCAGTTTTTTAAACACGTTCTGGGGAGCCATATTCAGTTCGTTTGAATATGGAGACATTAGCACCCGGTTTAGAGGTTGATGCTAATGTAATTGATTTTTTAGCTGCAATTTTGAATCATGAAAATCATTCTAGAGGCGCTGGTTGTCCATCGCGACACTTTTTCCCAATTGGGTGTATTGTAAGTAATTATTTTTTTATTTTGCTTAGTAAACTGTTTTCAATTCATATCGTAACATGATATTGTAAAATCGCATATACAGCCGATAACTATGTTTGATGGAACATTGGAGTCTGATGAAGATAAATTTGAAGAATTTGAAAAAGAACTTTCGGCTCATTTTAAAGATGATGTTGGTGGCATATCTCTTAATGGCATTGAATTGGTAAAATTATATATTTTTGTTTTAATTTTTTATTTTTGTTTTTACTTTTTGTCATTTTTATTATGTTTTGTTTAAACAGACATTTTTTCCTATTTGCAAATCGGGCCATTTCTTTGTTGTTGTCTTCAGCCTTACTAAAAGGGTTATAACAATGACGATACTGGATAACAGCAATTGTGGTGCAACGTATGAGGAAAAGTATGAAGATTCATGTGAACTTCTTGTAAGTACTTTTATGATTTATTCTGAATCCCATTCTGAATCCTATGGGATTCATTCTGAATCCCATGGGATTGAAACATAATTATAGTTATTTATGCTCTCTTTTCTTAATAATTTTTGTAGAAAACATTATTTGCCCGTCATCTGGAGTTGTATGGATTCAATAGACATGCTAGCATTCGTAAAGTCAAGCCAAGAATCGCAAGCCTCAAGTGGAAGACCAAGAACAACTTCACGGATTGTGGTGTTTTCGCTATGTTACATATGGATAATTATGCTGGTGAAGCTCCTGGAAAATGGGATTGTGGTTTGGTTGCTGAGTCTAAAGAGCAGTCTGACCAATTGAGGTTATTGAGATTCAAGTTTGCCACCAAGATATTGTTACACGAGATTAATGTTCATGCGGGTAAGATGTATGAATTAGCATTGGAGTTTGATAAGCTTCCTTCTCGTGAAAAGCTGTCTATAATTTTGACAGCAATTAGGAATAGGGATGCACGTGACCTCAAATTCTAGAAGATTGTCTTTTTTTAATGGTAGAACTATAACTGTTGAAGTAATTGGTTTACACAGATGGATTGACTGATTAATCCCATGGGATTCACATGAATCCCATGGGATTCATTTGTATGACATTTGTATGATATTCTTTTGTATGGTTGGGATTTGCTTATGCTATTATCAGATTTTAATGATATTTTTTATAGATTTTCTTTCTATTATCTGATTATTATTATATTTTTATTGTTGATGCTAATGTAATTGATTTTTATGATATTTTGTATAGATTTTCTTGCTATTATCAGATTTTTATGAATTACTTTGAATTACTTTTTCCTTTAAATTCATACTGAAAACTATGGATTTGTAACTAATCCCATGGGATTCTCTGTGAATCCCATGGGATTCACTGTCAATCCCATGGGATTCACTGTCAATCCCATGGGATTCATTTCTCAATCGCATGGGATTCTTATAGGATACAAGATATTCCCATGGGATTCATACTGAAAACCATAACTCTTTGCAAATCATCTAGATATTCACTGTTAATCCCATGGGAATCAAAGTGAATCCCATGGGATTCACTGTGAATCCCATGGGATTCTTCCAGAATATATGTAAGATACAAGATATATTCAAAGTAAACAAGAATTTTCTTTGCAAATAATCTAGATATTCAAGTAAAGATGAAAAATTAACTAACAAAACCATAACTCTCTTTGCAAGTAATCTAAATAATCAAGTAAAGATGAAAAAAAAACTAACAAAACCAGGAACCAGAATATAAATAATCAAGAAACTTTTGGTTTTGGCTTTCTCCTTTTTGGGTTATCTGGGCAGGTTGTTTTTGTGTGCAAGTTGGTCTTCACTCCACAAAAGCCACATTCCTTCATTTGTTTCTTTTTAACTCCAAGTGCTTTCTCTCTCTCACTTTTTCTCCTTTTATTGCGTTCCTTTTCTGTAATATTGCCTTTGTTGGGTACCCTTGTTGGATTGTTAACTATTCTTTCCTCAGGATTAGCAATTGCATAATGTTCACCAATCACATCTCCCGTTTTACTTGAAGGAGGATTTGGCACCTCAGCCTCCACTTCTGTTTTCAAAATCTTTAACTTTTCTACAAAATTAACCATCTTTTCAACATTATTGCTTAACCTGAATAAACAATCGTCCACCACAGAATTTGCTTCGTTTGTAAGTCTTTCAACTTCCACATTTTTTCCCCATACCTGTTTCTTTTCCTTCTCAATTCAGGTGGTATTATATCCCTTGTCCAACGCCTCAAAATATACTGGTCTGGAATGACATCAATATCACGGTTCTTGAATACACAGAATTAGTGTCGGCAAAGAAAACCAAATCGGGCAAAATGTCTACAAGTGCATACCACCGACCCATCTTCGACAGTACGCAGTACCTTTTCAAGATTAAAGATTTTTAAAATTCATCAAGAAAATCATATATTCACATACAATCCCATGGGATTCACTGAATCCAATGGGATTCACAGTGAACCCCATGGGAATCCCATGGGATTCACAGTGAATCCCATGGGATTCACTGTGAATCCCATGGGATTCAAAATGTAAACAATAGATTCACTTTGTCCACAGTGAATCCCATTGGATTGTTTAATGAATCCTATGGGATTCATGTTGATCCACAGATTATTCATGCTGAGTAACAAGTAACATACCTTATAGTCTATAAATTTCTTCTTTGCTTCTGTTTCGTCTTCCTCTTCTAGTTCTTTAGCAAGTTGCTTATTAAGTTTTCTATAAACCCACGGATTGTTGTCTCTTATCATGAAAATCTCACAACCTTCTTCAATCTTTAAATCTTGAATCGCACAAGTCCAGCATGCTTCATGCATTTCCGTTTGAATAAGAAGAAATATCGTTCTAGTATACACTTTTCCAGCATGACGTTCAATCTTTAATGGTGTTACACATCTTGGAGCCGAGTCAAATGTTTGAAAGTCCAAATGTTCTTGCCTATAACGTTGCCGTTCCATTGCAGATTCATAGGACATCATGAAACTAACCAACGTTGCTCCTGGGCTCATGAAACTTTTGAAGAATGAGTTTTCACTTTCCGATCTTGATGTTGTTCTCATTAAACCAAACAATGGCGAGTCGATGAAAAAAGCTGGAATCCACATTTGTCGTAGGTTAAACATCTTGGTCATCCATTTGTGATTTTGCAAACCAAAATCCTCAATCAACTTAGCCCACTTCTCTTCAAATTCCAACGGTTCCATGTACATATTCCAAACAATTTTCCTAAAACGCTTCTTGAAATCTGTTTCTACGTATATCTCTTTACAAATCTGTTTTTGATAAAGATACTTTTAGAATCTTATAATCAGCATAAATAACATGATATACATCCATGAATCCCATGGGATTCATTGTGAATCCCTTGGGATTCACAGTGAATCCCATGGGATTCATTAATAATCCCATGGGATTCATTAATAATCCCATGGGATTCATAGTGAATCCTTTGGGATTCATACAATATAACCTCGACAACTTACCTTTACTGGAATCTTCTTGTCAATGTGCCACATGCAAAGTCTGTGTTTCGATCTAGTGAAAACGGCCTCAATTGCTCTCTTCATTGCTCCATCTTGATCTGTTACCACCATAGTAGGTTCTTTTTTGAAAGCTGTCATAAACGCTCTTAGCAGCCACGTGTATGATTCAGTATCTTCATGTAAAAGCATTCCCGAACCAAGTGTGACACACTTTCTGTGATTATCGACACCGGTGAATGGTACAAACACCATATTGTACCTAAGAGTAATATAAGTTTTAGTGACAATACACAATCTCAAAGGATTCATTGTGAATCCCATGGGATTCATGAAGAATCCCATGGGATTCATGAAGAATCCCATAGGATTATCACAGGATCCCATGGGATTCTTCATGAATCCCATGGGATTTCAGAATGAACACCTTGCAATATGAATAAAACACTTACTTGTTGCATCTGAATGTTGCATCAAAAGATACTATATCTCCAAAATCCTTATAATTCAATTTTGCAACTTCATCAGCCCAAAACAAAGCCACCAACTCACTTTCTTCGACCTTATACTGAAACGTGAAGTTCGGCACATATATCTTTCTAATTTCCATTTTATCTATAAGCATTTGTGTGTCACTTTCCCCTATGAACATATTAACATCCCGCATTTCATTCTTAAAATCATCAACTGTCCCATGAACATACTCATACCCTCCCTTCATACTCGTTAGCAAGTTGTGAGCCCGTGTTGGACCAATCTTGTTCTTTGCAGCTTTAATAACAAACATTTTTTCTGATTGTGGCATTCTTCTTTGCTTTTTAGTAAAATGTTTGTACTCTTTTGGTATGAGCATATGGTTGTGTTTTGCAATAAATTGAACTAGCTTGTATTTTCCAGAAATGACATCCAATTCTAACCTTATACGAGCTTTACAACCTGTTATATATAAAAAAAACATTTCATAAAATAAATATAAGAATCCCTTGGGATTTTCACAGAATCCCATGGGATTTACATTGAATCCCATGGGATTCAACATTATTCAAAAATATATATTACAAGTCTAAAATATGTTACCTGTTACGTGCATAGTTGTATTTCTTTTTTGTTTGTTGCTGTTTTTAGCATCCAAAGTGTCGATATTAATATGTCTTGGAGCTCCTTCTTTGTTGCGCATGATGTATTTGAGTTGTACAATTCCAGATTTTTTTGTTTTTTGTCCTGCTTTTTTTATTTGAAAACCTCCCGCTTCGGCATAGTTACTGTACATATCTAGAGCTTCATCTATAGTGTCATAGTATTGTCCCTCTTCTGGAATAGGAATTCCTTCATCTATAGCTTCATCTCAGCATGTTCATATAAAGTTGGTCTTGGTGATTTTATAGAATCTGTATATAAAAAGCAGTTGGGATTAAGATAACTGATGTGTTAATCCCATGGGATTCTGCAAGAATCCTATGGGATTGACTGCAAAATCCCATGGGATTCAGCATGAATCCCATGGGATTTATCCATGAATCCCATGGGATTTAATAAAATCCTATGGGATTCATCCATGAATCCCTTGGGATATATCCATGAATCCCATGGTATCTTAAATAAACTTAATTATCATTTTTAGTTTAGCATTTAAACAACAAAATCAGAATCAGAGGGATTCATCCATGAGTCCCATGGGATACATACATGAATCCCATGGGATTGTGTATGAATCCCATGGGATTCATGTATGAATTACATGGTATCTCAAATTGATAACAAAATTAGAATCCAAAGTATTTATCAATGAATCCCATTGGATTCACACATGAATTCCATGGGATTCATGTATGAATTCAATGGTATCTCAAATTAAACAACAAAAAACAAGAATCCAAGGGATTCATCAATGAATCCCATGGGATTCATACATGATCCCATGGGATTCAATCAGATTCCTAAAATTAATCAACAAAATCAGATTCCCAAGGGATTTTACCATCATTTTCCTTCATAGCAACTTCTGTGAGTAATCCATCTACATCATCATCTGTAACCACATCATCTACATCAGATGTAACCACATCATCTATGTCAATCGGATTTGTTGATGATTCCGGCGGTTTTGATGATAATTCCGACCTTGTTATTGATGAATCCGGTGTTGTTGATGATTCCGGCGGTGTTGTTGATGAATCCTGCCTGATAATTGAAGTTTCCAACTGTTTTTTTGATGAATCCAACCTTATAATTGAAGTTTCCGATTGGTTTGTTGATGAATCCGGCCTTACAATTGAAGTTTCTGACTTGTTTTTTGATGAATCCGGCCATATACATGAATCCGCTGGTGTTGTTGATGAATCCGACGACGTTTTTGTTGATGAATTCGTCAGATTCATGATTATTCCGGCGAGATTTATGTGGATTCCGGCGAGATTGGATGAGAGAGAAATTAGGTGGGACGGTTATGAGAAATTTGATGGAACGGTTATTAGTTTTTGGGTTTTATCAAGATATTTGATTTTACTATCTTACCCTTCTTTGTATTTTTTGGCTTCATCTAAGCCATTAGATTGAAGTTGAATGGATGGTTAAGATTTGTTTATTTGTTCTCTAGATACTAGTTGTTTTGCATGGATCTCATCTCATATATATATATTATAGAAGCTAAATCTATAATGAGTTATGTTTAAAACTTGGTCATTATACGCTCATATTATTCCATGTATCAAAATATTATTTGAAAGTTACCATTTAGATGAACAAAGGTAAACGAACTACATGTTCTAATATTTATGTTGGAATTACGTTAGATATAATATTTATTTGTGACGGATTTCCGACGGAAATAGGAAAAATATAAAATTAATAGTAATAAGTTAAACCTTTCTGACGGAATTGCGAGGAATAAATTTGGATGTCATTAAGAGGTCACAAAAGTCGACAGTATATAATATAATTAGTGACAGATTTCCGACGGAAGTCATATCCCTCGGAAATCCATTGGAACTCTGTCGAAGAAACGTCGCTCTATATAGGCTGAAACATTTGTTGGTGATCTGATGGAACATCGTCGGTAATTTAGCGACGGATGTCTGTCTGTTGGAAATTCCGTCGCTGAAAGTCCAATTTCTAGTAGTGATATCATCTTTCACAGTAGCAGTATCAATACCATGTTCAATCAAAACCATGCATCTATAGGACATAACATAGGTACTCTGACCGACTTCGGATTACTATATATAATAGTTAGAAAATACAAAATAAGATACGCAGTGTCATAGTATATCAAAAGTCCAGACATTTAGGGTAAATTAAAGTCCTAATTACCTGCTTAATCACATTGCAACTTTTTACTAAATTCGTTGGACCAGTTTCAGCTTTTGGCAATTGTAATTGATTTTTTTTTTGCCTGTTGATATTTCCTCTGCAGAGACTACAAGAATTCCATTGATATCTAAACTGAAGCAAACCTCTAGTCCTGGCCTCCAATTAGGACTTGGCGTAAAGCCACGAAAGTCGAACTTGCCAAGTAATTTGTTGTCCTTAACTTTGACCCCCTCACCTTGATAAACCGAGATGAATAACACTGTGTAATTGGCAGCAATACCAAATATCTTTTTCTTGCTTGTGGGTATGGAAGTGTTCCTGGGAACAACAACATTCATGTTACCGCCTACACCGTTAATCTCGACTGCTATTCCTAATGAGAGGGGAGTCACATCCTGTAAGACAATATCTGGCACCACGTTATAATCATCTCCACTTAGCCTTGAGGCCAAGACTGCAGCACCAAATGCAACAGCCTCATCTCCATTCATACTCTTGTAAAGTGTCTTCCCTTCAAAATACTCTTCCACCATTCGTTGTACCTTTGGAATCCTACTTGAACCCCCAACAACAACCACCTCATCCACATCCTTCTTCTTCATTTCCCCATCAAACAAACATTTTTCGACTAGCTGAACACATTTTGTAAAATATGTTGAATTTAGTTCCTCAAATTTGGCTCTGCTGATTTTGATCGAAAAGTCATTGCCCTCATACAAGCAATCAATTTCAATTGGAGCAAAAGTAGTTGACGACAAATCCCTCTTTTTTTTTTTGGGTAAAGGGGAGTAATCCTGCACCCTGGTAAATTGATTAACCAAAAAACGATTAATTACAAAAGGAATATGGCTGAAATTGACAAATCCCTCTTTGCTTTCTCACAAGCAACTTTCAACCTCGCCATTGCTCTTGGATTCCCTCTTAGGTTGACCTCCCTGTGTTTTTTCTTAAATGATTGTATGCAGTAATTAACAAGTGTTGCATCAAAATCCTCACCACCTAAATGAGTGTCGCCCCCTACAGCTTTGACATTAATGTCGCCTGTCTTACTAATGGTCAAAAGAGATACATCAAAGGTGTTAGAATTATACAATCAAAGTACACATATAGCGGAAGCTAGGATCAAGAATAACACATACAAAAATTAACTAAAACATAAATCGGAACGTACCTTTTAGCACTTCAATTAAATCTTGAACATGTGATGAACCCTAATTAGGGTTTATATGGATCAATGATTAACCCCTTACCATTTTGTTAATCGATCCCTTGATAACAACAAAAGTATGTTGTTACCTCGTTCTTGTACACACAAACTAATACCGAATCAAATTAATTGCAAGATTAAACAAAAGTATTATTTTGATATAAAAAGTTTCGATCAAACCCTAAGGGTTTAGGGATTCGATCGGCTGGAATAAACAAGAGAGGAAAACACAAACTTAGGGTATTTTGTGTGCACAAAAGACAATCAAACAATAACCCTTGGATTTATATTTATACTAGATTAAATCTTGGAGAGCAAGACAGAAACATGGGTCGACCCCTTTGGGCTTGGTTCGACCGGCCATGCACACCAAAAGGTGTTCCGGATCCTTCTTGTCATCCAATTTATAGTCTAGTCCTTTCCGTTTCTTTTTAACGATAATTAGTCCATACATTTAATAACTAACGATCATTAATCCTTAAACTTGTGTTATTAATAAATATAACTAACAATTAATATTTATTAATCTTTGACTCTCGTTTGTAATGTGTGCAATCCCGAGGTCTCGGGTTCGATACTAGACATTTACATATTAATATTTATCCAATATTTTAACAGCTCCCACTTGGATATCTATTAATAGTAAAATGACATTGGTTGGCGTCTTGCAACACTCCAATGCCCCTAGTTCAACTCGAGGTAGTTTTCCTGAAAAAACCTTTAATGATTCATCATTATTATCATCATTTTGTTTCTAATACTACGTTAATAAAGATATGGATCTTAGTCATTCTTTAATTAACAATTTTGTTTCTCGTTGTTTATAATTGAGCAAGATTACCAAAACATCTGAACGTATTCCAGATAGACTTTGGGCGTGCGCACGCAAACATCTTGTCAAGCCTACGAGAGGGCCCAGCAGTATTAATCTTCAAAACAAATTTGAAGGAACAAATTCTTTCTTGACTACAAGAATAATCCATGGACTTTGCAACACTTCTGAAAACAACCCTTATAACTCCCTGTTATGGTGAGCGGTAGATTGCTTCACAAAAATGCACTACATCCATGACTCTTATCTGGTATCTCAAGTCTGAGGATAACTTAATTCATAATTTACTTACTGACAAGATTCATAAAGTAAAATCATGTAGTTGGGATAAGTCCTATATTCAATTCATCGAATATCATGTGAAATTGGTATGTCAACGCATCAATATACTTTCAAGTATATTCTTAACCAATACTCAGATTTGTCTTAGTTTAATGATATTCCCATATCATTAATCGACAATGGACAATTTAGAATAATATTAGTTATTCACGGATTTTAAACATGCAAATATAGGACACAATATATTATTAATGAAAACAAACGTACTAAATACTTTAATTCATTATAAATAATAATTGCTTAATGTCCTTTATCCAAATACCAAAATAGATCAATGCATGATAATTCTAGTTAATGAATCTTGTCTCAAGTAATAACTTGAAGTCAATTATGCCTCAAGTAATGACAATCATACTTGTTGACAAGGCATTATTTCATCTAACTATGATCTATCCGAATTTTGAGAATACTTCTTTCAAGAATTCAATAATTAAAATTCTTGTATGTGTATATCCAACTATCTTGATATATTTACATATGTTTTTCATAAATAGTGTGATATCCTCAATCACCAATTTATGATAATCAAACTTTTAAACATTTTAAAGTTTCAAGTATTCTAATTCTTTAATGTATAATGCAACTATGCTCTTAGTTAAGCACAACTAGTTCTCATGGCTATTCATAAGGATGAAAGCCTTCCATGACTAGTTATTGAGTGTCATCTCAATTAAACCAGCATCATTGTATATTAAACACAATATGCTCTTTTAAAATTTCCGTAAACTTAATATCCATTGTGTAATTTTTAGGAGCTATTCCAAGTTGAGGATCATTATTCTAATTTCAAACATTTTTCATTAGAATATCTATTACACAAATTATATAATAACTTTTAATAGGATATCAAATATTGTCAAATCATTAAGCACTTAAGCATGATGTAACAATAATATGATGCACATGAAAATCCTTCAGTCATACTTAGATTTATATTCATGTTCTATCTTTTCCTAATATATATCCATTTTCTAAATGATATATTATGTTCTATTAGAATTTATTTACCGCACATGTTTATTTAATAATAAACTTTTGTTCCAAGGTTGTATGTTTTATTTTCTAAATCTTTCAAATAAAGTTTCATTCCAAACTAAGTCTAACATTATACTTATATGGAATGTTACTCTATAACATATATGATTTAGTAAATCAAACATAATACTCCCACTAGCTTTCAGGAATACTTAGAAATTATCTTATTTCAATTATAAATCAATACATGGATATAATAATTAAACATAAGATTAATCTCTTAGATGCATGCATTTATCCATTCATGGATTATTGCACTTTGTATACTTCCAAAGATTTTCATGAATTCATAAACTCCTTTTGATTACTTATCGTCCTCGCTCAAGTAATTATTCAAGAAAGAGTTTTTTATATTCCATTGTCAAATTTCATATTCATATAAATATGACAATAACCATCTTTGTATCTCTAATGTGCTTAAGAAAGAGTATTCAATCATAGTTAATTGCTTAAGTATGATTAATAATCTTGTCATAAGACATACATTAAGATATGTATACATTTTTTGTCCATATGATTATTACATAAAGATTTAAACCACTAGGGTTATATTATCTTTGAATAAACTCATCTTCATTCTCTAACCATTAATAATTAAGATAAACCAAATTTTAAATTTGAATATCTTTATGAACAGCATCTACAACATTCATAGTATGAGTATTTTACCCAATTCATTATTTGGTAATACTACTTCATATAATCATCGGCATATTAATTAAATACCTGAGATATCCAAGTGGATCTATGAATAATAATTCCATCATCTTGAGGTTTATCATTTACATGTTTTGCCTCATCAAGATTTTCACTAGTGTGATTTTAGAAGATTATGTATCTTGTAATTCTATCTTTTCAAGATAAAATACTCCCACTTGCCTTTAGTATTATATAGAATAAAATACTTAGCAATTAGAGCAACAATCCAACGTTTTCTTTTAGGACATTATTAATACACATTGACAGTTCCTGACATTCGTTTGTTAATGACCTACCCATAAGTAGCTTAACAAATTCAGAATTCCAATTTAAGACTTGATGTGATTCATCACATTTCATAATGTCTTATTAATCTTCTAGGAGTCTAATTTAGTATATTCATTACACACTCAATTTTCTAACCTTGATAACTTTTGGAAGAAAAGAAGTCATAGTTATCTTTAATCAAACAATCTAACAAGAGTTTGATTTCCCTAACTGAACATACCATAAAATATGGTGTTTCAATTAGAATTAATATTGTACTAAGATCTAACAATATAAGATAACCATATTCCTTTTGGTATACCTATTTACCAACTAAGTCAACTTAATGGTACAATAGTATTTTCAAACCAATTGCATGCTCTTTATATAACACAAGTACTTTTAACCAAGTCACTTCATGTTCATGTCTTTTCAAAACATGAACGTGTTATATTCCCACTGTCCGTTATTAATCATTGATCATCTCAATGACTTCTTGTTTATGTCTTAATTAAAAGACTAAACAAGCTAACGTCTTACTTTATTATAAGTCTTGTAATACTTAAAAGACTTCATGTTTATAACTATACAATAATGTATAAACATGTATAATTAAAGTACTCATGAACACCATCATTTGGTTTCAATAATATTTTCAAGTTAACACACTAATTCATGTTTATTTATGTCATTCAAAGAATACATAATTATTGAAGTAGTATTATATTACTTCATGCATTTATGTTATTCTAATAATACATAAATGTTAAAGTTGAAATAGTATTGTTATTGACACATGTTCTAATATATGTCTAATATAGAAACCATAAATTATCCATGTTGGTCTCACGCATACATGGAAATTCACCTTGTTGTTAATATTTAGCCTGCGTCTCACGTTTACTAAATTTCAACACCAAGTGTTTCTTAGATTAGATTTATATAAATCATATTAGAACTATAGTCTCTTACTTTGCAGTTAAGAGAATCCGTTAAATTATATTCTTATGTGTTGTACCTTGCACACAATGTAGATTTCTCCCACTTGTGCATGGAACAACATCATGTACCATATGAACAACACGCACGCGTTTGTTAATGTGAAAAATATGATTTGTGTCATTAGTATAACTAGTAGATATAGAGTTTACTCAATCAATCAAGGAAACGCACATGACTATCCTTGAAAATATTAGTGTCTATATTTGGAAAGTATTTATCTTGAGATGTTCAAAGATAAAGTACAGTCTTACCAAGAT
This sequence comes from Artemisia argyi, assembly GCA_030686995.1. Lineage (NCBI taxonomy): Eukaryota > Viridiplantae > Streptophyta > Magnoliopsida > Asterales > Asteraceae > Artemisia > Artemisia argyi. Next base: position 6,107,659 of record CM060681.1, read on the forward strand.
AACAATCATTGTGACTCCTACTGAATTAGAGATCATTACTATGATTCCTTATTCAGTAATACACACATAATACTCCCACTGAATTCGACAACATTGTAAATGTTTATTAATCCAGTGAAAAGAAAAAGTGTGCTATTCACTTTCCTACATCTTTTAGAAAACCCATTCATAACAATTAATTAGGTACTAAAAGAATATATTTTTCTACATAAATGTGATTCATCACATTCCAAACTATTAACTTGAAAAATTGAGCATACAATTTCTTCCTTAATTAGGTCTACCATTCCAACAATTGAATGTAGTACCTTTAAATGGTCAAAGCAAAACAACTAGATAAAATAATCTAATTTGTCTTTTACCATTTTGCAGTAACATGTCTAGCTTCTTATTAAATAACTCATAAAGTGCAAATTATCATAACTATTAACATTTGCTTCGAGTTATGTATTAGAACATAGACTATTCTAACTTTCCTATTATACCTTTCTCATTCATGAAAAGGAATATGATTAAGTCTCACACTTCTCCTAATGGAAAGAAGACTAGGTTTATTCTTTTAGTAAAATTGACTCTAACCAAAAACCCATATGGGTGTAGATCAATTTATATGATAAAAGAATAACTTACGTTTACGGTTTAATGTTGCATTAAAACATTTAAAAGAATTTACAAAATTCAATTTTTAGTATTTTCGATAATTCATATTTCCAAGAAAATATAATACCCAAGGATATATTCATATTACCATCTAATTTTCTTGAAAATCTAGGATCCAACTTTACATAGATTCCACCACATCAGTTGATCTGCTAGTGGTGAAAGTATAAAAGATGGTAATCTGTCGAACAATAATTGGCAAACACTTTTCCAATTCCTAGATCATTATGGGATTTACATCAAATTGATTCATCAATTTGTCATGTAAGCATGTTGATGAGTGTGTAAATACTCATCATTTTTACCAATTCTGAACTGCCAAAACATCCAAAAACACTCAATAATGAATCAAAATAGTGAAAATATCCCAGGAAAGTGTTTTACATGTTTCAAATGCAAAAATACCAAAAACAGATGAAAAACGTACAAAGTTTGCATAATTGGCAGTTTCAGTCCCTCAAGTTTCATAAATTGGCAAAACTAGTCCCTGGTCAATCAAAACTTGTACAAATATCATAAAAGGTCCTTGGGATTCATAAGTTGTTAGGAAAAGTCCTTTGAAGTTAAAAATCATAAAATTACAACTATGGTCCCTCAACTTTGGAAAAGTGTCAAAATTAGTCCCTAAGGTTTAAAAATAAGAAAATATTCAAAATAAACCTTATACTATTCTAAAATGACATCACTGGTCCTTTGTGTTAACTGTTTGATATTTACAGGTTTGGCCCTTCAATTATCAGAAAATTACAGTTTGGTCCCTGGAGTTTGAGAAATTGGCAGAAAAGGTCCCTGGGCATTTAATATGGAAATATTACATTTTTGGTCCTTGGGTTGTTCATGAATGGCAAGTATGGTCCTTATAATAATTTTGGGAAAGTTACAAAATCAGTCCCTCTACTTTGGCTGAATTACAAAAATGGTCCTTGTGAACACTTTATACCAAACGGACCCTTATTAATATTAATACCCAACACCTTATAACTCCAAACCAGCCCACCCTTTTCACTCCAAACTAAACCCAGCTACAAGCCCACTCCAGGCCCAACCTAAAACTAAACCCAGTCCACACCCCTTGGTCAACTTCGGTCAAACCAAAACCACCAAACCGCCCAAACTACTCTTCTCCCTCACCACCCCCTCTTCTCCAAAAACCACCCCTGGTTTTGCTACCACACCCCCACTTGCAGCTTCATCATCACAAACCCACCTCCCTACACCTACCCAAGCCACCCACAATAAATGCTTCTTCTCCCTTACACGTTAACAGAGCAAATTGCTCTATTTTCCTTTTCCCGCCAAATCCACGTGGAGCATCATGAGTGGACCAAAGTTACAACAAGATGGTGGGATTTGATCAGAGCAATGCTGGGAACCCTAATCCCTTGCTATAAATAGAAGATGGATGCAAGAGGAAGAGCAGTTAGTTAATTTTAGTTCTATTTTATGTCGTATAATTGTCATTTTCAATTTTAGGTACACCCAAGCTCTTAAGCAGTGGTAACCTCTTTATTTAGTTGTATTAAACTCAGTTCAGTTATAAAATTCAAGTTTCTCTTATTAATTCATGTTATGCAGTTTTAATTCCTTTTCTATATCTTGCATTATATCAATTGTTGTTTTAAGTAGTTTGTAATGGACTCTTAGAACATATAAGCTCCCTTATAAGCTTATTTAAGCTATTAGTAATAACTTAAATCAGTTAGAAATTAAAAAAATCCAAAATACAAAAAAGTCAAAAGAAGTCAAACCTGTGTTCTTGGTGAGCAAAGCTTGGAGCAAAGTTAATTTTGGATGGCTTTGGTAATTAGAGCTCTATGGAGAGCATTTAGGTGTGGTACTAAGTCCTTGGTTCTCAGTGTGGCATAAACTCAATATTGTAAGCAATTTCTCTCAATTTATAGCATATTACTGTTTACTATCTTAATAGCTGTAATATTTGTTGTTTCTTGCTTATTATATGTTGTTTGATATTGTTATAGTCTAAAATTGATAGGTTGTTAATTGTTTTCCAAAGTTGTTAAGTTTTCTTGAAAAACAGTCATATAGGATAATCTTTGATTCTGTGTTCTTGTGTTGTTATTATTGTTTAATTGTGTTTAAAAGATCCATTATGATGATGTTTTAAGGTCTGAGATCAGATTAGAGGCTTAGGTCATTAATTTGCTTTGAAAATTTTTAAAACAGTTGGAATAAGGAGTGTTTGGATTATCTGTGTACACCATGTTCATAGCTTTATTGTTGTTGTTTGTTATTGCAATATGTTTGTTCAAGTCTAATTAAGTCTTTTCAGTCATAAAAATAGTACCTAATTAGTTAAATAGTCAAAATCACAAACAATTGATCACCACATTTAACTGTGGTGATATTGGGGTCCAAAACTCATCAAGTCCATTTATAAATGTTTGCTTTAACTTAAATTGGTCATATCACAGCTTAACTAAACTTATTTGGTCATATAATCAAGGATTGAAAGTCATTTTGGTCAAAACCTCACAAAATCTTAAAAAGTCAAAAGTGACTTCTTGCAGAAAAGCCAAAATTACCAAGATTTGTTGTGAATTTTGTGTTGTATTTTAGCAGTTGATATTTTCAGGGATTGAAGTCCCTCAGCTTAACTTTGGAATCCCACAACCCATATATTTTTGTGATTTTTCTTGTGCAAGTTACACCCACCCAAACACAGCTGCAGGGCAACCAAGTGCCCTGTGCACAGCAGACCCAGTTACACCCACCACTTTGGTGGTGTTTTGTGGTCTACTCAGTGGGCCCCATTAGTCATACTTAGGTTTTTACAACCCCCCTCCTACTAGGGTTCAACTATTGAACCTTTGTTTGAACCTTAGACCACTGGGTCCCACCTGAATTTGGACCCTAAGTTTGTCCCATTTCTGACCCAGAACCAAGAGAAGCAATAGCTTATTGAGGTCTTATGGCTTATTCAGATAGCTTATTTGGTTGAAACTTGCTCAAACAAGTTCCAACAACTTAAGTGAACCTGACTTTACCATAGTGGAGCCCACATTAGCTCATTTGAGCTTATTTGCTTAAAAGTAAACTTTGGTCAACTGTTAGGATTTTTAGCTTATAACTAGCTTATTATTAAGCTATAAAATTATTTTTTTTATTAAAGTTACTTGTTTTTAGGTATAATAAAGTTTTATAAAATAAAAATCCAGAAAAAACAATATAAAAATAAGTGATAGTTTCTATTTAATTCTAGTTAATTTTAATTTTCATTTTTATATTTTAATTAAGTAACTAGTGTTTTTATATTTTTATTAAATACCTTAGATAGTAAAGTAATTTTAATAAATTTTTCAGATTTTTATTTTGTCATTTAGTATTTATTAGATTTAATTTTAATTTTCTTTATTATTAATTAATATCAAATATTAAATAGCTTAATTAGTTTTTATAAGGTTAAATCTAGTTTTTATAATTTTTATAGTTCTAATATAGTATAATAAGTTTTTAGAAAATAAATTTTGAGATTCTACTGTTCATTTCCTATTTTCCTTATTTTATTTGTTTAAAATAGATTTAAGTTAATTATTAGATAAATAATTAGTTGTTTAATCTTAAAACATAATTCTAGAGTTTTTATAATTTTGTAGGATTCCAGTGATGGTTAAATAATTTTATAAATTTTATCTTAATTTTATAAGTTAATTTAGTATTAATATAAATTAAAAGTAGTTTAATTAGTTTAATTAAGTTAAATAGTTTTTAATTAATTACAAAACCACAAAAAGACAAAAATATTATTTTTAATTTTTCATACTTTCTTCAAGTTCTAATTTAGGTTTAGAAAATATTTTTATAAATTTTTATTTTAATTTAGATCATTTGTCATTTTTAGTTTAATTAAATTAGATTTTAATTTACAATTTAAATAGTTTAATTAATTAAATAATAGTTTAATATTATTTTAATCACTTTTATAATTTCTTTTTCATTTTTAAGTTTAAGTTTTGAAAAGTGTCATAAGCACCCCCTGTAGTTTCATAATTACCAAAAACCCACTTTTCCAGTCCGATACGTGATCTTAATTGTCAATTTGTGCATATATCTGCTATCTGATTATTGTGAATATTATATCTGTTTGTCAATACCAAAATAACAGTAGCAATATCATTCCCACATCATCTGGCTACTGTCCTCAGTGCCACTTTCTCATAAACGATTCCAAAAGCACCATTTCAATCTCGCTGGGACTTTCACGACCCGGGCAAACACTACACTATCACCGGAGTATTGATTCTAGGCTATCTTTGACTTGTTGACCTTGGTCAATAATAATAAGACGGTTTAGGCTCAATCAAAATTTGGCGCCGCTGCCGGGGAGGTTGTTGCGTGTTTTACAAAATCGTTTTAAGTTTAGTGGTTTTTAAACCCTCCCTGTAAAAAGTTTTGTAAAAACAAAAATCATATCAAAAACGTTCATTAACACTTTTTCTAAAGTGTTAAAAACACCAAAAAAATCAAAAACAACAAAACAAACTGTGAAGTTAAATTACTTCGTGTTCTTTAAGATTACAACCTTGAACAGTTGGTTTAAGGTAAGTTCTGACATTAAATTGCGAACTGAAGAGGAAACCTATTTACTTCCTCCCGCCAGCCTGCGAGTAATCTTAAAGGGACGATTTCGGTTAACGAATCAGTTCCAAAAATAATTTCCAAGTTTTCTGCACACACACCCGTAAGCCTAAAACAGATTTTTCAAATTAATAAATACATAAAATTTTACTACCGCAAACCAAGGCTGAACACCTACCAACTGGCCGCTGGTATCGCTTTGAGAAGTGTACCTTTTTCAAAGAAGCTACTCACTTGTGATTATTGGTTTAAGTTCACTGTGGATTTGCCTCGAATTTGTGTTGAAAAATTGTTTTTAGTGCATGCGCACTCGGTCTCAAGCAAAGAATAAAAAACAGAAAGACGTACCCGAGTTACGTTCTAACACAGAAACCGAAATGGCCGCTGGGCCACCACCACCATTACCACCCCCTGACCCTAATAGGGATGAGCCAGCTCCCGATCTCCGAACTATGGAGGAGCTGTGCCAACCTACCATGCAAGGGCGGGGTGGGCCTATTGCACCACTCACTATTGGGGCTGCGGACTTTGGCCTCAAGCATCACATGATCCAACAAGTCCAAAATTCGTGTCAATTTCACGGATTACCGGGTGACGATGCCAACAAGCATCTTGACAAATATCTCACGGTCACCCAAAGCATGAAACAACATGGTGTCACCGATGATGCCCTTCGGCTGTACCTCTTCCCCTATTCTCTCGCTCATCATGCCACTGCATGGTTTGACCGACTTCCCAAGAATTCTATTCGAACTTTTGATGAAATGGTAACCAAGTTTTTAGCAAAATATTTTCCACCATCCATGGTTACCAAGTTACGTAATGATATCAGCAACTTCCGGCAACTTCCCGATGAGTCTCTTTTTGAGGCTTGGGAGCGTTATAAGCTAGCCATTGATCGGTGCCCTAACCACAATATGTTACAAGTTACCATAATAGATACTTTCTATAATGGTCTAACATTGAGGCACCGAGATATTCTCAATGCTGCTGCTGGTGGGACCTTTATGAAAAGGCGTCCCGAGGAGTGCTATGACTTAATCGAGAACATGACTGCCCATCATAACTTTTGGGATTCCTCTGCGGAGAGGGAAGCGTCATGTCATTTCGTTACTCCCTCATCATCATCATCTCCTGAAATAATCGCTCTTACCAAAAAGATGGATGATATTTCTACGGCTGTGTTGAGAATGAACCAAACGATACAACATCAGGCTCAAAATCAACAAGTGAAAGCCGTGGCCCGAAGTTGTGAAACTTGTGGGGGCCCACATCTGTATTCCGAGTGTCCAGCTACTGCTGAATTTTCTCAAGAGAACGTTTATGCTGCTAACGGTTCCTATAACACGGGGGGTAACTCTTATCAACCGCAAGGGGACCGTAATCTCTTAAGCTATCGTTCCAACAATTTTCTCGGACCTCCAGGTTTTAACCAAAATCAAAACCGTAACACGAATCAGAATTTTAACCAAGGTCAAAACTCAAATTTCCAAAACCCGAACCAAAATCAAGGCCAGTTTAATCAAAACAATTTTCAAAATGGCAATCAAAACCAAGGTTTTCAAGGAAATTTTCAAAGAAACCAGAATCAAGGGAATTACAATCAGGGTAATTTCAATCAGAGAAACACTTTTCAGGGTAACAACAATCAAAACCAAGGGAATTTTCAAAACAACCGTGTTCAAAATCCCCCTGTTCAAAATCAAAACGTTGTTCCACCCCCGTCTTCCTCAGATGCTGAAATTAAACAATTCATGAAAGCACAAGAGGAAACAAATCGGCTATTGATCAAGACTATCTCTGAACTTCAGAAGTCTTTAAATGATCGACCCTCGAGCTCTGGTACATTACCGAGCAACACGATCGCTAACCCGAGGGGCGATGTTAAAGCGATCACTACCCGAAGTGGGGTGTCATACAATGGACCCTCGATTCCCCCTACCTCTTCTTCTCCTCCTAAGGTAGCGGAACGTGAACCTGAGGTCACTACGGACAAGGTATTTCCTACTAATAACGGAGGTACCAACAACGTCCACCCTCAAGTTGTCCCGGTCTCGGCTCATAAGCCAAAAGTTGTATTTGATCCTCCTGTGTGTCCTGATGAAATCTCAAAGAACAACCCTAAGCCGTCAATTCCATATCCTTCACGAGTGACTGAACAAAAGAACCGCGAAAAAGCTAACCATCAGATGGAAAAATTTTATCAAATTTTCCAAGAATTACACTTTGATATTAGCTTCGCGGACGCTCTTCTTCTCATGCCTAAGTTTGCTTCAACAATCAAAAATCTGATAAGCAACAAAGAAAAACTTTGTGAGATGGCAAAAACTCCTCTTAACGAGCATTGCTCAACAGTGCTCTTGAAAAAGCTTCCCGAAAAGCTTGGAGATCCCGGGAAATTTCTCATTCCATGTATTTTCCCTGGGATGGTTGAATGCTTTGCCTTGGCCGATCTTGGTGCAAGCATTAACCTGATGCCTTACTCAGTCTGGAAAAGGCTTTCTCTTCCTACTCTCACTCCGACCTGCATGACACTCGAGCTTGCAGACCGTACCATATCCCGTCCTCTCGGCATTGCCGAAGATATCTTTGTGAAAGTAGGAAAGTTCCACTTTCCGGAAGATTTCGTGATTGTTGATTTCGATGCTGACCCACGAGTCCCTCTCATTCTCGGGAGAGGATTCTTAAGAACGGGTCGTGCCTTGATCGATGTATTCGAAGAAGAAATCACTCTACGCGTTGGTGGCGAAGCCATCACATTCAATCTTGATCAGACCTCGAGATACTCCTCCAACTATGACGCTGAAACGGTTAACCGTATTGATATCATTGATGTTGCGTCTGAGGAGTATTCTCAAGAGATCCTTGGTTTCTCATCCAGTGGCAGTCTTTCTACTGACCCTATCATTTCCGACTCTTCCCCCTCCCTCACTCCGTTTGAGGGAGGTGACTTCCTTTTGGAAGAGCTCGAGGCTTTTCTTGCTCAAGATAGCTCAATTCCCGATGGAGTTGATGAAGACTATCTTGACCCGGAGGGGGACATTCTTCTCCTTGAAAGATTGTTAAATGACGATCCTTCACCCTCTCCGTCTCCACAAACACTTCATAAAGCGGAAGTCAAAAATGTTGAAATAACTGAAGACTTCCCCGAGGTTGAGCTCAAGGACTTGCCTCCTCATCTAGAATATGCATTTCTGGAGGGTGATAATAAATTACCCGTCATTATTGCCAAAGACTTAAAAGATGAGGAAAAGGCTGCACTCCTAAAGGTTCTTAAGTCAAACAAACAAGCAATTGCTTGGAAACTCTCCGACATTAAGGGCATAAGCCCGAACTTTTGTACTCATAAAATATTAATGGAGGATGACTTTAAACCAGCTGTGCAACATCAGAGAAGGGTAAATCCCAAAATCCACGAAGTTATCAAACAAGAAGTTCTTAAGCTTCTTGATGCGGGATTGATTTACCCTATATCTGACAGTCCTTGGGTTAGCCCAATTCATTGTGTTCCCAAAAAGGGAGGCATCACCGTTGTCACCAACGAGGATAACGAGTTGATTCCAACTCGTTTGGTCACGGGTTGGCGGGTTTGTATTGACTATCGAAAGTTGAATGAAGCCACCCGTAAAGACCATTTCCCTCTCCCTTTTATGGACCAAATGCTCGAAAGACTTGCGGGGAATGAATACTACTGCTTCCTCGATGGCTTCTCGGGTTACTTCCAAATCCCCATTGATCCCCAGGATCAAGAGAAGACTACCTTCACATGCCCCTACGGAACCTTTGCTTACAGACGTATGCCTTTCGGCTTATGTAATGCACCAGGCACGTTCCAGAGATGCATGATGTCTATTTTTTCCGACATGATCGGGAAAACTATGGAGGTATTCATGGATGACTTTTCAGTCATCGGGGATTCATTTCAGACTTGCCTCTCCCACTTGGAACAGATGCTTAAACGTTGCAAAGAAACGAATCTAAGTCTCAACTGGGAGAAGAGCCACTTTATGGTCAAGGAGGGCATTGTCCTCGGCCATAAGATTTCAAAAAACGGGATCGAGGTTGACAGAGCTAAAATCGATGTCATTGCCAAATTACCTCATCCCACCACCGTAAAAGGTGTTCGGAGCTTTTTGGGTCATGCCGGCTTCTACCGTAGGTTTATCCAAGATTTTTCTAAGATTGCCCGGCCTATGACCCATCTCCTCGAGAAGGATGCTCCTTTCATCTTCTCTCCTGAGTGCATCGAAGCTTTTGAAACACTTAAGAAAAAGCTTACCGAAGCACCGATTCTTGTTGCCCCCGATTGGGACCAACCTTTTGAGCTTATGTGCGATGCTAGTGATTTTGCCATAGGTGCGGTCTTGGGGCAACGCAAAGCAAAATACTTTCAGCCCATACACTACGCAAGTAAAACTATGACTGAGGCTCAAGGTCATTACACCACCACTGAAAAAGAACTCCTAGCTGTGGTGTATGCCTTCGAGAAATTCCGGTCATACCTAATCTTGACTAAATGCGTAGTGTACACAGATCACTCGGCTTTGAAATACCTATTTGCAAAACAAGATGCAAAGCCGAGGCTTCTTCGTTGGGTTCTCCTCCTTCAGGAATTTGATATCATTATCCGTGATAAAAAAGGAGCCGAGAACCTTGCTGCTGATCATCTCTCACGATTAGAGAACCCTCATCAAGATGTGTCCGAGAAAAAGGAAATAAATGAAACATTTCCTCTCGAGACACTCAATGCGGTTGCTTTTCGTGGTGACTCTACTACCCCATGGTTTGCCGACTTTGCAAATTACCATGCGGGTAACTTCATAGTGAAGGGGTTAACGTCCCAACAAAAGAAAAAATTCTTCAAAGACGTTAAACATTACTTCTGGGACGACCCCTTCCTCTTCAAAATCTGTGCCGATCAAGTCATCAGGCGATGTGTATACGGACAGGAAGCCACTGATATCCTCAAGGCTTGCCATGCTGGACCCACCGGGGGCCACCATAGTCCTAACTACACCGCCAAAAAGGTGTTTGATTCCGGTTTCTATTGGCCCACAATTTATAAGGATGCCCATGAATTAGTCAAAGCCTGTGATGCTTGTCAGCGTCACGGGAATATTTCACAAAAGAACGAAATGCCGCAAAATGCTATTCAAGTTTGTGAAATCTTTGACGTCTGGGGCATTGACTTTATGGGGCCATTCCAATCTTCTCGTGGAAACAAATACATACTCGTGGCTGTTGACTACTTGTCAAAATGGGTTGAGGCTAAGGCCTTACCCACTAACGATGCCCGAGTAGTTGTGAAATTCTTGAAATCCCTCTTTGCTCGTTTTGGAACCCCACGTGCCATCATTAGTGATCGCGGTACTCACTTTTGCAATGATCAATTTGCAAAAGTCATGCTGAAATACGGTGTTACTCATCGTCTTTCCACCGCATATCACCCCCAAACAAGTGGGCAGGTGGAGGTTTCCAACCGTGGTATTAAACGGATTCTTGAGAGGACAGTAGGTGAAAACCGTGCTTCCTGGTCGGATAAACTAGATGATGCACTCTGGGCCTTCCGTACAGCTTACAAAACACCCATTGGGTGCACTCCATACAAGCTTGTATACGGGAAGGCGTGTCATTTACCGATCGAGCTCGAGCACAAAGCCTACTGGGCCTTGAAACATGCTAACTACGACCTTCATAAAGCGGGTGATCACCGTAAGGTTCAAATCAATGAATTAAACGAACTTCGTGATCAGGCCTACGAGAACTCTTTGATCTACAAAGAAAAGACAAAGAAGATTCACGACTCTAAGATTAAGAACCGAGTTTTCAACGTCGGTGACAGAGTCCTTCTTTTCAATTCAAGATTAAAGATCTTCTCGGGGAAATTAAAAACCCGATGGACTGGACCATTCACCATTGATAAAGTTTACCCATACGGGACTGTTGAGTTATCTCAACCCGAAGGTCCCAACTTCAAAGTGAATGGTCACAGATTGAAACATTATTTTGGAGAGGACACACCACCCATGGTTATCCCGGATCTCCAAACTTTCCCCATGGACCAATGAATTCGGGGATCGAGTCAAGCTAGTGACTCGGTGAACAAAAATTAGCAACACATATGGGTTTTTACCCGTATTTCTGACTTCTTTCTACTTTCTACCACCCTAGTGTGGGGGAATGGCCATCCCCCACCGTTTCAAAAGTAAATATTTTTCAAAATTCAATAAACATGTTTCGTATGTATATTATGTCATTCAAATCCCGGGCTGTCAGGACGAATTTACTACAGTTAATCATTCACAAGTGATTAGCTAGCGTGGTAAACTTGACACAAGCCTGGGATGTGTATGTATATTATTATTCATCTTCCAGGCTGTCAGGGAGAATTTATTACAGTTAATCATTCACAAGTGATTAGCTAGCGTGGTAAACCTGACACAAACCTGGAAGGTGTATGTATATTATAAACTTTATCATTCAACTCCCGGGCTGTTAGGGCAAATTTATTACAGTTAATCATTCACAAGTGATTAGCTTGCGTGGTAAACCTAACACAAGCCTGGGAGGTAGTGAGCAAAAAAAAAAAAAAAAAAAAAAAAAAAAAAATTGTATGTACAGATAAAATAAAGTGAAAAATAGAAATTTCCACAGTTAGAATCGAATATTAGCTTTTCCATTTAGAGATTCGGCATAATAGCCGGGACTTTGAATATTGAGGACAATATTCAGTTCTAGTGTGGGGGGGGGGGGGGGGGGGGGGAATTCTTACGAATTTTATCATAAAACTTTCCAAGTACCCCCATTTTAGGCCAAAATTTTTTCAAAATTTTTCACTTTATTCCAAAATTTTTGTGGTTATCAATCCGCCAAAGTCTAAATGACAAAGGGATTGGCTAGTCCAGAAGCAAACGGCTTTTGGTAAAGACATCTCAAATCCGTTGATGGCTGGCAGTTTGCCAAAAATTGCATGGTTCCTCAGCTCCCCCGCATCCTCATAAGCAAAATGAGCTGGCTAGCCCACAAGATTATGGCTTGTGGTAAAGGCTGTGAAAAACCATAATTGGTACTCAGCTCACCAAGATGTTGACTTAGTCCATCAAGATGCTGGCTAGTCCAGAAGCAAACGGCTTTTGGTAAAGACAAATCAAATCCGTTGACAGCTGGTGGTTTGCTCAAAATCACACGGTTATCAGGTGTGCCACAGTTCTTACACCTGGCTACTCCAGAAGTGATGGCTTTTGGTAAAGAGTTTCAAATCCATTATGTTTTTCTCAAAAGATTGCTAGGGACTAGCAATGTTTTAGTGTGGGGGATTGATGAGTGTGTAAATACTCATCATTTTTACCAATTCTGAACTGCCAAAACTTCCAAAAACACTCAATAATGAATCAAAATAGTGAAAATATCCCAGGAAAGTGTTTTACATGTTTCAAATGCAAAAATACCAAAAACAGATGAAAAACGTACAAAGTTTGCATAATTGGCAGTTTCAGTCCCTCAAGTTTCATAAATTGGCAAAACTAGTCCCTGGTCAATCAAAACTTGTACAAATATCATAAAAGGTCCTTGGGATTCATAAGTTGTTAGGAAAAGTCCTTTGAAGTTAAAAATCATAAAATTACAACTATGGTCCCTCAACTTTGGAAAAGTGTCAAAATTAGTCCCTAAGGTTTAAAAATAAGAAAATATTCAAAATAAACCTTATACTATTCTAAAATGACATAACTGGTCCTTTGTGTTAACTGTTTGATATTTACAGGTTTGGCCCTTCAATTATCAGAAAATTACAGTTTGGTCCCTGGAGTTTGAGAAATTGGCAGAAAAGGTCCCTGGGCATTTAATATGGAAATATTACATTTTTGGTCCTTGGGTTGTTCATGAATGGCAAGTATGGTCCTTATAATAATTTTGGGAAAGTTACAAAATCAGTCCCTCTACTTTGGCTGAATTACAAAAATGGTCCTTGTGAACACTTTATACCAAACGGACCCTTATTAATATTAATACCCAACACCTTATAACTCCAAACCAGCCCACCCTTTTCACTCCAAACTAAACCCAGCTACAAGCCCACTCCAGGCCCAACCTAAAACTAAACCCAGTCCACACCCCTTGGTCAACTTCGGTCAAACCAAAACCACCAAACCGCCCAAACTACTCTTCTCCCTCACCACCCCCTCTTCTCCAAAAACCACCCCTGGTTTTACTACCACACCCCCCACTTGCAGCTTCATCATCACAAACCCACCTCCCTACACCTACCCAAGCCACCCACAATAAATGCTTCTTCTCCCTTACACGTTAACAGAGCAAATTGCTCTATTTTCCTTTTCCCGCCAAATCCACGTGGAGCATCATGAGTGGACCAAAGTTACAACAAGATGGTGGGATTTGATCAGAGCAATGCTGGGAACCCTAATCCCTTGCTATAAATAGAAGATGGATGCAAGAGGAAGAGCAGTTAGTTAATTTTAGTTCTATTTTATGTCGTATAATTGTCATTTTCAATTTTAGGTACACCCAAGCTCTTAAGCAGTGGTAACCTATTTATTTAGTTGTATTAAACTCAGTTCAGTTATAAAATTCAAGTTTCTCTTATTAATTCATGTTATGCAGTTTTAATTCATTTTCTATATCTTGCATTATATCAATTGTTGTTTTAAGTAGTTTGTAATGGACTCTTAGAACATATAAGCTCCCTTATAAGCTTATTTAAGCTATTAGTAATAACTTAAATCAGTTAGAAATTAAAAAAATCCAAAATACAAAAAAGTCAAAAGAAGTCAAACCTGTGTTCTTGGTGAGCAAAGCTTGGAGCAAAGTTAATTTTGGATGGCTTTGGTAATTAGAGCTCTATGGAGAGCATTTAGGTGTGGTACTAAGTCCTTGGTTCTCAGTGTGGCATAAACTCAATATTGTAAGCAATTTCTCTCAATTTATAGCATATTACTGTTTACTATCTTAATAGCTGTAATATTTGTTGTTTCTTGCTTATTATATGTTGTTTGATATTGTTATAGTCTAAAATTGATAGGTTGTTAATTGTTTTCCAAAGTTGTTAAGTTTTCTTGAAAAACAGTCATATAGGATAATCTTTGATTCTGTGTTCTTGTGTTGTTATTATTGTTTAATTGTGTTTAAAAGATCCATTATGATGATGTTTTAAGGTCTGAGATCAGATTAGAGGCTTAGGTCATTAATTTGCTTTGAAAATTTTTAAAACAGTTGGAATAAGGAGTGTTTGGATTATCTGTGTACACCATGTTCATAGCTTTATTGTTGTTGTTTGTTATTGCAATATGTTTGTTCAAGTCTAATTAAGTCTTTTCAGTCATAAAAATAGTACCTAATTAGTTAAATAGTCAAAATCACAAACAATTGATCACCACAGTTAACTGTGGTGATATTGGGGTCCAAAACTCATCAAGTCCATTTATAAATGTTTGCTTTAACTTAAATTGGTCATATCACAGCTTAACTAAACTTATTTGGTCATATAATCAAGGATTGAAAGTCATTTTGGTCAAAACCTCACAAAATCTTAAAAAGTCAAAAGTGACTTCTTGCAGAAAAGCCAAAATTACCAAGATTTGTTGTGAATTTTGTGTTGTATTTTAGCAGTTGATATTTTCAGGGATTGAAGTCCCTCAGCTTGACTTTGGAATCCCACAACCCATATATTTTTGTGATTTTTCTTGTGCAAGTTACACCCACCCAAACACAGCTGCAGGGCAACCAAGTGCCCTGTGCACAGCAGACCCAGTCACACCCACCACTTTGGTGGTGTTTTGTGGTCTACTCAGTGGGCCCCATTAGTCATACTTAGGTTTTTACAACCCCCCTCCTACCAGGGTTCAACTATTGAACCTTTGTTTGAACCTTAGACCACTGGGTCCCACCTGAATTTGGACCCTAAGTTTGTCCCATTTCTGACCCAGAACCAAGAGAAGCAATAGCTTATTGAGGTCTTATGGCTTATTCAGATAGCTTATTTGGTTGAAACTTGCTCAAACAAGTTCCAACAACTTAAGTGAACCTGACTTTACCATAGTGGAGCCCACATTAGCTCATTTGAGCTTATTTGCTTAAAAGTCAACTTTGGTCAACTGTTAGGATTTTTAGCTTATAACTAGCTTATTATTAAGCTATAAAATTATTGTTTTTATTAAAGTTACTTGTTTTTAGGTATAATAAAGTTTTATAAAAGAAAAATCCAGAAAAAATAATATAAAAATAAGTGATAGTTTCTATTTAATTCTAGTTAATTTTAATTTTCATTTTTATATTTTAATTAAGTAACTAGTTTTTTTATATTTTTATTAAATACCTTAGATAGTAAAGTAATTTTAATAAATTTTTCAGATTTTTATTTTGTCATTTAGTATTTATTAGATTTAATTTTAATTTTCTTTATTATTAATTAATATCAAATATTAAATAGATTAATTAGTTTTTATAAGGTTAAATCTAGTTTTTATAATTTTTATAGTTCTAATATAGTATAATAAGTTTTTAGAAAATAAATTTTGAGATTCTACTGTTCATTTTCTATTTTCCTTATTTTATTTGTTTAAAATAGATTTAAGTTAATTATTAGATAAATAATTAGTTGTTTAATCTTAAAACATAATTCTAGAGTTTTTATAATTTTGTAGGATTCCAGTGATGGTTAAATAATTTTATAAATTTTATCTTAATTTTATAAGTTAATTTAGTATTAATATAAATTAAAAGTAGTTTAATTAGTTTAATTAAGTTAAATAGTTTTTAATTAATTACAAAACCACAAAAAGACAAAAATATTATTTTTAATTTTTTATACTTTCTTCAAGTTCTAATTTAGGTTTAGAAAATATTTTTATAAATTTTTAGTTTAATTTAGATCATTTGTCATTTTTAGTTTAATTAAATTAGATTTTAATTTACAATTTAAATAGTTTAATTAATTAAATAATAGTTTAATATTATTTTAATCACTTTTATAATTTCTTTTTCATTTTTAAGTTTAAGTTTTGAAAAGTGTCATAAGCACCCCCTGTAGTTTCATAATTACCAAAAACCCACTTTTCCAGTCCGATACGTGATCTTAATTGTCAATTTGTGCATATATCTGCTATCTGATTATTGTGAATATTATATCTGTTTGTCAATACCAAAATAACAGTAGCAATATCATTCCCACATCATCTGGCTACTGTCCTCAGTGCCACTTTCTCATAAACGATTCCAAAAGCACCATTTCAATCTCGCTGGGACTTTCACGACCCGGGGAAACACTACACTATCACCGGAGTATTGATTCTAGGCTATCTTTGACTTGTTGACCTTGGTCAATAATAATAAGACGGTTTAGGCTCAATCAAAATTTGATCACATGTTTCATCCCATCTCATGCCTTAAGCTCTAGTAACAAAAGATTGTCGTCCCTGTTCTTGTAATTCTTTAGTTCCGAGAGAAATCGTATAATGTTGAAAAAAAAGTTTCAATAGAAAGATTTACCAAACACAGTGTTAGTAGGGTTCCTAGCGATTTGGTTTTTTGCACCTTTGGCTACAAGTATTTCTGAATCAATGAAAGCTACATAAGATGGGGTGATCTTGTTTCCCTGTTCATTGGGTATGACCTCCACCCGATTTTTTCTGTTCATCCATATAGTAGCACATGAATATGTCGTTCCAAGATCAATACCAATGGCCGCTCCTTTAACTTTTTGAGACATCGTACAATCTGCAATGAAACAAAATACAGGATTTAAATCGAAACAAATTCATACAACAAAAATACGAGTATGATAGAGTTGCAGACCCGAAAATGTACAAATTTTCAGCAAAGTGGATGGATTTAAATTTAAAAACATATTTAGGCCATGTTAAGGTATGATTAATCAAAAATAGACTAGTTAGGTCACGTACACTCACTAGCCCTGAAGAAGAAAAACCTAATTTGTTCACTCGTTAAGCTCTATGCCAAACATATAGAGATTTTTTCATGTTTATCATTTCTTAGGCCGTGATTGGTTTAGCTTATACTCTAAGATAATTTGTTGTTTTGAATTGCGAAAGGCTGATAAAGATCATTTAACATCTTATCCCAACTCGTAGAGGCCGGGTGTTTGTTTAAGCTTATGAACTTATTTATCCGGCCTATATTTAATAAGCCCATTTTACCGGCTTATTTTTTGACTCGCAAGCATATTTTGCCTTAAGTATGAAAAATAAGCTTATAAGCTGGAAATAAGCCCGAAAACATGTCCTTATGAAATATAAGGCGATTCAAATAAGCTACTAGAGCCTCTCAACTTGAGAGAAGTCCAAGCACTAGCCTTGAGCTCCTTAGTGTAATGCCTATAAAAAAAATCGTCACAAGGTCAAGGAGCTTGTTCTACGCGCTATGGGCTGTTGATTGTTTTCACAAAAAGTTTTTGTTTTTAGGTATAAATCAAGTTTCCAAAAGAAAAATCCAAAAAAGTTAATGTAATTTTAAGTGATAGTTTCTATTTAATTTTATTTAAATTCTATTTTTCATTTTTAAATTTTAATTAAGTACTTAGCTATTTTATATTTTTATTAAATTTCTCATATATTAAAGTAGTTATAATAATTTTTTCAGATTTTTATCTTTTCATTTAGTATTTATTAGATTTAATTTTAGTTTTATTAATTATTAATTAATAATTAGTTTAAAATAGCATAATTAGTTTTTATTAAGTAAAACCTTGTTTTTATATTTTTTTATAGCTTTTATATGTTATAAAGTAATTTTAGAAATTTTATTAGAATTTTTACTGTTCATTTACCATTTTTCTTAATTTAAAATAGTTAATTAGATAATTAGTAATTAATTAGTAATTAATTAATAGAAAATCCACAAAAAGACAAAAACACTTATTTTTATTTTTAAAACTCATTTTTAGTTATTTTATAATTTTAGAAATTTTATTTTCATTTTTCTAGTATTTAATTAGTATTAAATTATATTTAAGTATTTTAAATATTAATAATTAGTAATAAATAGTAATTAATTAATATTAAATAAGTAACTAGGGTTAAAATTTATTTTAATTTTCTAAAAATTTTCTTTTACCTTATAGTTTGTAAAAAAGTCATTTTCATCCCCTGGGTGTTTTCAGATTTCTGTTTTCACTTTTTATTTCGTACGCTTACGTTTTATTTAAACGTGAACGTACGCGTTTTAAGTTTTAAACGTTTCTGGTTTTCCTGACTTTCCAGTATTGTTAATATAGTGTATTTAAGCTGTTTTCTTTCATATTTCAGCAGTGTAATCATCACAACTCACTTTTAAACCTTTCCCTGTCCAAATTCACTCGATCACAAACCCGTTTTAATACCATCCACACCTCGTCGGGACATAACGACCCGGGGAAACCCTATATTCCATGGAGCATTGGTTTTAGGCTGTTTGACTTTGTTGACCATTCCCTGGACAATATAAGTTAGGTGGTTTAGCATCAATCAAATTTTTGGCGCCGCTGCCGGGGATCGAACCCGGGTCACCCGCGTGACAGGCGGGAATACTTACCACTATACTACAACCAATGCTAAACCACCTAACTTAGCATCAAAAATTTGATTGATGCTAAACCACCTAACTTATATTGACCAGGGAATGGTCAACAAAGTCAAACAGCCTAAAACCAATGCTCCGTGGAATATAGGGTTTCCCCGGGTCGTTATGTCCCGACGAGGTGTGGATGGTATTAAAACGGGTTTGTGATCGAGTGAATTTGGACAAGGAAAGGTTTAAAGTGAGTTGTGATGATTACACTACTGAAATATGAAAAAAAACAGCTTAAATACACTATATTAACAATACTGGAAAGTCAGGAAAACCAGAAACGTTTAAAACTTAAAACGCGTACGTTCACGTTTAAATAAAACGTAAGCGTACGAAATAAAAAGTGAAAACAGAAATCTGAAAATACCCAGGGGGTGAAAATGACTTTTTTTACAAACTATAAGGTAAAAGAAAATTTTTAGAAAATTAAAATAAATTTTAACCCTAGTTACTTATTTAATATTAATTAACTACTATTTATTACTAATTATTAATATTTAAAATACTTAAATATAATTTAATACTAATTAAATACTAGAAAAATGAAAATAAAATTTCTAAAATTATAAAATAACTAAAAATGAGTTTTAAAAATAAAAATAAGTGTTTTTGTCTTTTTGTGGATTTTCTATTAATTAATTACTAATTATCTAATTAACTATTTTAAATTAAGAAAAATGGTAAATGAACAGGAAAAATTCTAATAAAATTTCTAAAATTACTTTATAACATATAAAAGCTATAAAAAAATATAAAAACAAGGTTTTACTTAATAAAAACTAATTATGCTATTTTAAACTAATTATTAACTAATAATTAATAAAACTAAAATTAAATCTAATAAATACTAAATGAAAAGATAAAAATCTGAAAAAATTATTATAACTACTTTAATATATGAGAAATTTAATAAAAATATAAAATAGCTAAGTACTTAATTAAAATTTAAAAATGAAAAATAGAATTTAAATAAAATAAAAGAGAAACTATCACTTAAAATTACATTAACTTTTTTGGATTTTTCTTTTGGAAACTTGATTTATACCTAAAAACAAAAACTTTTTGTGAAAACAACTATTTTAAAACTTAAAAATAAGCTGTGCACACCCCCTTTAGCTTATCAGTTTGACTTTGGTTGACCAAGAAGCAAATAAGCTAAAATTGACTTGTGTGGGACCCACTAAGGATTATTCTGGTTCACTAAAGTTAAGTAAACATTTTTGAGCCAAAATAAGCACTTGGGGTACTCAGAATAAGCTATAAGCTATAAATAAGCACATTGCACTTTGTTTTGGAACTGAAAAGTGGGACAGATTTAATGGGCATCTAGGGGGCACACAAGGTTGATTGGGGGCACAAGAATGGGTGTTATGGAGAGCCTGGTAGGAGGGGGGTTGAGAAAACCAATTTTTATGGTGTGGGACCCTCTGAAGAGGCCACAAAACACCACCAAAGTGGTGGTGTTGGGTGGGTAGTCTGCTGCACAAGGCAGCTGTTTGCCCTGCAGTTGTGTTTTGCCAAGTGTGGGGACCACTACAAAAATCCTAAAAATTAAGTGAGGATGGGAATCAGTAGTTGAGGTGGGAGAGATTACTCCCAAGAAAATTCACATCCAAATTCCCAACAGAAAATTCATTAAAAATCTCACAATAATTGGAAAACTTAAGAAAATGCGAATTTGACTTTTTGTGTTTTTGCAAGGGATTGACTTTGATGAACTTCAATGACCCAAAGATGATTGTCTGATGTTTACTAAGCCTAAATGATACTACATAAAATAACTAGAACTACTTCTAAACTCAAATCAAGGACTTGATCTCTCAAAACACCAACAGTTAAGCTGTTGGTGTGTTTAAGAGCTAAGTTGACTTTTTCAGTGAATGGGATCAAGAAAATGGTCAAAATGATCTAATTTGAGCCTGAGAATGATGAACAAATAAGACTTAACCTGTTATACCAACAACAACATAGCATAAAAGCTTATTCCAAACACCCCTATATTAGCCAGTTTTGAAGATTTCCAATACAAGTCAGTGCTTTAAGCCAAGTTACTGATATCTAACAACTAATAATGATCCAAGAGACTAAAAGAACCACAGAAACATAGGTTCAGAACACAACCATACACCTATTGATATAATGCTAACTTAAGCAGTGGAAATTGAACAATAGACAACAGTAGAAACTAAATATCAAGCAAATGTCCTAATATCATAAAATCATTACACTACCCTAGATAAGCATTGAGCATTACAAACAAACATCAATTAGGTAGATACAAGGATTTATGCAGAAATTTTAGAATGGCTTACATCTTATCCAAAGCAAAGCACTGAGATCCAATGACCAATTAACTAACCTAAGCTTCCCATGAAGCTGTTAAACCCAAGGCATTCCACAATTCCCTTGCTCCAATGCACCAATCTGCTTCACATGTAACTTTTGATTTTCCATTGATTTTGCTTGTATTTTTATTATTTTTGATAAACTGAATGAAATCAGTTTCAAAATCTTAGAAAGTGTACACAAACTTATTGGCAACTTAATTTGAGTTAAATTAAACAACTTTAACAACTTATAACAATCTTAAAACTAATTTGAAATTTCAAAAGTAAGGGTGAATATTAAGTTTAAATAGGACAACTGAAATTGATGATTAAAAGAGTTTACAAATACACTGCAAATGTAAATTACAACCCTTTCTTAACTAAAAATACAACTGAGAACTAAATTACATTAATACGAGCTCTAAAATTACACTACTCCTAAATATTCTTCCACACTGCTTCAAACTTCTCTTTTATACCTCCTCTGAGCTATGTGGGTCCCACTGAAACTTTCCCACCAATAATAACATCAACTGGATGAGCTATGTCCAATCCCTTAGTTTGGCGGGAAAATTGGAATTTGACCAATTGGAGGGTCTGATAACGTGTAGCAGGGGGGGGGGGAAGCATTAAATGAGGTATTGGGATGTGTGATGAAGGGATAAGGTGGATGGTGGATGAGGCAAGTGGTGGGGGGTGATACCACTGGTGGTATTGGTTCTGTGAGGAGGGGTGGTTTAGGGGGGAAGATGGTGGGTTTGACCCAGCCTTTGACCCTGGGATGTTATTAAAATAAAAACGGGGTGGGCTTTGGGGTTACATGGGCTTGGGGGTGTTTGTTGGACCAGGCTATTACAAGGGAGGGATTTTTAGTTTGGTTAGGAGTCCATTTGTCTTGGAAAATATCACAAGGACCTATTATGTAATTTTCAGATTTTTGAGGATGGGATTTGGAAATATTCCAAAGTTTAATCAAGGGACCATTCATGCCAAGTTTGAATAATATAAGGACCTTAAATGATAATTTCCAATTTAAAACAACCGGGGACTAAAACTGTCGAATTTGCAAACTCCAGGGACCAAATCTGTAATTTCTGAATTTTTGAAGGGTTGAACCTGTAAATTCTCAATAAATACCACAAGGACCAATTATGTCATTAATGAATAGTACAAGGTTTGTTTTTGATATTTTTCCATTTTTTAAAACCTGAGGACTAATTTTGACATTTTTGAAACCTGGGGGACTAAAGTTGTAATTTTGCAATTTTTAACTTTAAAGGACTTATTTTGACAACTTATGAATCCCCAAGGACCTTTGATGATATTTAACATGTTTTGAATAACCAGGGACTAGTTTTGACAACTTTTGAAAGTTGGGGGACTGAAACTGCCAATTATGCAAACTTTGTTCGTTTTTCATTTGTTTTTAAACATTTTGCATATAAAACGTATAAAACACAATTTTGGAATATTTTTAGTATTTTGATGCATTACTGAGTGTTTTTGGACGTTTTGGCAGTTCATATAAGACAAAAATGATGAGTATTTACACACTCATCAATCCCCCACACTAAACTATTGCTAGTCCCTAGCAATCTTTTGAGAAAAACTTAATGGATTTGAAACTCTTAACCAAAAGCCATCACTTCTGGAGTAGCCAGGTGTAAGAACTGTGGCACACCTGATAACCGTGTGATTTTGAGCAAACCACCAGCTGTCAACGGATTTGATTAATCTTTACCAAAAGCCGTTTGCTTCTGGACTAGCCAACTCTTGATGGAATAGTCAACATCTTGGTGAGCTGATTACCAATTATGGTTTTTCCACGGCCTTTACCACAAGCCATAATCTTGTGGGCTAGCCAACTCATTTGTTTTTGGGGAGTTGATGAACCGTACAATTTTGGGCAAATTGCAAGCCATAAACGGATTTGAGATGTCTTTACCAAGAGCCGTTTGCTCCTAGACTAGCCAATCCCTTTTGTCTTTTAGACAAGGCGGATTGATTACCACAAAAAATTTTGAGCTCCAGTGAAAAATTTTTGAAAAATTTTGGTCAAAAACGGGGGTATAAGATAGTAAAATGTGATAAAATTCGCTAGAATAGCGAATACCCCCCACACTAATCATGAATATTGTCCTCAATATTCAAAGTCCCGGCTATTAAGCCGAATCTTTGAACGTAAAAGGGCAACATTACAAGCTAAGCGTGGAAAACATCATTTTGTTTTTCACTTTTGTAATCATAGCATGGGGGACTCCCCCACACTTAGGGTGAAAACCCTATAAGCATGCTCTGTTTTTGTTTACCGAGTCGCTAGCGTGACTCGACCCCGAATTCATTAGTCCTTGGGGAAGCATGATGTGGAAGAAACAATCTCAATCGGACTTTCATTCAAGATGTTTGGATAAACATTTGAAGCACGTGAAAGTTCCACACCGATGAGATATAATCCCGGCTCAAGATAATGGTAAATGAAAATGCCGGGATCAAATATAATGTCTTCATTCCCGAAGGAGTGAAGAACAGGAGAAGTCACCCTGTAGGTGAAGAAAAGGAAGAAAACCATGATGAAAATCATGATAAGATCTTCTTCCTCGAAGGCAGGCTCATTAGCCTGATTTTGGATTTCAAAGGTTAAGCTCGTAAACATCCCGAGAGGGTGGGTGGGAATTTGCAAATTCTCATGATTGAGAGCATCTCCCCCCGGGATATCAAACTCTGGAGGAGTCATGATATGAGTGAGTTCATAGGAGAACTCATCAAATGTGAATGAATCATATTCTGGATTGATGTGCGTGAGTTCACAGGAGAACTCATCGAAGGTAAATGATTCATAATCGGGGAGAGAATTATGAGAATGAGAAGTGGTATTGCCACTAATCTTCTCTCCCATAGGATCAAAAGTAAAGGCTTCAAATTCCAGTATAGGGTCATCGGAGAGAATGTCACTATCCTTTATGGGGATAGGAGATGAAATAGGTTTCTCTTTGAAAGCCTCGATTTTTGCAATGAGGAGATTGACTTTCACTAATGTTGCACGAAGTGCTTCATCCTTGATTTCAGTGTCAATCTCATCATTCACTTCTTCTAAGCTAACTAGCTCGGAAGGCAAGTCTTCCACATGACTGATGTCTCCAGAAGATAAAGAATTTTCATCAGCATGTAAAGTACTAAGCTCGATGTTGGGATTAGAGTTTAAAAGATTTTCAGTTTCTCCCACATCGGCTTCAAAATCAAGGAGACCATCATCATTTCCCAAGGGAAGTGGATTGATGTGAGTAAGTTCGTTTGTGACTTCCTCAATAAGAGGGTCAACATCCGAATGAGGAAATGGTGCCTCCTCATACTCAACTTCTCCATAAGATGTGTAATCATCATTAAAATCGGAGAAAGTCTCAAAATGATCTTTTGGATTTTCAGGGTGATAAGGTAAATCACACACATGATCAAAAGTCCCCTGTGACTCTCCTGGGATTGGGAGAAGGTTCTCAACACTAGACTTTATGAATTCGTCCGATTCCTTTTGAGGAGCAGTGTCAAGATGCTCATCCCCCATATTCAGAGAGTGAGTGTGAACTTCTGGTGTGATAGCAGTTGTTTGAGATGGAATCTCAACTGCTGGGATATCAACTGATGAACTTGATGAATCTTTTTGAATAATAACAATGTTATCTTCATCATCACTGTCATCATAGTCATCAAATAGAGCAGTATTGCGAATATTAGCACGTAGTTTAGCTGCTCGTTGCTCAGCCAATAATTCTTCCATGCTTTTTCCAGATTCTCGTTCTTCAGCAAGTAATTCTGCCATAGTTTTCCCACGAGAATTTGGAATGAAAGGAAATTGTGGGGATGTGGATGTGTCAAAACCGAAAGGTTGACATTGAAAATCACTATGAGGACCCCCACAATATGCACAAGAAGAACTTGGAGTATGGCGGATTGAAATATTAGCTAACTCCTCCTTAAGTTCTTTAAATTTCTCAAGAACCTCAAAAAAGTCTTGCTGGATTTGAGGAGTTGCTTGGATAGTTTCATACTGTGGAGGTTGGTCTTGATACGAAGAGTCATAATTGTTACAAGGAAATGGATTCCTCGTTTGACAATCAGAGCTAAAGTGTGGACCTCCACAGTAATCACAACAGTGAAACTGATGTGGTTGTGGGTTGTATGTGCTTGAGTTATATTTGTTATCAGGAAACTGCTCATAGACAAGCGTGTTTCCCGATTGACAATCAGAACTGTAATGTGAACCACCACAGTACTCACAACAGTGAAACTACTGAGTCTCATGGTGTGGTAACTGATGGAATGAATCAGTTGTGTCATGGTAGGAATAGGGATTCTGGTTATAGACAGACCCGTTTCCTGACTCTACCATGCCACAACTGGGGCAATTGCCACCATTATAAGGATTACCACACCACTGACAAATCAGAAAGTGTGGATGAGACATAGAAAGAATCAAAAGGTTTTAGAGGGTAAGAAATGGAGAATCAAAAAGGTGAGAGGGTAAAGATGGATATTTTTGGTGTTTTTGGATAACATTTTATCAGAAAGAAAATCTTTTTGTGTTTTTGTGTTTGTTGAAAACTAATTTTACAAAGTTTTCAGGAACAGTTTTTATGAAAATATACACAGGGATGGTAAATATACAATGGATGTATATCCAGGTTCACTAATACGCAAAACCGTTTAGAATACGCGCACAACCTCCCCGGCAGCGGCGCCAAAAATTTGATTGATGCTAAACCACCTAACTTATATTGACCAGGGAATGGTCAACAAAGTCAAACAGCCTAAAACCAATGCTCCGTGGAATATAGGGTTTCCCCGGGTAGTTATGTCCCGACGAGGTGTGGATGGTATTAAAACGGGTTTGTGATCGAGTGAATTTGGACAGGGAAAGGTTTAAAGTGAGTTGTGATGATTACACTACTGAAATATGAAAGAAAACAGCTTAAATACACTATATTAACAATACTGGAAAGTCAGGAAAACCAGAAACGTTTAAAACTTAAAACGCGTACGTTCACGTTTAAATAAAACGTAAGCGTACGAAATAAAAAGTGAAAACAGAAATCTGAAAACACCCAGGGGGTGAAAATGACTTTTTTAAAACTATAAGGTAAAAGAAAATTTTTAGAAAATTAAAATAAATTTTAACCCTAGTTACTTATTTAATATTAATTAATTACTATTTATTACTAATTATTAATATTTAAAATAATTAAATATAATTTAATACTAATTAAATACTAGAAAAATGAAAATAAAATTTCTAAAATTATAAAATAACTAAAAATGAGTTTTAAAAATAAAAATAAGTGTTTTTGTCTTTTTGTGGATTTTCTATTAATTAATTACTAATTAATTACTAATTATCTAATTAACTATTTTAAATTAAGAAAAATGGTAAATGAACAGTAAAAATTCTAATAAAATTTCTAAAATTACTTTATAACATATAAAAGCTATAAAAAATATAAAAACAAGGTTTTACTTAATAAAAACTAATTATGCTATTTTAAACTAATTATTAATTAATAATTAATAAAACTAAAATTAAATCTAATAAATACTAAATGAAAAGATAAAAATCTGAAAACATTATTATAACTACTTTAATATATGAGAAATTTAATAAAAATATAAAATAGCTAAGTACTTAATTAAAATTTAAAAATGAAAAATAGAATTTAAATAAAATTAAATAGAAACTATCACTTAAAATTACATTAACTTTTTTGGATTTTTCTTTTGGAAACTTGATTTATACCTAAAAACAAAAACTTTTTGTGAAAACAACTATTTTAAAACTTAAAAATAAGCTGTGCACACCCCCTTTAGCTTATCAGTTTGACTTTGGTTGACCAAGAAGCAAATAAGCTAAAATTGACTTGTGTGGGACCCACTAAGGATTATTATGGTTCACTAAAGTTAAGTAAACATGTTTGAGCCAAAATAAGCACTTGGGGTACTCAGAATAAGCTATAAGCTATAAATAAGCACATTGCACTTTGTTTTGGAACTGAAAAGTGGGACAGATTTAATGGGCATCTAGGGGGCACACAAGGTTGATTGGGGGCACAAGAATGGGTGTTATGGAGAGCCTGGTAGGAGGGGGGTTGAGAAAACCAATTTTTATGGTGTGGGACCCTCTGAAGAGGCCACAAAACACCACCAAAGTGGTGGTGTTGGGTGGGTAGTCTGCTGCACAAGGCAGCTGTTTGCCCTGCAGTTGTGTTTTGCCAAGTGTGGGGACCACTACAAAAATCCTAAAAATTAAGTGAGGATGGGAATCAGTAGTTGAGGTGGGAGAGATTACTCCCAAGAAAATTCACATCCAAATTCCCAACAGAAAATTCATTAAAAATCTCACAATAATTGGAAAACTTAAGAAAATGAGAATTTGACTTTTTGTGTTTTTGCAAGGGATTGACTTTGATGAACTTCAATGACCCAAAGATGATTGTCTGATGTTTACTAAGCCTAAATGATACTACATAAAATAACTAGAACTACTTCTAAACTCAAATCAAGGACTTGATCTCTCAAAACACCAACAGTTAAGCTGTTGGTGTGTTTAAGAGCTAAGTTGACTTTTTCAGTGAATGGGATCAAGAAAATGGTCAAAATGATCTAATTTGAGCCTGAGAATGATGAACAAATAAGACTTAACCTGTTATACCAACAACAACATAGCATAAAAGCTTATTCCAAACACCCCTATATTAGCCAGTTTTGAAGATTTCCAATACAAGTCAGTGCTTTAAGCCATGTTACTGATATCTAACAACTAATAATGATCCAAGAGACTAAAAGAACCACAGAAACATAGGTTCAGAACACAACCATAAACCTATTGATATAATGCTAACTTAAGCAGTGGAAATTGAACAATGGACAACAGTAGAAACTAAATATCAAGCAAATGTCCTAATATCATAAAATCATTACACTACCCTAGATAAGCATTGAGCATTACAAACAAACATCAATTAGGTAGATACAAGGATTTATGCAGAAATTTTAGAATGGCTTACATCTTATCCAAAGCAAAGCACTGAGATCCAATGACCAATTAACTAACCTAAGCTTCCCATGAAGCTGTTAAACCCAAGGCATTCCACAATTCCCTTGCTCCAATGCACCAATCTGCTTCACATGTAACTTTTGATTTTCCATTGATTTTGCTTGTATTTTTATTATTTTTGATAAACTGAATGAAATCAGTTTCAAAAGCTTAGAAAGTGTACACAAACTTATTGGCAACTTAATTTGAGTTAAATTAAACAACTTTAACAACTTATAACAATCTTAAAACTAATTTGAAATTTCAAAAGTAAGGGTGAATATTAAGTTTAAACAGGACAACTGAAATTGATGATTAAAAGAGTTTACAAATACACTGCAAATGTAAATTACAACCCTTTCTTAACTAAAAATACAACTGAGAACTAAATTACATTAATACGAGCCCTAAAATTACACT
Source organism: Artemisia argyi (assembly GCA_030686995.1). NCBI lineage: Eukaryota > Viridiplantae > Streptophyta > Magnoliopsida > Asterales > Asteraceae > Artemisia > Artemisia argyi. Next base: position 6,136,318 of record CM060681.1, read on the forward strand.
ACTCCTAATTATTCTTCCACACTGCTTCAAACTTCTCTTTTATACCTCCTCTGAGCTATGTGGGTCCCACTGAAACTTTCCCACCAATAATAACATCAACTGGATGAGCTATGTCCAATCCCTCAGTTTGGCGGGAAAATTGGAATTTGACCAATTGGAGGGTCTGATAACGTGTAGCGGGGGGGGGGGGGGGGGGGGGGGGAAGCATTAAATGAGGTATTGGGATGTGTGATGAAGGGATAAGGTGGATGGTGGATGAGGCAAGTGGTGGGGGGTGATACCACTGGTGGTATTGGTTCTGTGAGGAGGGGTGGTTTAGGGGGGAAGATGGTGGGTTTGACCCAGCCTTTGACCCTGGGATGTTATTAAAATAAAAACGGGGTGGGTTTTGGGGTTACATGGGCTTGGGGGTGTTTGTTGGACCAGGCTATTACAAGGGAGGGATTTTTAGTTTGGTTTGGATTTTGGATTTGTACTAAAAGGAGTCCATTTGTCTTGGAAAATATCACAAGGACCTATTATGTAATTTTCAGATTTTAGAGGATGGGATTTGGCAATATTCCAAAGTTTAGTCAAGGGACCACTCATGCCAAGTTTGAATAATATAAGGACCTTAAATGATAATTTCCAATTTAAAACAACCGGGGACTAAAACTGTCGAATTTGCAAACTCTAGGGACCAAATCTGTAATTTCTGAATTTTTGAAGGGTTGAACCTGTAAATTCTCAATAAATACCACAAGGACCAATTATGTCATTAATGAATAGTACAAGGTTTGTTTTTGATATTTTTCCATTTTTTAAAACCTGAGGACTAATTTTGACATTTTTGAAACCTGGGGGACTAAAGTTGTAATTTTGCAATTTTTAACTTTAAAGGACTTATTTTGACAACTTATGAATCCCCAAGGACCTTTGATGATATTTAACATGTTTTGAATAACCAGGGACTAGTTTTGACAACTTTTGAAAGTTGGGGGACTGAAACTGCCAATTATGCAAACTTTGTTCGTTTTTCATTTGTTTTTAAACATTTTGCATATAAAACGTATAAAACACAATTTTGGAATATTTTTAGTATTTTGATGCATTACTGAGTGTTTTTGGACGTTTTGGCAATTCATATAAGACAAAAATGATTAGTATTTACACACTCATCATTGATCACACAAGCGAAAGGGTTTTCGGGCTAAGCCGTACAATGTACATTGACTTCATAAAAAGCTATCAAATAACAGTAATCATCATATAAACCAAACTTATAGATGCAAAAAGGATAATAACTTAAACTTGGTTAGTTGTCAATCCTTGGAAAATAGCGGTAAAAAAACAAGCTTTGATGTGTTTAGCCTGACGAAAATACCTATCTTTTCCACACAAAAAAATTGTACAAAATAAGAAAAACAAGAACCGCGTTCAAATATGTTTTTTTTCCATGCATTTCTCAGAAAACCGAAAATTTCTATTTCTTAACATATGTACAAAGCACATTTGTTGTGTTTTCCTTGTTTCCATTGTAAACCCAAAACCCCCCATCTTATTTATCAAAATAGACAATACTGTTGGTAATCAAAGGACGAATCAAACAAACAAAATAGACAAACGAGGCGGAAGCTTTACTCAAATTACCAAACCAAATACAAAACCAAATTCAAACGTACTGACTACAAAATTCTAATTCAATGGTACTCGATTATTCTTAAATGCATAATGTTTGGTTAGTAAAGGGAATCACTATGGTAATAGGAATGGTAATGGGTATTGAAACCCAGCATGCCGGAGGGTTTAGAAATTGCTCATTTTTGTGGGTTTGATATCTTCAAATGCTAAACCCACTAACCAAACATTATGCATTTAAGAATACTCGAGGTTTATTTAACAAAATTAGCACTACGCCATAAAAATCGGTAAGTGACTAGAATCATATCTGTAAACCACATTTGGGCTCAAATGACAGCAAGTAAACATGGATAATTCCAATTTTATGCCTAAAATCGAATTTAGCACCACAATTGAGTCAACTTTTATGCAACTTCCAATTTTGGTCATGTGCGACCTGTACTACTGTGCGACCCAGTCAATTTTGTGAGACGTGTCCAGTTGATTAGTTGATTTGATATCTTGTCTTCTTATTAAGAGTATTAAAAGACCATATTACCCTTTTTTAAATGTGTAACATGCTTCCATTAAATGTGCGACTGTGCTACCATTAACTTTTTTTTTTCAGTTTCCGGCGAACCTCTTTTTTCCAATTTCCGGCAATATTTTTCGGCTAACTTTTTTTTTTCTTTTCCTTTTTAATAACAAAGCATAATGTGAAGGCAAAACCATAAGTTAAGACATATCCATTATACCAACTAATTTTGGTTTGCATACAAAATCAGTACCAACATTATACTACCTTATTGACAAATGAAAACCCAACAAATCTCGCTCCATTATACCAACTACTTTCTTGTCTACTTTATTGACAATTGAAAACCAACAAATCTCGCTGCAATATTTTTTTTTTCCAGTTTCCGGCTAACCATTTTTTTTTTTTTCCAGTTTCCGGCTAACCTCTTTTTTCCAGTTTCCAACAAATCTCGCTGCATCTCACGTGTAAACAACCTCTCTTTCTCTCTCTCTCTCTCTCTCTCTCTCTCTCTAGTTAATCGGCGGCCGACCGGACCTGGTGTTATCTTGGGATCCAATCGGATCTGGTGTCGAGCAACGGATCCTGTGGTGGTGGTCGAGAACGAGCAACATATCTGGTGGTGTGAGTTCAAGCAATGAGCAACGGATTTTGGGATCTAGTTCTGATGGTCGACGGATCTGGTGGCCGGAATTTTTGAGAGAGAAAGAGATGTGGTGATGGAGACAAGATATCAAACCGGATCCTTGATAACTTTGGCAGTGTTTTGCTTTTGGTGAGAGAATGTATTTTTATACTAATAGATAAGGGTAATATGGTCTTTTAGTACTCTTAATAAGAAGACAAGATATCAAATCAACTGGACACGTGCACAAAATTGACTGGGTCGTACAGTAGCACAGGTCGCACATGACCAAAATTGGAAGTTGCATAAAAGTTGACTCAATCGTGGTGCTAAATTCGATTTTAGGCATAAAATTGAAATTATCCCAAGTAACATGCATGTAACTTAAGGAATAAACATCATTTTTTTTAAAACTTTTTAACTTAATATATGAATAAGGAATAAACATCATTTTTTTGTAAACCATCGCTACATGTGGATTTCATGCTCTAACATATGTTACGAGATTGATATCATGAAACAAGTAAAAGATGTATCTTACATAATATATATGAATGAGTTGTGCTACATCCACTTAAAGTTTACAAAATTTCGCCCACTTGCTGACGTGGCAGAGTGCTGAATGGTTGATTTTCTGTGGCCCACTGAAAACCAACCAATTAGCACTCTGCCACGTCAGCGAGTGGGTGAAATTTTGTAAACCTTATGTGGATCTAGTATTTTTCTATATGAATATGGTCACCATGAAACCTATCTAAGAAAATAGGTTACTTGGTTCATGTATAATCTTATACAAAATTTCAATTCTAATAACTTATTCACATATTCTTAAACTTTAAATGTCTTTCTTGATTTCAGGGATCAAGAGTTTAAGGTGTCGATATCTTAACGGTAAGAGCATTGGGTGTGGTAACACCGGGTTAAACTTTCACCCACTGCTACGTCAGCATCACATCAGCTTTAACCTTTTCACATTAACTTAAAAAAAACACCTCTTATCATAACTTAACCTTTTGGGCCATACTTTTCTTTAAAAAATAAAATTTGCAAATTTTACCCTCAACAATTTCATTCATTAAACAATTTAATACTTTATTAATAAAATTAAATATTACAATACACATTACAATACGAAAAAAATAAATAAAAAAATAAAAACCAAACAAAAAAATAACTAATAAAATTGTTGGTGCTGATATTGAAATTTATTGTTGGGCTGCTGCATTATCCTAACCTATTAATTTTGCTAAGCCTATTAATAAGCCTAAACATATTCAAAATATATATATATATATATATATATATATATATATATATATATATATATATATATATATATATATATATATATATATATATATATATATATATATATATATATATATTAATAAGCCCAAACCAAAAAATAACTAATAAAAACCCATTATCCTAAACTACCCTAATTTCACTTACTACGCCTTCGACCTCCTTCCTTCTTCCTTAACAAAATGCAACATTCATACCTTCGAACCTTCCTACCTTATCCCTCCATGAACCAGAGGCCATCAACACCACAGTACACCATCAACACCAGACGGCACCTCGTAGCAACAACTTCAAACACATGGGCGGTAATGTAATTTTTTTTAATTGAATCCATCCTTTACGCGACGTTAAAGGGATAACGCCTCGCGTTAACGCCCCTTTAACGCACGCCCTCGGTGTCTTAACGTGCACTTTAATGCAAGAAGGTGATGGGTTAACGTGGGCAAATGGTTAACGCACCCAATGCTCTAAGTCTCATACTTAGCATGTATGTGACGTGATTTGTCTTTGAATGAACATGCATGCATGAGAAATATTTATAATGAACCATTGACCAAAGTTTGTATCTATTGACTAACGTTTCAACTTTTTAATATCATGTTTATCTTTATAGGAATGCTGTTGAGCTGTTGAGCTGCTATCTATGGTTAGAGACTTACAGGCATGAAACAAGGATGACCATAAACATCAAAAAAAAAAAAAGTTAACATACTTTATGGTATCCAAATTTAAACCTCACATGCCTTACCTACACGGATGACCATAAACATCAACAAAAAAAAAAGTTAACATACTTTATGGTATCCAAATTTAAACCTCACATGCCTTACCTACACTTCCATTTTACTATCACCACCTAGAACTCTATAAAAAGTTAACAATTGTCATATTTATTCAATATTTCAAATTCTTTCCACCTATTTTCATTAAATATCATTTCACTGCATTTCTTACATAAAGTAAAGAACCTACTAATATTTCAATTTCTTTCCACCTACTTTCATTAATTTTTGTTGTTATTTCGAGAATCATTGAATATCTTGAAGGTTATGATTTACTATCAGTCAGTTTTTTTTTTTTTTTTTTTTTTTTTTTTTTTTTTTTTTTTTTTTTTTTTTAACTATCACCACCTAGAGCTCTATAAAAAGTTAGAAATTGTCACATCTGTTCAATATTTCAATTTCTTTCCACCTATTTTCATTGAATATTACACTTTAGTAGTACGTTTATCAGACCATTGAATACCATTTCACTGCATTTTTTTAAGTGTTTAACCCGGTAAATTTGTTACTCCAAAAAACAGTTAGATATATAAGATGTAAATGAATCACACATCTGAGCCCCTTATTGGTTTTGTTGTATACGTTCACGTGTGTTCTTCCTAGAATTGTTTGGATTGAGTTAACACAAAGATGACTTTTTGCTTATTCTCAATATTTTTGTGTTATAAGTGTATTATGTGGTTGGGATGTCCTGAGTAGAAGCCCCGACACTTGAGCAGATGGTGGTTGGAGTTAGTCTTGTTGCCTCTTTTTGATATGCCGTTAAGTTTCTATTTGTCTTTCTCATTGTATCGGGAATTAATACAAGAGGATGCATGTTTTTTTTTTGGGTAAATGGTCAACGACCCGGTAAATATATTACTCCAAAAAACATTTAAGTACAACGGATATGAGTGAATCCCATATCTCAGCCCGTTACATAGGCGAAAAGCTTACATAACAAGATACTTCCTATTTTCTAGACAAGAAAACAAAACCACTACCACATAATATTGAAAGACTCGGACAAACATATAAACTACTTCCTACGACCTTGGAGATTAAAGCCATAAATGGCATTAAGAGCATCCAATTCCCCTGGAAGATCGTAAATTTGCTTCGAGTAATCATCATAGTCATCAAGCACATCTTCACGTTCATGACCTCCACCAAAAAGATTTGCTGATTCATCGAACGTGTTAAGAACCTCCTCCTCCTCACTATCAGAAACCACAACCTCACCCACCTTGGAAAATGGGTTAGCCCTCTTAGTGACAGAGGCGGACGGAATAGGATGACCTTCATCATCCACAAGAGTAGCTTTCCCATCGATAAGTAGCTTTTCAAGCTTACTAATTTTATCAACTATAGGAGTAGAACCAACTTCCTTAGTTCCCATTGAATCACTCACAAGCGGTTCTTGTGATGTAGTACCAGTCTTAACCGACTCATCCTCATTAACTTCCATAGTACGGCCAGCATCCACATCCTTGTTGGTGTCATAATTAGGAATACCAAATGTATCCGTATCATCCATATTAAGAGCATCAAATTGGTTAGATGTAGAAATCTTAGTACCACTAGAACTAGCCACATCATAAGTCTTCTTCTTAGTGCCACCAGCTTTCTTAGGTTCAGGAGGATTCTTTTTGGGTTGATACTGAAACTGCTTACCCACAACAGGTTTAGTAAACCCCCTTGACCCGGAATTGTAGAACCTCTTTGCTTTCCCTTCTTCTTGTGATTGACAGTCTTGAAACTATCATTAACAGGCTTAGTAGGCTGAGCAGGAGGTATAACAACTGTAGGACAATCAGTCAAAGTATGACCAAATATCTTACACTTGTCACAACAGGGTGGTTTCCACTCGTATTCAACCCGTATCTTCTCAATAGTCGAACCCGTACCATCAAGTAATGGTATCTCAACAGTGAGGCTTTCCCGAAGCACCTCATCCGATCTCACTTCTATCATGCATCTTGCAAAACTACTACGGCCCCACGATTCCTTACACATTTGGCTTGTAAAAGCATCTAACCTTTTGGGCGTGCCAATCAGTGTGGCAAGAAGACTGAGGCTATCATCAGAAAACATTGCAAGGGGAACATCATGGAATTTAACCCACACCGGGATGTTAGTCAAATCCTCTTTAAGTAGATTAATGTTCAAAGTCCATGGTTTAAGAATAATAGGAACATTTCTAATCAACCAAGGACCGTTTTCAAGCACATCATCAACACGTTTCTTCGAATTGAACTTAAAGAAGAAGAATACCTTTGCATTCATCATAACCTTTTGCACACCAAACTTAGCCCATGCATTGCGTACATAGTAATCAACAACAGAAAAAGCAAGGCGCTGGCCAAGGAAATAACCGTAGAGAGTATTCTCAAACCTCGTGTTTACCTCTTCCACTACTTTCAATGGAACTAAAAGGTCAACATCATCCTTCTTTCTGCTACATTCCAACCTCCGAAAATTAGATACATGTTTCTGAGGTTCATTAGAAGTAGCAACCACGTAAGAAACCGACTTCACTCCACTAGTAGTATCATCCTTAGAAGCATTAGGACCAGAAACTTTCGAATTAGAATTATGCCCAGTACCACTTGAAGAGGAAGCCTTATTAGCAACAATCTCCTGTTGAATATTAGTCATGGCTTCATCAAAATTCTTATGCGCATTAGATAGCAAGTGCTTCACAGTATCAGCACTTGTAGCCGGCTCCAAGTCGTCACCATGTGATGTAGCTTTCGTAAGTGGAATCGGCTCCACTTTCTGAGTATCATTCATAGAACAATCAGGTGCATCATCCACATTCAAACTAACACTACTAGGGTTCATCGTTGAGGGTGGACTCAACTCACCAAAGCTAGTAGTGGCCGATTGAATATTACCAAGTGAAACCGTCTCCACCAGGTCATGTTTGCTCCCAACCAAGTTAGTTTCAATCATACCAGATTCAAAACTAGGGCTCTCCAAAACCGTATCAGCTAGTCGAACTTGAGGTGTACCCAAAGTAACATCTGGTACATTAGACACATTCTTCTTGCTAAGAAACCCCTTTTCCATCTCTCTCAAACCCACAAACAAAGCAAAACTCGATTAAAAACGCATCAGCATGCACGACCAAACAATGAAAAAACCCTAACAAAAAGTTAGGGTTTTAAGATCAATACGCCCAGAAATCAAACCCTTCTCCATAATAATCGACACAAAAGTTTAAAGAATGATTAAAGTAAGATTATGTATGGATTAGAACCGACTTACAGCAGATGCGATCAAGAATCCCTAAGTCGGATAAAAAAGAAAACCGATTTATAAAACCCTAAAAAAAAGCGATTTCACAAAAATCCAAGGAACAAAGTGATTGAATCAGCAAAGATGAAAAGAATAATGAATAACACGAATGTTAATTCAGTTAAACTAACAAATCAGATCAAAAACCACAAGATTCTGGTTGGATTTAAGTGAAAAACGATTATAGGGAGGGAGGGGTAAAAAATCGCCAAAGGGGAGAGAGTTTTTAGGGTTTTCCAAGAGGATGCATGTTGAAATGCATCGTGGTCTAACAAGATTTGAAAGTTGTTAATTACATTTGGTTTTCGTGTAAATATTTTGGAAATTTTTAGATTAGAGCTTAGGCACTTTAGAAAAAAAAAATTTAGATCCCGACCCCCACTGAAAAACTTCTAGCTTCGCCACTGCTTTTAACTACCCGTATTGTACTCAGTACATACTAAAAGATGCAGTTAAACTGATTAAGATTTTTTTATTAATGTTGATGACTACTTTTCATCGGTGATCAGCCTTGCATTAGGCCATTTCTTAATCCAAGCAAAGTATTATAGTTAAAATAATCTTATCCCGGGCTCGTTATGGAGAGCAGAAAATATCTCAGAATGAGAATATGCTCCCCTCCTTTCCTTAATGGAACTTAACCATTGAGTGCTAACCATTTTTTTATTTCTTATTTAAGTTGTGGTGATGTAATATATTATAGATAGATAGCGTTTACTTTAAAGCAAAACGTACTTGTCTTATATATGTGGCGGGTCAAATAATTGAGTTAGAAGATGGAACGCATACATGGAGATTCTTCAAACACATGATAGTATGAATGTATTAGTCACTGAATACGAAACTTAATAAACCATATTTGATGACACTCCAAACACCATTGCTGCGTTAGCTCCCCTCCAACTAACCCTGTTGTATTTTGTTTTTGTCATATTTCACTATTTCACCCACGAGCAAATGACATGTCGATGTCATATTTGATTAAAAATAGACTATATGTAATACTCGCCTGATACTTTAAATTGTGAGTAAAATGAATGTATAGTACAAGTATTCATAAATAAAGGAGCAATATTCATAAGGTTTTAAGACACGATCACACGACAACTCATGCAACGGGGTGACAATTTTTGACCTGACACGAAACCCTACCTGAGACCACACGAAAATAACCAGTTTCATATTGAGTTAAATAGGTTTTGGATCGTGTTCGATATCGACCAATTTATTAAAAACGTCGGGTTCGGGTTAGGGATGGGTTAAGCGGGTCGACCTGGAAATCCGTTTAAGATTTCTTTAATAAATTGAAAATTATATATATTTGATTATTTAATTATACGGGTTAAATGGGTCGGCCCACAAACCCGTTTGACTTGTTTAACTTTTGTAATGTGACATTTTTTTTAGATAAAGGAGTTAATTGATCAACCCAAAACTCGTTTAACCTATTGTATAACCTATTAAACCTGACAACTTATATAGGTTAAATAAGTCGTGTTCATGTTATGTCTAAACAAGTTACGATTAACAAGGTTGACCCCATTATTTAAATGGGTCGCATTCGGGTTAGGGTTTTCTTACCCACCATCATACTCGAAACCCGAATTGGCACCTATATAACAGGCGTGAACTTCCTCATCTTCCGGTCAGACTAGCACCAATACCAAGATATCAATGCTTAGTAGAAAATGTATAGTTATTGCGTTAGAAGAAAAATGAGTATGTCAACACTTATTGTTGACATGACTATACACAACAATATATGTTGGCTAAAAAAGCATCCAATGTACTAACATGCAATACTCATACTATGTATTTCTATTACACCGACATCTTTTGATACATGAGTCTGTAACCCTTGCATCTTTTGAAACATTAGAGTATTAGACAAGTACAAAAAGCATTGATCAAACCATACAAACCAACCCCTCCTTGATATTTATTACTAAACCCTTCCCCATCTAAATCTCATCTTTTCACAAGCATATCTTCATTTCATTCTGGGGTTCTTCTCTAGTTTCATAATTTGAACGAGTCTTTTCCATCTCCAAAGTGGTTCTTTATAAAATTTTAAGGTGATTAGGCGAGTTATTTCTTTTTTAACAATTGGCCTTTTAAGTCTAAACTATTTTTGTTTCTAACTGCCTTCTCATGATATAGATCTGCTTCTGCTAGCATGTTAATCAAAGTTGGAATAATTGGTTTTGTGGTCCTTTTAGTCGATGTTTTCTTAGAGACGACGATGTTACATGTTTCTTCTACCACGATTCCCCTGTTTAAAATAGTTAACGTCAGGTATAACTTTCGTAATCTCTTTTTTAAAATGCCAATTAAATAGTTTATTCAAAAATTGCTAAAAGCTCTTTATTTTTCATGGTTCTTATATTTCGGGTGACTTTATTTTCTTGTTGTTTGTTCAAATAAAGATAACTAGGATTTCTTATATTTAGGGTGATTATCTGTTTTTGAGAGTTTCCTTATTGTGATTGTTTTACTCAGTGTTTTGAAATCCATGTCGACCCGGCCGGGTTAACCGGTTCGACCGGTTCCGGCCAAAAAAAAGGGTAAAAAAAACATGGGTTTCTAAAACCGGGTTAACCGGTTAGACCTGCCGGGTTTTGAGTGACCCGGGTCAACCCGGTGCTTGGTTTTGTTTTTTCAATTTTTTTTAATAAAAACCCGGGTTGACCCGACGGTCGAACCGTTTGACCCGGTCAAAAATAATAAAAAAATAATAAATTGAAAACCGGGTTTACCCGGCGGTCAAACCGGTGCCCGATGACTCGACCAAGTCGATTTCGAACCCGGTTTTCAAAACATTGGTTTTACTGCCTAAATCTCCTTTGATAGGCTAAATTGCCAAAAACTCAAATTATTGTGTTTAATTGTTCATTTGCTTTATACAGATTTATACATGGGCACCGGAAATGATATACTCCTAGCTGCCTATGTATTAAGTGCTTTTGGTCCTCGCCGTGGTAGGCGAATCATCACATTTCTAGGTGGAGCTGATACCATAGGGCCTGGTTCTGTGAGTATTCTACTCTTGTTATCTTGTTGATTGTTAAGTAATTTTTGCTGAGATAAAAACTGGTTTTTAGATTGCACCAAGAGAATTGTCCAAGGCTGTCCGTTGTCACATAGATCTTGAGGAACGTTGTCCATTGTCACATAGATCTTGAGGAACGTACAGCTCCTTTGTTTGACAAAGCAAAGTTGTTTTACAAAGAGCTTGCGGAATTACTTGTCCGCAATGAATGTGCTCTCGACGTTTTTGCTTGTGCTCGCGGGGAGGTTAGGTTTATTTATCTCACTCCATTTGTCCTATATAATTGTTCCTTTCACAAAATCATTTCCATTCAAACATATTTTTGGTGTTATGTAGTATAGAACATAGTCACATAAAACGCGGTACGCTTCGGTACGCGTACGCGGTTCTGGTACGCAATTCGCTCTTGATGACGAATTCGGTACGTGGGGGGTATACTCATTTCGGTACGCATGGGTACGTATCGGTACGGTGTACCATGTATTTTGGTACGTTGTAACAAAAACATTAGTTAACAAAATTTATAAATTTCATAACATAAAGATAAACTCAAAGTTTAAAAGTACGGAAACGAGTTTCGAGGCGTTTTCCCTCCGCCTCAAGAGGCGTAAGCCTCGAGGCGGACCGAGGCGTAAGGTCGAGGCTATATATATATATATATATATATATATATATATATATATATATATATATATATATATATATATATATATATATAAGTTTTAATAAGTATTTATATATTTTATATACATACTTTATAAACTTTTATATATAAGTAAGACTTAAATGTAAACTATTAAAGATAGAGGGGGTCAAATGTTTAAATACACAAACTTATTTTAAACTTTTTGAGACTAAATGTAAAATAGTGAAAGATAGAAGGGTTAAATGTTAAAAAGTCTAAACTTATTAAAACCCTAAAAGAGTAAAACAAAGTTCGAGCCGTTATATCTTTCTTCCCTCTTTCCTCTCTTCCTCCCTTAGGTTTCTGGCAGATGTTGCACCGCCGCCGCCGGAATTCGTCGCCGGAAATCACGAATCCGGCGCTATATGGGGTTAAAAACCCTAAAAGTAAATCGATTCAAGGTACAAAATCAATACTATTGACTGATTTGGCTCAAAAAAAAGAAAATCCGCCTCGGTACTCTGAACCATTGCTTTTGGACCGCTGAACCATTGCCTTTTGGTACGCTGAACCATTGCTTTTTGGTACGCTGAACTAACAGCGTATGGAACGCTGGTGTACCGCGTTTCAGTACACCCCGTACCAATTCGTGGTACTCTCCCTCTTGAGCGAATTATGTGACTATGGTATAGAACGAATACCAGATATGTTTGGTAGATATGTTTGGTAGCCCATAAAGCAGTATGGATACATGGTTGACGTTAAAAAAATAGCTAAATAGTTTGATGGCTTCCATCTACATTATCCCAAAGAAAAGTGTTGCGAAGTTGACCTAAAAGTTTATTTGTAATTTATTAACTCTAGGTTGGACTAGATGAGCTTAAAGTTGCTGTTGAAAGAATCGGAGGACTTGTTGTTTCTTTAGAAAGCTTTTGCCATGGTCCTTTTTCGGCATCCATACATCGTGCTTTCCAGTACAATAACGACGGCGTTCGTCTATCAGCAAGGTAGGGTTTGATTTAACTATTTCCATCTAGGATATTGTATGGCGTTATAATGGTAATAAGACTTGAGAAGTTTTTAATCCAATCCATTTATAATGGGTTTTAGGTTGGTTATGATGGTAAAAAAAGTAGTTTTAGTTTCGTGTTAGATAAGAACTTTGAAATAATCATGTTCTTACCGAAAAAGCAGAAAAAATAAGCAATCAAACAGACGTTTTAGGTTTAGTGTGCTTAACTGCTTATGCCTTATTAAGTCATAGTTGAAGTCAATGGTTTTTGGTTAAGGCCGTCCATCTATGTGAACCAAAAGTGAGAAATTTCGTTTTGTCTAGGGTTACGTTCGACGTACACTAAGTAATTAATATCTGCAAAGATTGGATTGGATTCAAGTCGTTAACCATTCACTATCATAGACACTGGCTAGACTGAGTTTGTATGAGTCTGAACTTTTTTGTATGTATCGATATCCAAATGTTTTTTTCGTTATAACACAGATAAATAACGAGCATATGTATAAGCATGTCTCATTTGCAATTACGGATCTGCTGTTTTGTATGATAGATTAGTACTCGCATAAACAGTGTCGATCCATGTAAAATCTTGCTAAATTACAAACAGTCGTTTATTGTGTTTATTGTACTGCTGAGTGCTGAGTATGGTTTTGAACTGATTAGGAGTTTATGGTTTGGTTGCACATACTCGCTTTTCTCACGAATGTTCGTTTATCATTTCAAATGATTTTGGTTAATGTATGCTCTGGTTCAGCGGCTCTTCACTTTTTATTTGATGAATCTTTGGTCAATTTTATGCATTTTTACAAGAATATGATTTTTTTTTGTTTTTTATTTGTTTATTTATTTATTTCTTTTTTTTAACTGTAAAAAAGGTTGTTCATTTGATGTATCGATCTGAATTGAGTTTGTAGGAGTCTGAAATAATATATTTTAATAATATGTTTTCGGTTCAAGGTTATCTCTACTGTTTCATTATATTCAGTTTAAAATGATGATAAATATGATGAAGGCGGAAGATGCAACATTCCAGGTTAATAATGAGATTATTCCTCTGTCAAGGAGGTCTCATTTTGAAATCTGTATGTTCCACCCTCCTGCATATGCCATTCATCTAAACGCAGGTAAAGTACAGTAACCTTTTGCATAACATCTGTCTGCATATTAGTACGTTGTTGATTATTACGTGGAGTCTGAACATTCATATGTAAACAATTTTTAGAGTAATGTGTTGTATACTTGCATCTGATGCATGAGATGTTGATATCGCCACCCACCACTATAAACATTTTTGTATCAGTGATTTGAACTATTATTCAAAAGATGACCCTTTCGTATGTACACTGTAACACCCCCAAATTTGGGATACGCAGCGGAATTAAAGCTGGGTGTTACTCGACGGCACAACAGTTATAATAATAGAAAACAATCTCTAATTGAGTTGTTTTAATGATTTTATTATTCAAATATCAGAGTTTACAAAATAAGGTCCCAGTAGTTTACAATTTATCCAATAATTTATCAAAGAATAATAAAATCTTAGCCTTCCTTCCGTATCCATGCCCTTCCATGCCATCCTTGCTTGTTATGGACCTGAGATAAACATGCTAAAAAGTCAACACAACGGTTGAGTGAATTCACAGCGTTTATAAATAAGTAATAGTTGAACACAAGTCATATAGTTATAAAACATCGTATTGCAGTGTAGCATATTGCACTAAGTCTCATGACACGCAAACCTTAACAGTTTGGACATTATAGTAATGAGCTATAATGTAAAGTTACCGACATTATAATAATAATGTAGGTAATAATGCCCTCGAGCAGGAGCTTGCCAACTTCCCGGTTTTACTTCAAATATAGTACATTTGGTTACCTATCCGGCTAACACAAATGGGGACGTCAATTCCAATAGATCTATTCACTATATTCGCGTTCACTCGCAAGTGATTAATGGCAGCACAGCTAACTTAGGCAATACCAGATCAGGATAGCATACAGAAAAATACTTGTGTTCGGTTTTGTAGCATGTATCTCCCCACAAGTTTGAAAAACAGTATAAAAATGTAAAAGTGGGACTATGAACTCACCTGGGCAGTCTGGATGGAAAACAAAGTTAAATGAAGTTGATAAACGTCTCCGGCTTGAAACCTGATTTATTAGGTCAAGTTCTTAGTAATTGCTTCTGATTATATAAGTTTTTCAATGTTCGTTTCGTTTTGGTTTAATAGTTAAATATTTTATCGAGCCAATATGTATTTTCAAAAGTATTATTTTATTATATTTTCTTATCTGTAAGATTTGGTTCCGTCCGTTCGTTAAATGGATACTTCGTTTGTTAGTTATAGTACAAAACGTATATTAAGTTTAAATAAAACTTAATAATAATAAATAATAATAATAATAATAATAATAAAAATAATATTAATTAATAATTAGGGTTTATAATATTTTCATTTTAGACCCTCAAGTTTCTAAAGTTGACAAATTTTACCCTCGAACTATATAAAAATGGCAACTTTTACCCTTGAACTTTGGTCAATTGACACTTTCTACCCTTAACCTTAAGTTTATTTTATTTCTTGTCCAAAATATAAAATTATTTATAGTTTTGGCAATATATACCCCTCATGCATAAATATATTATACCCGATGTCCTTATTTTAATAAAAACTCGTTTTTGGCCACGGAACTAATCCAACTTCTTACATTTTATTTATTTAAGTTCAAAATAAGTTTATATATGATTTTCATCAGCTTATTAGCTTATATTATTAGCTTATACGTTCGAAATAAACAAAGACAAAGTTTATAAAACAGATTTTTGGACCAAAAGTACGCCTAGATATAAACAAGGCATGAATAGGTTTATACTACGTTATTGTTCCTTTTAGTAGTCTACTAGGAGGTCTTCTTATAGGTTCAAACTAGAGGTTCTAACGTATTACGGTTTGCTCACAACGAGTCACTAAAGTGGAGCGTATAAAACTGTTTTTATGAAATAGAAACTAAGTATATTAAAAGCTGATTTTTCAGGTTCGACACCCATAAGTATGGCTGAATAAAAACGAGACCTTTCAATGAAAATGAAAAGTGTTTGTTCCAGGTTAATCTATGCCATGAGGTCTCTATTTCCACCAAGTTTCGTAATTTATCAAGCTCGTTTACTAGTCGAAATAATTAGACAAAAAGGGTCGGTTGGGGCTGTTTTTATATATAACTTAAACAGAAAACAGGTCCTAGTGCCCAGCCCTTGTGGTACGTTTTTAGGACTCGTGCCCCTGAGTTTTTGAAGAAAACGTCGTTTCGGACAACTTTCATGTTTTAACTTTTTGATGAATCGGACCAGAAATGCCTCGTTTTGTGTGTTTTCAGTTTCTGTCACAGAAACTTTGTTGACAGCTTTTCGGCAAGTTTTTGGTAATTTCATTTGGCCGTATCTCATATTTGTTTCTTGTTTATCATTATCTACATGTGTTAACAAAAGTATAGAATAGATTAAAATAGGTTGGAGACTTACAAATTGTTGATGCTTGACTAAAAAAAAAGACGCCCATGTAACTTCTAAAGAGTATTGTGCTGCTCCAAGATTTATAATTATTGTGGTACCTTTCTTCCTACTTCTTTATGTTTTCAGTAAGTAAGAGTGAGATTGAGTGTGGTAAGTTAGAGAGCATGCATGTCCTATATATATAGGAAGGACCAGGTGGTGATGTGTTTAAAAATGGTCCATGGTAACTTGTGTGGTGAGTTATTTGTCTAGGCGGCTTAGTTTGATTATCTTAGTAACAAGACCGTGTGTTGAATTGGTGACCAAGGGTAAAAGAAGAAGGGTGATGTGTCTTGGTTTGAGTCTAGTAAAGGTGTAGGTGGTGCATGCTTGTTCTATTTTATTGCCACCAGATAAATGTTGAGTTCAAATGGTTTCCTAACAAGACCAGGTGTTGTGATTTTAACCATGAGATTCGAATGGTTCTAAATTAAACTACATATGCTTAGCTCAACATTCTTGAAAGTTTAGGAGCCAGGTGATGTGTTCATAAATGTTTGTGAGGTAATAAGTGATGAAGGTGAGGGTGGCGTGGGTATATAGAGTCCAAGGGGGTTATAAGGTGGTTTGATGGTTTAGACAATAATATAGTATGACCCGACTTGTTCTTATCAAATCGTATGGGCAAAATGGAAGAAAAATGATTGGCTCTTATCTTCAACATATGGAGCATTTATGTAACACCCCCAAAATTCTGGTATAGCGGAAGCATTCGGGTCATGGGGTGCTACGTAAATTGGTAATCACAACACAAGATAATAAAGAACGGATTTTCAAAACCCGTTTGTAAACATACATTAATTTAAAAGTTTTAAGTTGACATCATAGTCAAATTTGGAGTACAAGGCCCATAAAGTTTTTAGTTGTCCCAAATACAAAAGTAGTTAAGTGTGGGAATTTATTCCACTCCAAAAGCGCCTATGACCTTGCCAAGCCAAGCCTTCAAAAGATCATTTAGATAAGTCAAGCACCTGAGAAAAACATGCTAAAAGTCAGCAAAAAGCTGGTGAGTCTATAGGTTTAAAGCAGTAAAATCATAAGTTTGGACCATGAGTTTAGCATATGAGCATTACAACACATATAATGTCATATAAAAACAGTCTATTACGCTAGCACTAAGTTCATGCAACCGAAGCTATAACAGTGTGCATGCTCAAAGAGCATGTAATCATATATAGGTGCCCGGCAAGTGTTTATCCCAGACACTTGTGTTTCGACATGGTATACGTTCGTTTGCCTATCCGGTCAAACCGAACGGGGGCGTTACCCCCAATAGATCTATTTATAACATTCGCGCTTCCCAGCAGGAATTGACGGTTCATGAGTTGGGCATAACGGGACATAACAGGGCTTAGGCTAATCCACGTAATAGCATAAACAATAGTTTTGGTCCATAAAAGAGTTTTTGCATGTTTCTCACCCCAGTTTGTAAAACAAGTATAGAAAGAGTGGGGCTATAAACTCACCTTAGCAAAAGTAAATCCCGAGAGACAAGGTAGTGGTTGGAAATAAGATCCGGTAATTCTAAACGCGACCTAAATAATGCATATGTCTTAGGTTCAAAACAAGATCAAGCATGCAAGTCATACACTATATTATCACTTGTACATGTTGTTGAAATTTTTATTGTAAAAAATGTAGGTAATCAAAGTGATCTCGTATTTAAGTCATCCACCATTTTAGAAAACGTATCTTATAAATCTCACGACCCAATATTAGTCGTCTTGAAAATATATATTTTGAAAAACTCTAACGCACCTAAATAGTATACACAATGTCCTACCATTTTTATTTACGTCATTTTAGCCAAATAATACTCTAAAATGTCCAAAAGTCTATTTTAATATTTCCATCAGCTTTTGAGAGTAGATTAAAAAAAACTGTCAAAATGTATATGTTTCCTCGCAACTTTTCTAGGCTATAACTTTTGCGTCGTAACTCCGTTTTTCAAGTTCTATATATTCCCGCGAAGGTATTCAAGTATACTTTAGGTTTTTCAAGGTCTCGACTAGCCTAAATGTCCCTTAACCTCAGTTTTCCTAGCTCAAAAATCGGGACAGAAACCATTTTTCAGAAAATATAGTTTTCGTCGTCAATCTTGAAAATAACATATCTTTTTCGTTATAAGGCCGTTTCAACCCGTTCAAGCGGCCACGTTCTCGTTATTAAATCTATATTCTATATTTATAGCCTAATGTGGTCACCAAGGTTCTGATTTTTCTGTGAAGGGTCGAATAGGACAGATCTAATATAAATAATGTCAAACTATATTTCCTAGTGTTTTATTTATTTTCACCACTTAACAACAATTCCAAATCTAATCCTAGTTCATCCATTAACTTCCCAACTAGTATATGGTGATTTAACATAACTTAATCAATTTTCAAGATCCATGTACAAGATCATCCAAGTATTAAAACTTCAAATTTTCAAACATGTATATATATATAAAGTTTTCATCCTTTCTTGTAAAGATTATTACTAGCAATTTTTCTTGAAATCAAAACTTGTTCAAATATATTTTCTTGTTAAAAGATCAAAGTGGATGTAAAGATGTTCAACATGTACCAAGTGATAACCAAGTATATAAACTAGACAAGCACAAAACTCATGAAAAATCATGAAGTATAAGTAGTGTAAGTTTACTTACAAAGAGGTTAGTGAGATGAGATTTGTAACAACACTTGTGTAACCCCAAGATTAGTGTCAATCCTTGTTAATCTACCCTAAGTACTCTTGTAATTACCCACAAGCTCACTTTTCCTTCCTTGCTCTTTTGATATGTCGAAATATTGTATATAGTGGGAGGTGATTAAAATTTTCTTCTTCTTTGTAATTATAAGGAAGTAATATATTATGGTATATATATAGGGCTATATGTAGCTAGTTAGTCAAAAGTACACAAAGACTTTAGTCCTTGTGGCTTGCCGAATTTTATGGAAAGAAAAGGGACAAGGTATGGTTCATGCCATCAACCATTTATTACCATGTTTTATGGCTATTACTTGCAAGTAAGAAAAAAAAATATACACATAGTAGGTAACAAAGGGGGGGGGGGGGGGGGGCGGCTCATAGGAAAAATAGGAAGAAAAATAGATGTAATTTTTATAAAATGTATATATTAAATGTATTGGGTAGTAAAAATATGTATTGGGTATTAGTTTGGTAGTTAACGGAAGTTATACGTAATTAAACGTAAGATGTAAAGAATTTAACTTGGTCGTTGGAAAATATTTTTGGGACTTTTGTAATAATTTTGGAAGTATAAAAATACTCTAAAAATAATTGTTCAGAAAGTCGGGTATGTCAAGTGTTACATTCTTGAATAAATATTAACATTTTGTTGAATTTAAAACCGTAAATATTTAAAGAATAGAAATTTGTTTTATAATATAAAATTATGAATTGGGGAAGGAGCAAGGTACCGGAGCGTTGTGGACTAAAATTAGCCTAAGTCCTAGAGTACTTAGAATTTCTAGAAATCCGCGTCTATTCAAGTAAAAAGCTCATGTAAAATGTTTCTTAAACTGATATTCTTGACTAATTAAAGATATTAATTGTTTCAACAATTAATTTTCGAAATTTAGTAGTGGCAATGAAATGTGGCAATATAGACTGAATATAGTCTAAAGTCATAGTGCACAAAAGGGTTGTTCTTAGTTTTACGTTTATTTAACTAAAAGTTATACGTAAATTGTATTATTGTGAACTTAAATTAATAAATATGAGTTTTGATCGTTAGTAATGTCATAGAATATATAAGTTGTCTTTATGATCAAAATAACTAGTCTGATATGCTTCAATGTGCGGGATGACTTCCCAAAACTTTGTCAAGTGAGCTAAAGCATGCTCAATAACTAAGTGTGTAATAATAAATAAGGATTTATTATTAAAATAAGGTGTGGAAAATTACCGATTGTCACAGTCTCCCAGCCTCATTTGAATGTCGTCCCGACATTCAATTCGTGTTATTAAATGAAGATGCGAAAAGGTGAGGGTATTTAGCTTTGATTTCATCTTCACGTTCCCACGTGAATTCGGGTCCTCTTCTAGAGTTCCATCGAACCTTGACAATCGGAATACGACTATGCTTCAACCGTTTGACTTCCCGGTCCATGATTTCGATGGGCTCCTCAATAAAGTGTAGTCGTTCATCAAGGTGGATTTCCTCCAAAGGTATGATGACTTCTTCATCAGAAAGGCATTTCTTCAAGTTGCACACATGAAAGACGTTGTGTACAGCGCTGAGTTCTGCAGGTAACTCGAGTCGGTAAGCTACCGGCCCAATCCTGGCAAGGATTTTGAATGGTCCAATGTATCGGGGATTTAGTTTTCCACGCTTACCGAAGCGTATAACGCCCTTCCATGGTGATACCTTTAGCATGACTCGATCTCCTACTTGAAATTCAAGAGGTTTTCGTCTTTTGTCCGCATAGCTCTTTTGACGATCGCGAGCCGCTTGCATTCGGCTTTTGATCAGCACAATTTTCTCTGACGTCTCATGTATCAGTTCAGGACCAGTAAGTTGGCTATCTCCGACTTCAGCCCAACATACCGGTGATCGGCACTTTCGGCCATAGAGTGCCTCATAGGGTGCAGCTTTGATGCTGGTGTGATAGCTGTTATTGTAAGAGAATTCGGCTAGGGGTAAGTGTCTATCCCAGCCGTTGCCAAAATCAATGGCACATGCACGAAGCATGTCCTCTAGAGTCTGAATAGTCCTCTCACTTTGACCATCTGTTTGTGGGTGATATGCGGTACTCATATCGAGATCTGTTCCCAATGCATCCTGGAGTGACCTCCAAAAGTTAGAGGTAAATCGACTGTCACGATCAGAAATGATGGAAATTGGGACACCATGACGTGCAACAATTTCTTTAATATACAATCTTGCAAGTTTGTCCATGCTGTCGTTCTATTTAATTGGAAGGAAGTGCGCGGACTTAGTGAGACGGTCAACGATTACCCAAATCGTGTCGTAACCGCTTGATGTCCTTGGCAGTTTGGTGATAAAGTCCATTGTTATGCGTTCCCACTTCCACTCGGGAATCTCTGGTTGCACAAGCAAACCTGATGGCCGCTGATGTTCAGCTTTGACTTTGGAACAAGTCAAACAGTGATTGACATAATTAGCAATGTCGGCCTTCATGTTTGGCCACCAGTATAGTTTCTTTAGATCAAGGTACATTTTATCGGCTCCCGGGTGAATAGAGTATTTAGACTTGTGAGATTCATGCATGATGAGGTCACGTATCCCTCCGTAGAGTGGAACCCAACTCCTGTCCTTGAAACACAACACTCCATCAGATCTCTTCACAAAACCATTTTCATTTTCAGGCATACCATAGATTTTCTCGTTAGGTCTGTTCTCTTCCTTGAGTGCCTCGGTCTGAGCCTCAAGGATTTTTGATGGAAGGGGTGAAATGATTGTCATACCCAATGATCGTACTCTGAGAGGCTTTGGTCGTTCTTTGCGACTAAGTGCATCTGCTACTATGTTTGCTTTACCCGGATGGTATCGAATCTCACAATCATAATCGCTGAGTAATTCTAACCAACGACGTTGTCTCATGTTAAGATCCTTTTGGTCAAGGATATGCTGCAAACTCTTGTGGTCGGTGTAAACTACACATTTGGTGCCATAGAGGTAGTGTCTCCAGATTCTAAGTGCAAACACTACTGACCCCAATTCTAAGTCATGTGTAGTATAATTCTTCTCGTGCTTTTTCAGTTGTCGAGAGGCATATGCTATTACCTTCTCTCGTTGCATTAAGACGGCTCCCAAACCCTTGTGTGAAGCATCACAATAAACTACAAAATCTTCACTGCCATCGGGTAAGGCCAAAATGGGTGCACTACACAGCTTATCTTTAAGGAGTTGGAAAGCTTCCTCTGCCTTATCTCCCCATTCAAACCTTATATCCTTCTGAGTTAGTTTGGTTAAAGGCTTAGCTATTTTTGAGAACCCTTCAATAAACCTTCTGTAATAACCAGCAAGTCCTAAGAATTGGCGTATTTCGGTAGGTGTTGTAGGTGTCGCCCAATCCTTTATTGACTCGATCTTTGCAGGGTCCACGTGAATGCCTTGGCTATCGATCACATGCCCCAAAAATTGTACCGTCGGTATCCAGAATTCACACTTAGAAAACTTAGCATACAATTTCTCATCCTTTAACAGTTCCAGAATTTTTCTGAGATGCTCCTCATGCTCCTTCTCGTTCTTAGAGTAAATGAGGATGTCATCGATGAAGACGATCACAAATTTGTCCAAGTATGGCTTGCACACCCGGTTCATAAGGTCCATGAATACAGCTGGTGCATTGGTTAAACCAAAAGGCATAACTTGGAACTCGTAGTGCCCGTAACGGGTTCTAAATGCCGTTTTTGGAATATCTTGTTCTCGAACCCTCAGTTGGTGATATCCGGATCTCAGATCAATCTTTGAGTAAACGCTTGAACCTTGCAGTTGATCAAAGAGATCGTCGATTCTCGGGAGTGGGTAGCGGTTCTTGATGGTTAGTTTGTTTAGCTCCCGATAATCAATGCACATTCTAAATGTTCCATCCTTCTTCTTGACGAACAAAACGGGGGCTCCCCAAGGTGAAGAACTCGGTCTTATGAATCCTTTCTCTGAAAGTTCCGACAATTGGTTTGATAGCTCTTGGAGTTCTGTCGGAGCTAATCAATAAGGTGCTCGTGCCACAGGCGCGGCACCAGGCACTAAATCGATTTGAAATTCAACTTGTCGGGTCGGCGGGAGTCCAGGTAATTCTTCGGGGAAGACTTCTGGAAAGTCTCTCACGATTGGTACATCTTCCAAACGAAAGAGATGGCATCCTTTCTCGATGTACTTCTGAACCTTCGTACAGGAGATTATGTTTAGCGTTGACGCACTTCTCCTGTCCTTTCGGTCACCTTCAACAATTAGGACTTCATCTGCGTAGGGAAGTCGTACTATTTTCTCATCACAAATGATGGCGGCATGGTACTTTGACAACCAGTCCATTCCAACAATGACGTCGAAACTACCCAATTCTACCGGCATAAGGTCGATGTTGAAAGGATGATTTAGTAGGTTTAAGGTGCAACCTCTTATGATTTTATCTACCCTTTCTATATTCCCATTAGCTAGTTCCACATCGTATACGTTGTCTAAGGCGGTCGGGGCAATATTTAGTAGTGGGCTAAATGCAGATGAAACAAAACTCCTATCTGCTCCCGTATCAAACAATATGGATGCATAGCGGTTATTTAGAAGAAACGTACCCGTTATGACGTTTGGGTCCTCCTGGGCTTCCACCCTGCCCACAGCATAGACCCTTCCTCGGGCGCCTTCTTCTTTCACTGGGTAGACCTGATTCCCACCAACCTTCTGATTTCCCTTGTACCCATTGTTGGCTTGATTACCCCCAGTACCCTGGTTCTTCTGTTCACGGCATTCATTCTTGTAGTGCCCTTTCTTTCCACATCCAAAACAAGTCACATTAGCTTTCGGGTTCTGTCCGGGTGCTGTCTGTGCAGTAGCAAGGTTCCTCGACCTACAGTCTCTGGTCATATGCCCAACTTTCTGGCAGTTTTTGCACTTCACTGTGCACGGTCCGCTGTGATGAAGCTTGCAACGGTTGCACAGTGGATGTTTTCCAGCATAAGTTTTCTTCTCGGTGGTTCCTGCTGTATATACCTTGGCGCCTTTCTGTTTCTTGTTAGAGAAAGTGGTGTTTGAGTTATTGTTGTTGACAGAAAGGTCATCCCATTTCCTCTTGCCATCAGTCACCTCCATTGGGGTATCCTCAACAATTTGATCCATCAACTGGTTGGCCAGTTCCATTGCCTCATGGAGATTAGCAGCCTTGGAAGTAGTGACACTACCCTTGATGGATTGGGGTAATCCTCTAATGTACCTTTCCAGTAAACGGGTCTCAGTCGGGACCATTTCGGGACACAACAAAGCTAGTTCCTGAAAACGCTGGTTGTAAGCAGCCATGTTGGTACCTTGAACTTTGAGATTCCAAAATTCAACCTCTAGCTTCATGACCTCATTGCGGGGGCAGTACTTTTTAAGCACCATTTCCTTAAAGTTTTCCCATTGCATTGAGTAAGCGGTGTCATACCCGGCAGACTTCAGATAGTTATTCCACCAGGTTAGAGCAGCATCTGTGAAGGTGAATGATGCATACTTCACCCTATCCTCATCTGCACAACTACTTATCCTGAACACAGTTTCCAACTTCTCAATCCATCTAACCAATACCACTGCTCCTTCAGACCCTCCGAAACTCCCAGTCATAATCTTGCGAAAATCTTGGTAGTTGCAACCTCGACCATTACCACGATTTGGTCTGGAAGTGCCAACATCGGTGGTGGAGGTGTTTACGTTGGCTGCGGCTAAAGCTGCCGCTACTCTCTCATCCACCAGTTGGTCTAACATTGCTTGGTTAACAGTAGGTGGAACAGTGGCGGTAGCCTTAGCTGGGCCTGGGTTGGCTCGTGTGGTTCTGTTTGACTTCTTTCTAGGAGCCATTTTGCTACAAACACAAACAAAAGATAGAGACAAATGAGATTCCATATGGAAGGTTTATTATCACACGAGTACATAGTCACCACAGGTAGAGTACATAAATAAGATCATTCTCAGAATGAATGGCAAAATAGAGTAAACAACCAAGCTTGTCATAGATTAAGATCAATATGTGTTCACAAAATTACAAGCTCATGGTGCATCGAAGGAAAGTACGAGCTTCGAATACATAACGGAAATACAAGGTTCGAATGAAAGGAAAGTACAACAACACTAAGCTAGCATCATCTAGTACAACAACACTACGCTAGCATCATCTAATACAACAACACTAGTCTCGAGTACGCTCAAGGCGTAATCGCTCCATCTCTCCTGTCAATTGCTCCACAGCAAACTCCAATCGTCCTACAGTGGACTCCAATTGTGCAATGCGTCTCCTGGACACTAAGACCTCCCAACGGTCCTCTTGTTCCGCCCTCGTCACCCCAGCAATCACTGACTCCATCTCATGCATCCTATGCCAAGTGGTCCACTCCGCATCCCAAGCTCTATCCTGATCTCTCCCGATATCCATCATCTGGCGACGCACATCTGTAAGCTCTCTGTCATGTCTATCTGTCCGCACATCCAGTCTCCCCAGCCTCTCCAGCTGATCTGTGTGAACATCAAGTAAACTGGCATGATTAGCCAACTGCATAAAAACCTGCTCAAAACGTGCTGGTTGTAACCCTTCCAGCTGATCAGTATGGTCGTCCAGTACGCTGGCTTGCTGATAAAGACGGGTCCATATCGAATCAAGAGTACTCACATCATAGTCAGGGGGATTAGGTGTGGATACATTGTCTGGAATGTCTGTCATTGGTGAGTCTGGAATGTTAGGCAGTGGCGAGTCTGGAATGTCAGGCAGTGGTGAGTGTGGCTCAGCTGGTGATGGTGGTATGAATGATGGAGAGGAAGGTACATAGTCCGAGCTGACTGCTCTGGGTGGAATGCTCTGAACACACTCAATATCTTTCCATATCTCCTCATCAGTATCCTGCTGCCCTTCCCTAGCTTGTATCATGGCAGCCCTCAACCCTAGCCCCATAGGCACATCTGTATCACCACCCTGAATCTGGGCTGCTCTCGAGCTCTGTCCCGTCTCGAAAATACCCCGAACCTCCTCAATACTTTGTTTGCCTTCTCTCTGTAAGCATGCACCTCCCTGGGCATGCTCAACTGGTGTAGTCTCAACAAGTGCATGCTCTGTTGGTAGGGGCTCCTCTTCGGGATCTTCATCTAGGTCTGACTCCTCTTTTGGATCCGACTCCTCTTCCGGATCCTCATCTGGGTCTAACTCCCCTTTTGGATCCGACTCCTCTTCCGGATCCTCCTCTGATTCCTCTGAATATGACTCGGTGGTCCTTCTGAGCCTCTGACGGAGTGGTGAGTGAGTGGGTGATGATGCTGGTGATAATGATAATGGAGTAGTGGATGTACCCATGTAAACAGCCCGGGTCCTCTTCGGGGGTGAGGATGGTAAGTTTGAGTATCGCATTCGGCGTCCTGGGACACGTATGCGGGCTGTACGACGAGTAGGGATAGTCTGAGTAGTAGTGGTGTCAGCTATGGGAGTGGATGTAGGTTGAATGGGTAATGATGAGGTAGATACAGGCTCAGTAGTGACAGGATTCGAGGCGTTGAAAGCCTGGAGTACCCTCATGTAGGGGTCATCTGAGTTTGGTGTGATCTGGCGAGGTGGTGAGGTGCTAGTGTGTAAGATCGCTTCGATGACGTCAAAATGAGGCATGGTCTGTGACAAAGACGGTATAAGTGTGTAAGTATATAGAAATACTTATAGTATATATATATATGTATATATATATAACGGTAAAGCATAATACATAGCTAAGATAAGTAATCAACATGTAAAGTGACGAACAAAGCAGGCTGGCAAGTGGCTGTCATAGGGACTTGTTTTTGTAAAAAGCGGTTATAGTTTAGGATTTATATGTACCTAGTTCTCTATAACCTTGGCTCTGGTACCAATCTGTAACACCCCCAAAATTCTGGTATAGCGGAAGCATTCGGGTCATGGGGTGCTACGTAAATTGGTAATCACAACACAAGATAATAAAGAACGGATTTTCAAAACCCGTTTGTAAACATACATTAATTTAAAAGTTTTAAGTTGACATCATAGTCAAATTTGGAGTACAAGGCCCATAAAGTTTTTAGTTGTCCCAAATACAAAAGTAGTTAAGTGTGGGAATTTATTCCACTCCAAAAGCGCCTATGACCTTGCCAAGCCAAGCCTTCAAAAGATCATTTAGATAAGTCAAGCACCTGAGAAAAACATGCTAAAAGTCAGCAAAAAGCTGGTGAGTCTATAGGTTTAAAGCAGTAAAATCATAAGTTTGGACCATGAGTTTAGCATATGAGCATTACAACACATATAATGTCATATAAAAACAGTCTATTACGCTAGCACTAAGTTCATGCAACCGAAGCTATAACAGTGTGCATGCTCAAAGAGCATGTAATCATATATAGGTGCCCGGCAAGTGTTTATCCCAGACACTTGTGTTTCGACATGGTATACGTTCGTTTGCCTATCCGGTCAAACCGAACGGGGGCGTTACCCCCAATAGATCTATTTATAACATTCGCGCTTCCCAGCAGGAATTGACGGTTCATGAGTTGGGCATAACGGGACATAACAGGGCTTAGGCTAATCCACGTAATAGCATAAACAATAGTTTTGGTCCATAAAAGAGTTTTTGCATGTTTCTCACCCCAGTTTGTAAAACAAGTATAGAAAGAGTGGGGCTATAAACTCACCTTAGCAAAAGTAAATCCCGAGAGACAAGGTAGTGGTTGGAAATAAGATCCGGTAATTCTAAACGCGACCTAAATAATGCATATGTCTTAGGTTCAAAACAAGATCAAGCATGCAAGTCATACACTATATTATCACTTGTACATGTTGTTGAAATTTTTATTGTCAAAAATGTAGGTAATCAAAGTGATCTCGTATTTAAGTCATCCACCATTTTAGAAAACGTATCTTATAAATCTCACGACCCAATATTAGTCGTCTTGAAAATATATATTTTGAAAAACTCTAACGCACCTAAATAGTATACACAATGTCCTACCATTTTTATTTACGTCATTTTAGCCAAATAATACTCTAAAATGTCCAAAAGTCTATTTTAATATTTCCATCAGCTTTTGAGAGTAGATTAAAAAAAACTGTCAAAATGTATATGTTTCCTCGCAACTTTTCTAGGCTATAACTTTTGCGTCGTAACTCCGTTTTTCAAGTTCTATATATTCCCGCGAAGGTATTCAAGTATACTTTAGGTTTTTCAAGGTCTCGACTAGCCTAAATGTCCCTTAACCTCAGTTTTCCTAGCTCAAAAATCGGGACAGAAACCATTTTTCAGAAAATATAGTTTTCGTCGTCAATCTTGAAAATAACATATCTTTTTCGTTATAAGGCCGTTTCAACCCGTTCAAGCGGCCACGTTCTCGTTATTAAATCTATATTCTATATTTATAGCCTAATGTGGTCACCAAGGTTCTGATTTTTCTGTGAAGGGTCGAATAGGACAGATCTAATATAAATAATGTCAAACTATATTTCCTAGTGTTTTATTTATTTTCACCACTTAACAACAATTCCAAATCTAATCCTAGTTCATCCATTAACTTCCCAACTAGTATATGGTGATTTAACATAACTTAATCAATTTTCAAGATCCATGTACAAGATCATCCAAGTATTAAAACTTCAAATTTTCAAACATGTATATATATATAAAGTTTTCATCCTTTCTTGTAAAGATTATTACTAGCAATTTTTCTTGAAATCAAAACTTGTTCAAATATATTTTCTTGTTAAAAGATCAAAGTGGATGTAAAGATGTTCAACATGTACCAAGTGATAACCAAGTATATAAACTAGACAAGCACAAAACTCATGAAAAATCATGAAGTATAAGTAGTGTAAGTTTACTTACAAAGAGGTTAGTGAGATGAGATTTGTAACAACACTTGTGTAACCCCAAGATTAGTGTCAATCCTTGTTAATCTACCCTAAGTACTCTTGTAATTACCCACAAGCTCACTTTTCCTTCCTTGCTCTTTTGATATGTCGAAATATTGTATATAGTGGGAGGTGATTAAAATTTTCTTCTTCTTTGTAATTATAAGGAAGTAATATATTATGGTATATATATAGGGCTATATGTAGCTAGTTAGTCAAAAGTACACAAAGACTTTAGTCCTTGTGGCTTGCCGAATTTTATGGAAAGAAAAGGGACAAGGTATGGTTCATGCCATCAACCATTTATTACCATGTTTTATGGCTATTACTTGCAAGTAAGAAAAAAAAATATACACATAGTAGGTAACAAAGGGGGGGGGGGGGGGGGGGGGGGCGGCTCATAGGAAAAATAGGAAGAAAAATAGATGTAATTTTTATAAAATGTATATATTAAATGTATTGGGTAGTAAAAATATGTATTGGGTATTAGTTTGGTAGTTAACGGAAGTTATACGTAATTAAACGTAAGATGTAAAGAATTTAACTTGGTCGTTGGAAAATATTTTTGGGACTTTTGTAATAATTTTGGAAGTATAAAAATACTCTAAAAATAATTGTTCAGAAAGTCGGGTATGTCAAGTGTTACATTCTTGAATAAATATTAACATTTTGTTGAATTTAAAACCGTAAATATTTAAAGAATAGAAATTTGTTTTATAATATAAAATTATGAATTGGGGAAGGAGCAAGGTACCGGAGCGTTGTGGACTAAAATTAGCCTAAGTCCTAGAGTACTTAGAATTTCTAGAAATCCGCGTCTATTCAAGTAAAAAGCTCATGTAAAATGTTTCTTAAACTGATATTCTTGACTAATTAAAGATATTAATTGTTTCAACAATTAATTTTCGAAATTTAGTAGTGGCAATGAAATGTGGCAATATAGACTGAATATAGTCTAAAGTCATAGTGCACAAAAGGGTTGTTCTTAGTTTTACGTTTATTTAACTAAAAGTTATACGTAAATTGTATTATTGTGAACTTAAATTAATAAATATGAGTTTTGATCGTTAGTAATGTCATAGAATATATAAGTTGTCTTTATGATCAAAATAACTAGTCTGATATGCTTCAATGTGCGGGATGACTTCCCAAAACTTTGTCAAGTGAGCTAAAGCATGCTCAATAACTAAGTGTGTAATAATAAATAAGGATTTATTATTAAAATAAGGTGTGGAAAATTACCGATTGTCACAATTTAAAAATAAAAGAAGTATTTATTTATCATACCTAGATTATATGAGTGACACATTATATGGATGTGTTTGATTTCATGTTGGCACATATTGTGCAAAGATAGAAAAGAAAATTTATCTTGTAAACATAAAAGGGTTTATGTGCTATAGTATGTAATGTTAATTCTTTGAGTCACGAAATTTAAAAACGGGTGACGTAAAAATATAAAGTTTTTAAAGATGTTAAAAGTTATCAACATACTCAATTTTTATATTTAAAATAAGTCGTGGGTTTATCGAAGTGTTTAAACGTTATTTAAACTAAAAATTTATAATGATAATAAATGGAAGTTAACAGTTAACTGAATAACCTAAAAAGTTTCATTAAAACTCTAATAAATGGCTAACGTTTAGTTTGAATGTTTAATAATTGTACTATTAACGAAATAACGTAAAGTGATAAATGAAAGTTGAAATTTTTTATACTTGGCATATGAGGAATGTTTATTTGAAATGAACTTAAAACGTTTGGTGCCGGTGAGAATGTCTATTAGGAATGTAAGTTACGTCGTATTAGTTTGTTGTGGTGATCAAATAAACTGGTAACGTTTAATAAAAAAAATTAGACGTGAAAATTGAATAAGTATTAGTTTAATTTAAGTGGAAATTTGCCGGTGGTTACATACACAGACTTATTGTTATCACCTGAAAGATGACCCTTTTTATTTATGTTCAATTTCTGCTTATTTCAGTAGTCATTATGCCCTTTTTTTGGACTATCAGTGTTTGGGATTGATTATTTACTTCTTAAAATACATTATAATTTTTCAGATCATCGTATGTATCCCATTCTGGGGTCTGAAGTAGCAGCCCAAGCAATTTTTAGAGTATGAGGATGTAAGTTTCCAATATCCTTAATCTTGTTTTTTGTTTCTTTTTTACATGGGTGAGTTTGCTTTCTAATTACTGACTTTTATTAATTATTTTGTCTAGGATTCTGGTGACGAGTCGGCTTATGATTTGTGATGTTTTACAAATCATTGTGGGTTGTAATAGTTTGTAACCTGAATGGTACTGATAATTAGGTGGATTTTGTAAATCAAAGACATTTCGTTTTTTTTACATTATGGTTGGCCAATGTGATGTTGATTATATGTTTTCTATTGGTCCCGATGATGCCTTTTATGGTATTTTTCTTTACCATTCTTGTTAGGAAGCTGCAATTCTTGTGTCAATATTAGTAGTGGTATGTCCTTGTTATTTGTTGCAGATTGCTAGTTTCTATGGGCCTGTCCATGATTCTGCAATTCTTGTGTCGATATTGTATTCAAGTTTTGAAACAAATGTTTTGTTGATTTTGTTATCGCTCTTTTAACACCATAGGCCAATGCCATGGTCCTCTTCCCCTTGCTTGCATTGACACCAACGGAGTTGAGTATTGAACACCAAATGAGACCAAACAAACCCATTCAAGTTCCTATTACAGTTAAAGGTGACAATCGAGTTGTGTTCGGGTTCGCGGGTTGGCGTGTTAGTATAACCTCTACCTAAACACGACATGTTTATTAATTATGTCAAGAAACTCAACTGTAACCTGGTCTTGCATAACACGTGTATCGTGTTTGTGACCCATTTAGCATGTTTACGTAAATAGGTCAACCGGTGATGGGTGGTTGATAGTTTTCAACGAGTTTAAATCCAAAAATGATATAACGATTTGAAAAAAAAAATGAAAATAACATGTAAATAAGTATACAACAATTTTAATAATATCCAATTTATGATCGTAATTTTTATATAGTAGCATTAAGTACATAACAAAAAACATGTAATCTGGGTTAACTTGTTTAGTGGGGTTCAAGTGTTATTTTGCCAAGTCCTTGTGGTCCAAGCTTGTTCTTTAGTAGCTTGGTTGTAAGTTTATATCGTTAGGTACTTCCCTTGTTTTTTTGTTGCCTGAGTCATCACTCATCACTCTCAATTTCCTTGTTGGGAGTGTTTGGGTCTCATGGTTGTTTGTACTTTGGTTTTTGGTTATTGGTAAAAGCTACAAATTACCATCTTATTTTTCAATTTGTACCGACTTGAAACACACACTATTTTATTTAAGGACTTCAATAACGTACTTTCAAATTCTGTTTCGAGATAGCCAATATAACCCCAAAGTGGCTATATTACCCTTGTAAGCCCTTTATTCCTTTTGCATTATTAGTCCTTTATATTAATGGCCGTTAGTCCTTTTGCACATTTTTGTCCATTTTTACATAGTTTCGTCCGTTTTTTCACGTTTTCGCCCGGTTTTACACGTTTAATTAATTTTTACATGTTTTCATCATGTTTTACATGTTTTTGTTCGTTTTTACACGTTTTGATTCGTTTTACATGTTTTCGTCCGTTTTTACACGTTTTAGTTCATTTTTACACGTTTTCGTCTGATTTTACACGTTCTCATTTGTTTTTGCACGTTTTCGTACATTGGTATGTGTTAATTCACATACCATTTTATAGCCAAATACCGACCTAAATTGACTAAATGAGCTAATAAATGCCAAAGAAATGTATATTTTATGTTTGTGATTATGCAGGCACGGATTTGTCACAAAAAGACGAAAAATCAAGCAAATACCGGAAAAACGAGCACGAGAGTGGAAGATGGTCAAATAGTCAAAGCTGGGATTCGAAAGTCAACTTCAGTCCTTCATTTATTCAGGATTGGCAGAATTAGTCCTTGCACTATATTTTTGAAGATTAACAGAATTAGCCCTTGGAATTTTTAGAATGACACAATTGGTCCTTGATTTTATTTGCTATCAAATCTGAATTACCAATCCAAATACCAAGCGCAATATCATTTTTATTTTACCCAAAGCCCAAAAGCCCACCACATGGTCAACAAATATAACCGGGTCAATAGTCAAATAAATGGTCAAAATTATAATAAATAAACAAACCCGCTCCATTTTTCCCTTTTTCCCCCAAATACCCAGAACCCCCAAACACCATGAACCCTAACTCACCACTTTGGTTCAATTGACCACATCCACTTCAAATTAACCATGATTGATCAATCATTGGGACTTCTAAAAGCCCACATCACGTGTCTATGCACATGTCAGAGAGTAGTATTGAGCAAAGAGGGACACCTGGCTTCTAACTATTGGGCGAGACGCGTCACATTCCTCCTTGGATTCTGCTGACAATGACAGAGAACATAGCACACGAATGGGAACATATGGCATGACATGATTGGATGAGCCACGCATCAAATAGTCATCCAAGGGCTATGAATTGATCAAAGAAGCACATTCTGATCCAAAGGCTATAAGAGGATGTAAAGAAGCACAAGTGAGTCGTGGATCGCCAACCTAGCATTTAGACCTCAACCCTCTTACCTCTCCTATATATAGGTCTTATTTTTAGCTTATTGAGTATGTAATTTTTAGTGTAGGTAAATGCTGTCAAAATTCCATTGTAACTAGTTTAGTTTCTGTAATCTTCAATTAAGTTTTTAATAAAGAGTATTTTAGTTAACTGTTTTACTTTTAGCTAAATCATTTTTTTTCTTTATTGCTTATTCTGTTTCTAAAATTGTCTTAATATAGCTTTAATTCAGTTGTTTTTAGTTTATTTACTCTATCAGCATTCAAACTTTACACATTTACAAAAGAAGAAAAAATAAAATAAAAATCCAGAAAATTATATAAAAAAAATGTTTCAAATTAGTAGTTCAGGTCTTAAATAAGCTGTATTAGCTTATAAGCAATACATTCAAGCTCATATAGCTTGTTGTGTATTAGTACTGTTCCATTCAAAGGTGTAATTGAATATGTGGTAGCTAAGGAGATTTGGATAAGCTTGGACAATAAGGGAAGGTCCTGCCTATCCTAGAGATAAGCAAGCTCAGTGAGTCCCCCTCTGTTCATGCTGAGGGGGAGTGCTTTGGTAATATTCTGTATTGATAAATTTCTATAGTAGTAATTGTTGTAGTGATCTAATTTACTATTTCAGTAGATTGTGTAGTTTATATTGAGCTTGTTTGACTAGTGTTAGATTTGTTAGTTTAGATCTGAGTTAGCTTATTTTCATTTGATCATCTGATTTTGTAGTTGTTTGATCTGTAGTCTAGTTAATTGTAGTGGCAGATTTGAATTTGATTGATATTTCTGAGTTTTATAATAGTTGTAGGTATAGCTGAGTTTGAAAATTGACTGTTTGATCATAGTTATTTGAATCTGTTTGAGTTGAAATCTAGTAGATTTGTATTTGATAGCTTATTGTGCATCTGTCTTGGTATGGATTTGAGTAGTTGTTGAGTTGATAGATTACTAGCTACTTGCTGTTGATGTGCTGAGATATACTGTTAAGGATTGATTCTGATTTAATTGGTGGAGTTTAGTGGATTTTATACAGTTGTTGTAGTGTGATTGACAGCTTTATGAGTGTTTGGATTAGTAAGTTTTTGCTGATGTATACAGTTAGAAAGTAGGGTATACTTGCATCATTAGTTCATTTAGGATAAATTTGGACTTAAAATTGTATAAATTCAGTAGATAGATATATTAATAGTCAAACCTAGCTTAATCATCTAGTATTAGTTGATAGATTTAGAATTCAGTTAGTAAATTGGTTATTGTAGTTGTAAAATAGATTTAGCTAGCTTAATTCAAGTGTAATCCAGCTTAATAACATTAGCATAAGTAGATTTGATCATCTGAATTTGGAGTTAGTCAAAGTTAAATAAGTCTCATTAAGTTAACTATTGCATAGTATTGGTTCATAGCCTGCTGTACTGAGCTTGTTTTTAAGTATCACACAGATGTTTTTGGTCATATAATTGCTGGATATTATATCTTAGTTGTTCAGTCTTGCATTTGCCCCCATAATACCTGAGTTTAGAGCTTATTTGTAAAGCTTTTTGAACCTGTTTAGTAGCCTGTTTGAGACAGGGCATGTGTACCTATTCCTGCAATTTTGCCTAAGCTTGTAATTGTGAATTATGCTTGATTCTGAGTAGTATCTGAGTAGTTTGAGTTTTCTGCATCATAACTTTGCTTCTGAATTGTCTGTTCTTGTATTGCTTATTAGAGTGAGCTTATAACTTGAGCTTATTGTTGATTTAAGTGCTTCTGTTGATCTCTGTGTTTGTAATTGGTCATATTTTAGTTAATCTGAGTTTCATATAGCATAATAAGTCTGAATTCAAGATTTCATTTAGTTTTGTTCACAAGTGCTTAATAATAAGCACTTGTGAATAAGCAGTTGGTTTAAAATAAGCACTTAATCAGTTATTTTTCATTTCAAAAATTTTTCTCAAGTTACTTTTATTATTTTTGATTTTCTGGAATTTTTCCAAATTTTTCTGAGCCTTTTACTATTTTTCTCAATTTCTTTTTGATTTAATTCAATTTTAAATAGTTTTTAAATACCAAAAATCCATAAAAATTCAGAAAAGGTTGTGAAAAATACAAAAATATTTTTAGAAATTCTTTTATAATATTTTAGAATTTTCAGAATTAAATTTTCATTTTTCTACTTTATTTTTCTTTATTTTTAATTCATTTAAAATTACAAAAATCAATATAAATTCATAGAAAATAAAAGAAAAGTAAAAAAAATATTTTTCTTTTTCTGGAAATTCACTTTATTAGTTTAAGATTTTTAGAAAATATTTTCAAGTTTGTAGGATCATTTTTAGATAAATGTTACGTTTTAAATAACGCGGTTGTATTTCCGATTTTACGTTTTAAACTCTGGTGCATTATTAGCTTGTACTCTTTTCATATTTTATCTTTGTTTGTAAATACTTGAATATCTTGATTGCTATTTTCACTTTTTCACTTCTCAATTCACGGTTTCACGAATCAATATTCTTGATTCCATTCGCCTTCACTTGGATACGACTCGGGTGATCCGTATTTTACGCGGATCACTTCGATATACTACTATATATTATATAAGTTGGTTTTTACATGAATCATA
Source organism: Artemisia argyi (assembly GCA_030686995.1). Classification (NCBI taxonomy): domain Eukaryota; kingdom Viridiplantae; phylum Streptophyta; class Magnoliopsida; order Asterales; family Asteraceae; genus Artemisia; species Artemisia argyi. The sequence continues at coordinate 6,172,441 of CM060681.1, forward strand.
CATTTTCATTTGTTTTTACATGTTTTAGTCCATTTTTGCACGCTTTCATATGTTTTTAAACGTTGTTTTCGTTTTCACGTTTTCATATGTTTTTACACATTTTAGTTTGCTTTTGTACGTTTTCATCCAGTTCACTCATTTTCGTCCATTTCTACATGTTTTAGTTCATTTTTTAACGTTTTCATCTGGTTTTACATGTTTTAGTTCGTTTTTGCACGTTTTCATCCATTTTACACGATTTCGTCTCATTTTACACGTTTTTTTTCTTCATTTTTACAGGTTTCAGTCTGATTTTACACGGTTTTGTTTGTTTTTACACGTTTTCGTTCATTTTTACATGTTTTCATCCGTTTTTATACGTTTTCGTTTGTTTTTCCACGTTAAAACAGACGAACATGTGTAGAAACATACAAAGCATGCAAAAACAAACGGAAACTTCCAAAAAAATATTTTCGAAAATAAATTTTTAAAATTAGAAAATTTTTTCTATTTTTTTTTTGAATTTTTCTAAAAAAATGTATTTTAAAAAATATTTTTATTTAACTATTTTCTAAAAAAAGGTTTATTCGAAATTTAATAAAAAAATATTTTTTAGAAAAATTTTTAATTTTTTTTTTCTAAAAAATTCCAAATTTTTTTTTTTCCGAATATTTTAAGAAATTTTTGTTTCGATAAAGTTTGCAACTTTACAATAAACATGAGAGCTAAGCAGCCATAAACATGAGAAACACATGAGTTTGCTACATTAAACTTTTGATATGATAACTATACGTGTTGAACATTTATCTGTGAATCTGCCCTAAGAAAATATAATTTTTTTGATTGTAATGGTCTGGATCTTAAAACATGCATCTCTTAGGCTATCATTAAAACAATACGAGTCCATTAAAATACGTTGTCAAACCAGATTAGTGTAAAGTGAGTTTTTTTTATTAGACCATGGCAAACATAGTTCCAAATATGACATAGTTTTAGTTAGATATTTTTCGACATGTTAGTACCATGTTTGTTTAATTTTTTATTAAAAAACAAAACCATGGCTGGCACCTGCTATGGCAGTGCCATGGTTGCACATGCACCGTCGTCAAAGGCGCCATCACCATTTGAATGGCGCCGAGTTTGAGGTTTCTTTTCTTTTTCTTTTAATTATTATTATTATTTTTTTAGTGTAAAGTGAGTTTTTTTGTTGGTTTGTTATAGGAATGATATTGGGGAAGGTGTCTTTTTTTTTAATGTCATAGGGTAAAAGCTGATGTGGCGTCGTCTATAAGTCGCGCTCGTGGCTAAGTATACCTAGCTATCAAATGACAGAATCTTCAATTTAGTGAAACGACAAGGAACAATTTACTGTACATGAAAATAGTTTTCAGGTACTAGAGTTGTTGAGCTGCTATCTAGGGTTACATGCATGAAAAAGGATGGCTATAAACATTAAAAAAAAAGAAAGAAAAAAAAAGTTAACACACTTTATAATATCGAAATTCAATCCTCACCTGCCTTCCCTAAACTTCCATTGTACTATCACAACATAGAGCTTTATACATTGATAAATTGTCATGTCCTTTCAACGCAACCATATATATATTGGTAAAACGAATACTAAAGCTCAATTATAGGGTTTATTAGTACGTTATCTGATCACTGAATACCATTTCACTAAGACTGTATACCAAGGGCGCGAGTCCCTTAAGGTGAATGCATGATTCACGCGCCAACACCTTGTCCCACCTCCATTCTCACGCGCGAATAACATGTCCCAAGAAGCAATTGGGTGAAACACTCACCGAGTTTAATTCGGTGTGATGCGGGGCCGTGTATATTATTTTATAGTTTTTTTATTTTGTTTGTGAGTGCGTGTAGGGTATAATTTTATTAAATGTGCATTTTAATGAAACGTGGGGGTAAGGTGACCTTGTCCACAAATAAGTAAGTGTGAGTAAAGGGAAGTGAGAGGAGAGAGAACGCTCATGTGACGCTGAGGTGTAAGATGTCAATATGAATGACTTGGCCACTTGTCTAATACTTTAAGGGCATGTTTGGTAGGGTGAATTGTGAGGAGAGAAATAGAAAAGAATGCATTTCCCATGTTTGGTAGCTTATGATGAAAAAAAAAGCGGAGAATTATAATTCTTAAGAAATTTTTGGGTAAAAGGGAACTTCCACCCTGGCAAAATATATTAACAAAAAAAAACCGTTTCAAGTACAGTGGAATGTGGCTGAAACGCCACATTAACCTCAAGCAACCGCTTGAACAACCCCTATATCATTTATGACATGCCATAAATGAACAACTAGCTACCAACAACTAGAACAACCATTGAGAACAAAACCAACATGCAAACAAATAAACAAATCCTAATAAAGAGATTACTTCCTCGAACGGCCTTTGAAGCTTGAAATCAAACTGCTTATTATATTCCTCAAATTGCCCAGGTAAATCAAAGATCTGGGCCGCATAATCATCAGAAAGATAACCTTCAAGCTCGTCATGTCCTCCAGTTGATGAAAAGTAACTATCCATAGGATCATTTGGCTCAAACACCTCATCTTCACTTTCAGAAACAACCACTTCACCCACCTTAGAGAATGGGTTGCCCTTCCTTATACCATCAGCCACCGGAACGGGTTTCCCATTATCATCCACAAGGGTACCTTTCCCTTCAATAATAAGTTGTTCAAGCTTCCCAATTTTCTCAACAATAGGAGTGGTCATCATAGGCGACGGAGTAGTTTTAGAAGAACTAGAAGTAACTTCAAGAGTATCTGTAGTGCCAATCACAGGTTCCAAAACCGAATCTTGTGCCTTGAGCACATCAAAGCTGTTCTTCAACTCAACAAAGTTGATATCCTCCACCCAATTATTATTCTTACCTTGGTCATCCCGGGAAGGAGCCGTACTACTAGTAGGATCAATCGTAGGTTCGTTACAAGAAGTAGAACCTACATTAACAGTTAGAGGACCTATATTTGATTGGTTAGACGTCGACGCTCCTCCATTCTTTGGCTTAGTAACCGGACTATAGTAATACGACACTTTAGGCTTATGAAAACGAATCCCATCAACCTGACGATTAGTACCATGAAGCTTACCTTTACCTTTCTTCTTAGAGGGTTCAACGAAACCCTCTTCATCAACCAACACTTTATCATTCACAACCTGTTTCACTCGCTTAGTACATCCATCATCATTGTGATCAAAAACTTTACAAGTCTCACATCTTGGCGGCTTCCACTCATATTCAATATCAATCGTTACCAATGAATGACCGGACCCATTAGGGGAGGGGATAGCAACCACAAGAGAGTCAAGTAAGGCTTCCTTAGAAGACACTTCCACAAGGGCCCTAGCATAGGAAATACGACCCCATGACTTAAGGCACATCGTACTCGTGTAGGAATCAAGCATGATAGGACGACCAATTTGCGTTGTGATCAAACTAAGACCTACCTCAGAATACGCCACAACCGGAATATTATGAAGTTTAACCCAAACAGGAGCTAAAGTTATATCATCTTTTGTAAGAGTAGTATTCGGGGTCCAAATATTTAAAAAGATAGGAACCAATCGTATCAACCATGGACCTTCTTCCAACACCCTCTCCATACCCTCTTTGGTTTCAAATTGGAAAAAGAAAAAACCATTATTAAGCATAACCCTTTGTAAACCAAACTTTGCCCAAGTATTTCGAACGTAATTTTCAACAACCGGGAAAGCGAGTCTCTTACCAATGAAATAACCATACAACGTATTAGCGAATCTAGAGCGTACCTCATTGACAGCTTCCAAAGGGATGGTGACATTAGCACCAGCCACACAATTATCGTTTCGCATCTCCGAAATCTTAACGGTCTTCTTTAGTGTTTTATCCTTAAGCATATCCGCAAAAGATGGAGGATTAGAACCTGATTGAGTCTTAGGCACACTCGAATCAGCAGTACCTGGACACGACTTACCATCATCATGAGCCTCCTTGTGTTGTGTCGACTCATTATCAATGTTAATAGGAGTCGTATCAATCATATTCACATCAGATTGATACTTTTCAGCCGACTTAGACGCACTACTATCTCCACCAAGATCATGTTCCAACGTTCCCCCGACTTTATCCCTCTCTCTCGTAACACCCATCATGAATAAATCACAGCAACAAGACCCTCAAAACCGCATCCAGAACAACGCCAAAATCACAAACAAGGAACCAGCGTTATAAAAATCTAAATGTTTGACCCTTAATATTCTTGAAACCGTAAACGCTTAGAGGGGATGATCGACCTTAAATATGTGTTCAAGAGGGGATGATCGATCGTTAATTACGTATAACAGAAACCGACTTCCCAAAGAAAGTACAGACCCGATCGAAACTCAAAGTTGGTTTTAGAAAACCCTAAAAAAACGAATCTAACAATCCCACCAGAAGGAATTGTTTATCATGAATTTGATCAAGGATAACAACCCTATAACAAATTAATGATATCAGTTAATGAATAGGGAAGGATTAATTAGAAACGATTAGGATTAAAGGGATGTTAGGGTTTTCTGAAAATCGCCAGAGAGGGAGACGTTGGGCTTTATGCTGTTTTTTTTTTTTTTTTTTTTAATTCTTAAGAAATGGTTCCTTTGCAATTCTATTTCCATTCTCAAAGTGAAGTAAACCAATTCTTCGGTATTAAACTCTCCACCTTTTTTTTGCTTGAAATTGATAAAGTTAAAACAAAAAGTGCTATAAATTGAAAGTCACCTGCATCTCACATTTTCCCCAAAAAGTTAACTATGTGAAACCCCAAACTTGTCTGACTCATCCCTTCGCCTTCTTCTTCTTCTCCGACGACTCCAACGACGACAAGCTTTCCTCTTCTCTTTCTATTATTCGTTAGTACAGGTAGTCCATCTCATACACTTTTTGCAGATAGTCGAGTGCTTCGTGATGCTATTAGTAGGCCAAACGGCCTTAAAATACCTCGCGGTATGTTACATATCGTACATATAACTACATGTGCACACATACATATTTATTTAATTCATATATTTTGTTATAGGCATGTATTATCTTTGTGATGTTGGTTATACAAATGGTGAAGGCTTTTTAACACCTTATCGTGGTCAACGATACCATCTTAATGATTGGTCTAATCCGCCTACCCCAACTAAAGAGTTATATAATAAGAAACACTCGTCAGCTAGGAATGTTATCGAGAGATGTTTCGGATTGATCAAAGCTAGATGGGCTATCTTGCGTGATAATTCCTACCATCCATTTGAATCGATGCCATGTATCATTATCGCTTGTTGCTTGATGCATAACTTTATACGCACAGAAATGACTCAAGACCCCCTCGACAATGAAGTGCCAGTTGATCACACACAAGGTGGAAACGAGCATGATGATGTTATTAGCACTGCTGAGGTTTCAAATGAATGGAGCGATCAAAGAGATATTCTTGCCAATGCCATGTTTGACGAGTTTAATATATGACATAACAGTTGATTACTTTCACGTGTATACCAGCAAGTTGTTTGTGACAGCAAGTTGGTTTCGCATTTGGTTTATGTCTACAGTTCGTGCGTGCTGCAGTTTGTGTGTTGCTGCAATTTGTGACAGCAAGTGGTATTTATGATGCTTTTGTGGTCCTTTGACTATTTATGTATTTGGTATTTAGATATTATGTGTATGGTGGTTCATCTCCTTTTGGTATGGTTGCATGTTCACTGAATTTGATGTTTTGTAATATATTCTACCTGCTGTTTGGTTATGCTATGGACTACTGAATATGCTATGTACTGATGTTTGGTTTTGTGTCTCCAAGTCGTCCAAGTGGTTTTGTTTTGTTATTATCTTTTCGTGTCTCATATTCTTTTAATTAAGTTGTTAATTGGCGTGGGATGTCATTGTATTGTATCTTTGTTTCTTTTTGTCGTTTTTATTATCTACATGCCTTAAAAAAATTGTATCTTACACAAAAAAATAATTTCTTAACTATTTCTTGGTAAATTCTCTGTTGCTACCAAATACTGGAATTTGATTTCTGTGTAAATTCTCTGTTGCTACCAAACACTGGAATTATTATTCAATTTCCCTGATAATTCATTTCCAAGAATTCTATTTCTGAGCTTCATTTCATTTCTCTGAATTTCACCCTACCAAACGTGCCCTAATGTCATTTAATACCATTGAAATATTCAATACCATTTCACTTCATTTTTCGATAAAGTATTAACATTTCAATTTCTTTCCACCTACTTTTGTATATTGCTTTAAAGTAGGACACCAACCCCTCTAACTGGTTATCTTTATTACTGTGTACTAAAATACCATGTAAATCCCAACAACTAGTGTTTACTTATGAGCCCTTCTCTCCATTTTCATCTCATTGATAATTTGTACGAGTTGCATTTCTTCATCTTCTCCTTCTCCAAAGCGGTTCTTAGTAAAGTTTTAAGGTGAGTTATTATTATTATTATTATTATTATTATTATTATTATTATTATTATTATTATTATTATTATTATTATTATTATTATTATTTATTTATTTATTTTTTTATTTTTTTTACAATTGCCCTTTAAGTTTAAACTATTTTTGTTTCTAACTGCCTTCTCATGATATAGATCTACTCTTCCCCGCATGTTGACCAAAGTTGGAATAATTAGTTTTGTGGTCCATTTAGTCAATGTTTTCTTAGAGACGATGTTACATGTTTGTTTTTCGACCATGATTCCCATGTTTAACTAACAGTTAAAGAGGTATAACTTTCATAATCTCTTTTTTTTTTAAATGTCGTAGAATATTTATAATATTGTACTTCGTAATGTTTTTTTTTTTTTTTTTTTTTTTTTTTTTTTTTTTTTTTTTTCGGTTTGTATGGTAAAAAAAATAAAAAGTTGTCAAATTGTATGCAACTAACTTCTATTAGTTTAAAATTATAGTAATATAGTTTGGGTAAAAAAAACATAAACTTATAGGAGCTGGTACTTTAACATCATAGATTTGTGGGAAACACTACCTCTGCAATTGTTATGTTTCTTCTGTTGACTAAAATGGGTTTCTTTTAACTATACGCTACCAGCTAGCTTTGATCCCAAAGAATGGCTTGATCAAACTTTAGGCATCTTTTGCATCTCTTTAGATGCCATCAAACACAAATAGTAACAATCTTAGAACTTGTGTTTGATTTGAGATCTCGGTTGATATAGGTTGGTGTTAGTTCGTTGATACTAAACTTATAGACTGCGTTTCTTATTTTTGATGCCTGAGACTCTTTATTCTTATTTTGGGCTGACTTTCAACTCAACCCTGGATGAGATAGCATTTTTCAGTATGCTTTTCAACCGAGAAACAGTCTTGATACGTGGGAATTGCGCCCTCGCAACAGGTTTTACCTCTCAAGGGATCTCGAGAAGTTTACAACCCCCACCAGGCAGTGTACCTGATCGTTGTAGTATAGTATAGTGACAAGTACCGGGGGATTGATCGTTCAACTCAGGATTAGTGTCGCTAGGATTAGAAATCCTACTAAACTAGGTCTAGAGGTGAGGGATGATTCTTTTTGTATTTTTATATTTTATGAAAACAAGTAAAAATCTCGGGTTTTGAAGGAGTGGGTGGAATTAGTTGTTAGCCAACTAACCCAATTAACTACAGATGCAATCAAAATAAAATAAAAGAAATGAAAATAAAACTATTATACTAATGTGGTGGAAACAATAATGAGGAAAGTTGTGTTTACTTAGATTTCATTACTCCATAGATATCTTTTACTATCACAACTCGTAATTTCAGGCCATTTCCCAAACTTCGACAATTTACTATTCATCAAAACACTATTCATCATTTTACTATTCATCATTTTTTGTGTCAGTTTGACATTCTGAGAAGCATTCAGAAATTTTACTATTCACTAAACACTATTCTTTGCTGGAAAAGTTTTCATTATTCACTTTCATTACTCATTTCATCATAAATTTAGTTTACGGGTATTCAAATTCGCGTAACCGTATTGGTTTAGGTGCGAATTCATTTCATTATCAGTAAGGACACTGCATACGGACTAGAGACAGTCTGCATATCATCATAACAACATTTTCATGTTATACCACTCTTAGGATTTTCAAATTTATATATTTGATACATTTAACGTTTTACGTATAAGTATTTATAATAAACGTTAACACCCGGTTTAAACACGACGAATATATCTAAATATTCCCACAATGGTCCCGACATATTTTTATATCCATTTTATCATCATAAAAGTTATAACATTCATTTACCCAGTATTTTGGAAATTTATTTTATTTATAACGTAAGCTTATGAATATTACGACGGTTTTCGTGAAAACTAAACAATAATCACCCGAACACTCAGTAATTGTACCCAACATATTTTTATCATTCTTATGACTTTATTTTGTCTCGGTTAACTTTGTTAACATTTATTTCTGTTAAACCCGGTACCCGATTATAACTAATGCTTACACTAAAACTACAACTAATATTACGCCACATTTCCTAAGTTACCAAAACCGATTTTGCTACTCCTTTTCACTTTGAAAACCGGCCATGAGCACAACACTAGACCACTTGACTTTTATTTTCACCTCATGCATACATGTGCTCTTATAATACTATAAACCTCTAATGTATTATCTAATCTAATAACAAGAATCATAACATATAAATTTCATAAGCCAAAAAGTTCATCTCATCCCTTCCATCACCATGAAACCCACGACCTCACCCAAGATCCATGATCAATCCATTATTTTTCAAAGTACAAAGCATTGTTCATTTTGCTTGCCTAATCAAGAATCATACCATAAAAACACAAGTAATCCAAGGTTTCTAATCATCTCATCACCTAAAATTTCAAAGTGAGTATACAAATTTATTTTCAAGTTTTCATCTAATTAACACTTATATCTCATGGTATTCATGCTTAATTTCATGCTCATACTAGTTATACCACTTTATTTTTGAAGACTTTTGAAACATACAAACCCTAGAATTGGTTTTAGGTGTTCCTTTGTTAAATTAACTTGTTTACTAGTCATTAGGATCCCATGGCACCCTAAGAAGGTGTATGGTAGGATTAGTATAGTTTTTGTGAAGTTTGCAAGAGTTTTGGTTGATGTAGAAACTAGTTTTGAACCTTGAAAATGGATTTCTAACAAGTAAATATACCTACTGTCCCATTTTGGTAAATCCTGGAAAATCAGTACATACAAAGGAAACTTTGGCAAAATTTTTAGAAAATACTTTCAAAAACTAATCCGTAGGCAAAAGAACGGATTAAAAAGAGTTTATAACGAAGGAGATATGAATTTTTCAATATTAACGACGAAAACTATTTTCCGGAAAAATACATGCTGATGGACGTTTTTCGTCGGTCAAAAAGAGACTTTGGACGTAACCCGGAGGAGCCAAGTTTTCCAAAATATATTACTACATGCTAAGACGTAACCATGGATATAAAGAACAAGTAAAACGGACTTATAACGACAAAGATATTCACGTTTCAATATCGACAAAAACTCACTATAATTGGCAGCTTTTGGAAATAATAACGCTAAAACTACGTAGTAACTCTAGATTTCTAGAAATAATACCATGTACCCAATTTCATAACTAACGAAGTATTAGTGATTACAAGTATATTTTTATCACTACAAGGCGTTATTTCAAGGATTTCAAACCGAGGATTTCAACACTAACATTGATACATACGATATATATGCATATATATTGCAACTAGCTTTATTTTTCTAATAGCCATATTTTCCTAAGTCTTGGAAAATATATATTTTTGATAACAACAAGTGTTTTTCCAAAGAGTAGAGTGGTATAGGAAACATGTGCATGGACATTTCCAACATCATTTCATGATCTAAATTAGATCGTTCATATCATTCATATTAGGTTGCGGCAGCTTACCGTTCATTGTTGTTCATTTCACTTCATCACAGTAACATCAGCTTCAGGTGAGTCATAGCCCCTACTCTTTTAATTGTTTTGTAAACTCTTTGGGGGAGAATACGTGCTCGTTTTACTTAAACGCATTACTTGCTTTACATGGTCGATTACTCAAACATTTTCAGCTTTACCTATACATATGTTTGATTACCTGTATTTCATTGGTATGTTGATTACTGCATTTCATGGGATTTGTCATCCTTGTTTACATGACTTCATGGTCACAAATTGTTCCCATATCTTCATTGTAATATTGTGGTATTCCCCACTTGGCTGTGATGTCAAACGTAATATTGTGGTATTCCCCACTTGGCTGTGATGTCAAACGTATTGTGGTATTCCCCACTTGGCTGTGATGTCAAACGTAATATTGTGGTACTCCCCACTTGGCTGTGATGTCAAACGTAATATTGTTGTTTCCCTACTTGACTGAATTACGATGCCTTTGCATCAACCTTATTACAGATTTTCCCACTTGACTGATTTATCATATGGCCTCATGGACTGAATTATTAATATAGCCGTTTGCTATATTTATCATGGAATTTGGATACAAGTATTACATTTGTTCACGTATACATATTACATTTGGCAGTGGGTCGTAAACACACAGGTTACAAGTCTCTTATGGCGGGACTTGTAACTGAGTGGATTTACGATACCTTTGCTGGGATACCTTCATACATATGCATTACATTCTTTTTCACAAGACTCTATTAACTCACCAACCTCGTGTTGACACTTTAGCATGTATTTTCAGGTATTAAGCAATGGCACGCTACTGGAGGTTTTGGCAGGGCATGACATGGTCATAGAAGACTCTGATATTCATTGGGGACCATTTTAAACTATTTTAAGGGCCTATTTCCGCATTATTTTTAACAATGTAGATTCAACATTTTGATTTAACTATTTTATTTTAAATGATTCAAGTGAAAACCATTTTTGAACTTGTGTTGTAATACCAATTGAGTTACACCCCAGCTACATGTATGCTTCCGCTGGACCCGATTCTGGGGGTGTGACATTTACAGGTTGATTAGCTTGTTACAATTGCATGGATGACGGGTCATATTCCTTAATACTAGTCGTAGGGCACTATACAATATTCCCTAACTCTATAAGATCCTACTTCACTCGTATGTCGAGCCGTTAGAAGCTCCTAACATGGGATCATTATTATTTTTGGGTAAAAGGTCAACGACCCGGTAAATATATTACTCCAAAAAGCGTTTAAGTACAACGGATATGGGTGAATCCCATATCTCAGCCCGTTACATATGCGAAAAGCTTACATAACAAGATACTTCCTATTTCAAAACAAGAAAACAAACCATTACTCACATGATGGTAGTGACTTTGACAAAAGATAAACTACTTCCTACGACCTTGGAGATTAAGACCATAAATGGCATTAAGAGCATCCAATTCCCCTGGAAGATCATAAATTTGCTTCGAATAATCATCATAGTCATACTCATCTTCATGCTCATGACCACCACCAAAAAGATTTGCTGATTCATCGAACGTGTTAAGAACCTCCTCCTCTTCACTATCCGAAACCACAACCTCACCCACCTTTGAAAATGGGTTAGCCCTCTTAGTGGCAGAGGTAGACGGAATAGGATGACCAGCATCATCCACAAGAGTAGCTTTCCCATCGATCAGCAGCTTTTCAAGCTTACTAATTTTCTCAACAATAGGAGTAGAACCAACTTCCATTGTTCCCATAGAATCACTCACAAGCGGTTCTTGCGTATCACTCACAAGAGAGACTTGTGAAGTAGTACCAGTCGTAACCGACTCATCCTTATTAACTTCCATTGTACTGCCAGCATCCACATCCTTGTTAGTAACAACCTTAGGAATACGAAAACCATCTGTATCATCCATATTAAGAGCATCAAACTGATTATAAGTAGTGATCTTGGTTCCACTCGTACTAGCCACATCAGAAGCCTTCTTCTTACTGACATTAGCTTTCTTTGATTCAGGAAGAGTCTTTTTGGGCTGATATTCAAAATGCTTACCCACCACAGGTTTGGTAAAACCTCCTCGACCCGAATTCGAAGCAACATGCTTTCCCTTCTTCTTATTGTTAACAGGTTGGAAACCATCACTTGCATTCATAGTAGGTTGAGCATTCGGTATGACAACCTTAGGGCACTCAACCAAAGTATGTCCAAATACCTTACATTTATCACAGCGAGGCGGTTTCCACTCATATTCTACCCGGATCTTTTCAATAGTCGAACCCGTACCATCAAGTAGAGGAATCTCAACAGTGAGACTGTCCTTTAGTACCTCATCCGACTTTACTTCAATCATACACCTAGCAAAACTACTCCGGCCCCAAGACTCCTTGCACATTTGACTAGTAAAGGCATCTAACCTTTTAGGCGTCCCAATCACTGTAGCAAGAAGGCTAAGCCCGTCATCGGAAAACATAGCTAAAGGAACATCATGGAATTTAACCCACACCGGAATGTTAGTCAAATCCTCTTTAAGCAAGTTGGTGTTTAATGTCCATAGTTTAAGTATAATAGGGACATTACGAATCAACCAAGGACCATTATCAAGGACATCATCGACACCTTTCTTTGAAGTAAACTTGAAGAAAAAGAAACTCTTAGCATTCATCATAATCTTTTGTAAACCATACTTAGCCCACGCATTGCGAACATAATAATCAACAACAGGAAAAGCAAGGCGTTGACCAAGGAAGTATCCATAGAGAGTATTCTCAAACCTCATGTTAACCTCTTGAACTACATTCATTGGGACTGATAAATCAACATCAGCCTTCTTCTTGCTACATTCCAACCTACGAAAGTTTGAAACATGTTTCTGAGGTTCATTAGAAGTAGCACCCGCATAAGAAACCAACTTCACTCCCGTACCATTAGTAGTATCATCCTTGTGAGAATTAGGACCAGAAGTAAAAGGAGGAGTACTAGTAATATTAACTTCATTAGCTCTAATCTCACTTTGGATTTTATTCATGGCATCCTCAAAATTCTGATGCGCATTATCAATCAAGTGTTTCACAGATTCAGTACAAGTAACCCGCTCCAAGTCGTCACCATGTGATGTATCGTTCGTAAGTGGAATCGGCTCCACTCTCTGAGTACCATTCATAGAACACTCAGGAGCATCAACCACATTCAAACTAACACTACTAGGGTTCATCATTGAGGATGAACTCAACTCACCAAAACTAGTAGTGGCCGATTGAATATTACCAAGTGAAATCGGCTCCACCAGGTCATGATCGCTTCCAACCAAGTTAGTATCAATCGTACCAGATACAGGACTAAGGTTCTGCAAACATACCTGTTGCACACCCATGTTACCCTCGTGTCCCTTAAGCCTACTCAAATGAGCAGCCAATTCATCATTAGTACCCATGTTCGCATCATTAGAACTAGATACATTATTACCCTTACTCGCAATCTTTCTAATCAAGAACCCCTTTTCCATCTCTCAAAAACCCACTTCCAAAATCAGCACACTAATAGCCACACTAAGTACCCAGCAAGAATGCAAAACCAGTAACAAAGGAAAACCCTAATCGCAAGATTAGGGTTTAAAACATTAAAGCGCAAACAGCCTAACATGCTCCCATCATCAACGAATCACCAAACTTGAGAAAAATAGTAGTAGTAAAGATCGAGTTGAAACAGTGGAGCACTCACCGACCCACGTTAGATGAATATAACAATATAGATCGTATGGATGGAACCACACAGCGAATGGAATAATAGAACAATCAAACACCAATTAAAAACAATCACCGACCCACGATGGAGAGGGATTAATAATTAAAAGGTAAGGATCGATCGTAATTCTGTGGAGTTCGTATTCGCCAGAGAGAGATCGCTTTTAGGGTTAACATGGGATCATTAGAATTCTCTTACGCATTAAATACAACCAAAAATCGTAGTACACCTCCGATCATGTTTCTTAAGACGTTCAAGCAAGTTACCAATGGAAGTCTGCCAGTTTTCTTAAGCCTAACATCGAATACAATCATCCGTAACAATTATAAATAAACAATCAACCCATAATCAACATCTAGGTTTCACTACATCTAAGCAAATACAATAAAGATCTAGCCTAGCATGTTAAAGAGAAGACAAGCGTAAGATATAATCACACAACACATAGACATATTGAATGATTTGAATAAGCACTTATCTTCAATTGAACATGGAAGAATCAAGGGGTTGAAACCCTTGAAAAGCTGTTAAAATTCGTCTAGGGTTTATTCCTTCAAAGTTGCACACTAATGAATGAAAATTGGAAAACTATATATAGAGTTTACATCTTGACGGCGTCATGTATTAGCTCGTGACGCTGTCAACTCGCCGCCATGATAAAATTCGTATTGCCTAGATCCATTTGTGACTTCGTCATGTAGGAAATCACTCGGGGCCGTCACATGTGTTTGGACGCTGACGGCCTTGGTGACGCCGCCAGGCCAATATGTTTGAAAACTCTCTGGGCCGGCACGTTATAAGTTCCACATCCACCTCTTTTGTCACTCTTGACGCCGTCACTTATAGAACCTTGACTCCGTCAGGTACTGTTCCTAGCAAGAAAATTGAGACTTTGCCGTTTTCTTCACTTTTATGCTCCAAAAACGTCTAAAATGCTTCCTTTTTCAGATTTCTCCTCAAAAGTACCTAAAATGACAAAAGGAACGATTTAGGGCAATAATTGATCAAATAATATCGAATTCGGGCTTAAATGACCCTTAAAAGCGGTACACTTTTCGCCTCATCAAGTCTCAAATGCAATTCTAATGATTCATCCTATCTTGAATGCTTATGATATGGAAGACCCACCGGAAATAGTTCCGTTAACGCGGTTAACGGTGGAATCATCACCTGACAACATGAAGATTTTCGTCCTTGATTCTTTTTTGAGAGTCGTAATATTTGAAGGATCTGATATGGTCAGAACTCAGTTTGGACCTAACCGTTGGCCTCAGGTACTTTTTTTTCTCCAAGTTAAAAAGGAAATAACAAAATTTTCAACGTGCTATCAATAAAATATGGCTTTCAAACTGTAACACAACCCATTAGGCCTAACTATGTAGTGTTGGACTTTTGGTAGTTTTGCATAATTTTTAAAGTAGTCTTTAGGTAGAAAGGCTTATGGAATGTGTTTACCAAGCTTTTTGTTATTATCAAAGACGATTCAATGAGTGGGCCTTATTAGGAGGAGAGGTTGTGTTGGGAAGTTAGCTTATATTTCAAACATGGGCACTGTTTTATTCATTTGTTTTTTTTAAAACTTTCGTTACTTTCATGGATAACTTTTAATGAACTATGTACTGACATAATGTAGGGATTTGCTACAGGTGCCAGCTCCTCAAAATGATGCTAGGTTTATAGCCAAAGGACGATTTCCACAATTTTTGCAAGCTCCTAAAAATGATGCTAGGCGTATAGCCGAAGGACTCACACACTCTTTTGAACAAGCCAAAAATCATTTTCTTCATTCTCAAGTGATGACGTGTTGTTCAGCTTTAAAAATGAAGATCAATGGCGTCTGTGGCGACTTCAGTTACGATGATCCTCCCTTCTTTAACAGCATAGTGTAAATATGATACTTGAAATTTGTTTAGAACCAATATATAAGTAGAGTAATGATATATAAGTATAATCATAGTCAAGTAAAGCATTTGTCAGAAAGTATTGGCAAGAAGATTTTTTCACGCTACTCTATTTGTAATAGCTATCGCACTTTTTGACTGAAATTTACTTCATTTAATGTATCTTTTATGAGGACTATTTTCTTATTAGCTTCAGTTTTATAACCAAAGTTTTAAGTGTATTGTAGTGTAATACCTTGGCTCCGCTCCGACCAACCCAGTTGTATTTTGTTTTCGTAATATCACACTCTTTCACCCACAAGCAAATAACACGTCTATGTCGTATTTGATTAAAAATAGAGTATCAGTAATATACCGTTCGATATTCAAAATTTTGTGTAAAATGAATGTATAGTACAAGTATCCAGAACAAGAGTAGCCAAAGTTTAAGAAGAACATAAGAGATGCTTTTTGGTCTTACTATGGTGTATATATATTTATTACTAACCCTTCCCCCATTTAACTCCCCATCCAAATCGCTACAAATTTTCACCTTGGTGTTTTGTTTTCTTATAAGCCGGGGTCTCAAAAAGATGCCCATGTTGATCAAAGTTGGAATCATTAGTTTTGTGGTTCATTTAGTCGATGTTTTCTTAGAGATGATGATGTTACAAGTTTTTCGCCCTCGATTTCTGTGTTTAAAATAGCTGTTGATAGGTTATAAGCGAAAGATAATAAAAGTTTGAAGATTTGGGAATTAAAATAATGTTTTGAAACCCGGTTTGACCTGGTTGGTTCAACTTGTTGAACTGTTGCGGTCGAAAAACGGGTTTTAAGCGTCCCGGGTCAACCCGGTGTTGGATCGTGTACACCTTGAACTTGTGTTGATAATGATACTTTGAGTGATACCACTAAGTATGCGGAATCTACTTAATGATACTTAGAAGATTGATTGTAAGTGAAACAGATTTATGTATGCACAATGAATATAACAAAACAACTAGCTCCAATATTATTAATAATAATAATACGAGTGATCTGAGATATCACTAGGGTTACACCTTGAAGCTCTAAGAAAACGTATATCAAAGTTATCATCTAGGATCTCCTTTTATACAACAAGGAGTCCTCTTGTACAAGATAAGTATAATACTAATAGAATAAGATATACACAAAATCTTTTCTATGTTTATCAATACGCGTTTCTCTAACAGCTAACAAGTGAGCAGTGGTAATATTTGTTCTTGCAGTGGTAATGAGTTTCCACTGCAAGTACAATCTTCTTGCAGTTGTAATATCTTCACTAGCCGTGGTAACTGATAGAATAATTCCCAACAATCCTCCCCTAAACTTATGATTTATTTGGAAATCAATAAGTTTCTTCAAGTATACAATAAACCTGAGGATATGGGAATTCTTCTAAACACTTATCTTGTTTTTCTTAATCGTTTATCAGCTCTTACACTTTGATCATATATCCTTTGCAGCAAATCATCTATGACTTCAGTTCTTTCCCAACACCTAAGCTTCACAGTTCTCATTACATCCAATACTCCAGCTCTCAATGGATATTCTTTCTCAACCAGCATAAAGACATCAACTCCATATTGAGTAGAAACATGATGCACAAAACTTGAATCATAGAATTTCCACAAGGTTCTTTGATCATGAGCTTCAAATCTCCAATATCTATCACTTGGGTCAGGTTTATATAATCTTCTGAAGTGAACCCATAATTCCTTAGCTTTGACATCAACAAGTTCTTCCTTCTTAAACTGATCTTGAACTATTTTCCACAAAGTATCCAGATCTTCTCTATCACAAGATCTAATAACATCTTCAAAATCTCTACAAATACTTGTGACACTTCCAGTTCTGATGATCTTCCAAGCTGCACCAAAACTATCAGAAAAGATTTCCCATCCAACTACTGGATATTTTGCTTGTAGAGGTTCAATATTAAGCACATCAGTTTCTATGACCAACATGTTTGTAACTTGCTCTTCAGTCAACTTGCTAGGACCTTCTTCTTCTTGAGATGATTTCTGAGTCTTCAACTTCTTTGCTTCTTTTGATTCAAGACTCACTCCAATCCTTTTTGTCTTCATAGATAATGGTTCTTGATTCATTGGAATGAATTTACTATCTTGTCTTTTGATTCTGTAGTAAATACCTTCAATCTGATCATGTGACATTCCTTTGAATTGACCCATCTTCATGTTACCAACATGACAACAATAAATCTTCATCTCAGAGATAATTTGTGCCTTTGTAAGTTTCCTTGGCACCTTTTGACCTTTTCTTGCATCTCCAATGATTTGATCAAGAGCCTGCTGATTTTTCATGAGAATGAAATCCTTAAGTTGAGCAGACCTTTGTTCTTCATTCAAGGTTGTATTTGCAATTAATTCAATAGCCTTCTTCCTAATTATTTGATCATTGTTAATCAAATAATCAATTTCTTCTTCTGTAGGCACATATGAAAATTCTGGAGGTTTCTCATACATAACAGTTGGTGAGATACTTGAAATAGGTTCTGCTACAACAACTTCAAGTTTATCCAACCTTCTTGCTTCCATGAAACTAGCAACTTCATCTTCCTTAATCTTTTTAATTCTTTCATACTCTTCAGCTTGTTGTTGTTCAGCTAACCTATGATCAAAGTCAATCTGAGCATGTTCAAACTTAGAAATCTTTCTTGTCACTTGATCTGAAGCAATTTCAATAGCCTTTCCTTTAACTAAGCTTCTTCTGACAGCTTCTTCCTCTGCAGTGGTAATACCTTGACTATCAGTGGGAATATTTTCACTTGCAGTGGTAAGTTGTTGATCAGTGAAAACTTGTTCTGCTTCAGTGGAAATTGGTTGAGCAATTCCAACTAAATCATCAAAATTAAAACCTGCATCAGCATCCATATCTTCAAAATCCAATTTCCTCCCCTCAGACTCAGCATCATCATCTTTTACTTGATCATCATCAGAATCAGGAAGCTCAGTAAACTCTTTATCAAAATTTTTACTCCTCTCCTTAAGTTCTGCATCTGGTTTCCTCCCCTGTTTGGAAGAAGTTCCCTAATCATAACCAGATCCTGTAGAAAGACCATCATGAGTGGATGATGGAGAAGAAACCACAACTTGAACATGTCTTTTCTTCTTGAGATCCACAACTTCAGCCTGCAACTTTTGGATCTCAGTCTTCAATAGATTCAACTCTGTGGCATGTTGTACTTTGGTCAGTGCCAGATCTTTCTCCAGAGTTTGAACCTGTTTGGTTAACTTGGTACATAATTCCATCAATTCAGTTAGTGTCACACTGCCTTCAACACTTCCAACTGTGTTACCTGTTGGGAGAGGTGAATCATAAGGCATTGATTCAGGCTCTTCTCTAGTTGGACTAGATTGAAGCCTTGAACCACCACTGCTTGTTCCTAAACCATAAGGATCAGCAACATGCAATGTTGTCATGGAAGGAGTTGGCTATTTTTGCCTCCTTTCATATGTGTGAGTTATAGCAGGAAAATGTTGAATTTGTGGAACAGAAATAGTGGGTGTGTGATGGGATACAACTGGGATTGTTGCATCTTCACCCTGTATTTGTGAAATCTTTGCAAGCATGTTTTGTAAAAGAGGATGAGTCACTCCATCCCAAAGATCTGAAGCCTTACTCATGTTTTGAAATACTTTTGGCTTAAGATACGGAGTGTCATAAATCCTATTATGATTTTGCAGTTGAAATTCATTTAACACTGCTTGCACAAACCTTGGATACATCAAAAATTTGTATGAACTTGTTACATTGCCTTTCATGTTATTAAATATAAACTTTGAAAAATTGAAAGTCCTATCAGAAACCAAGCAAACTAAAGGGTAAGCCATGGTTGATCCAAATTGTTCATTAGAAGTTTTCTTAGGACTTAGGCAATGCAACAGAGTGGGTATCAAAAATCTCCAATGGGGGCAAAAACATCCTTTCTTAAATGTTACTTTTTGATCAGATGTATCATACCCCATCAGATCAATGTAGTGGAATATGTCTGAATTAGGTAATGTGATGATACCATTGAGATCATCTAATTGGAGAATTCTCCTCAAAGATGACTCAGTAACATCAATAGTTACCCCATCAACTGTGGCTCTAAGAGCTTCCACAGGTTCATGTATGTCTCCCTGTTCAAGTGTGATGGACTCCGCAGAGTTCCAAAACTGTTTGATTTGAGAAACAAAGATTGTGGGATTCATAGTTAAGGCATACCTTATATGAGTTGAGTTTAGGAAGTCCACAATCTGATGAAAAGTAGGTCCACTCTTGACGTTTGACTTTTGTAGATAAGCCACTTGGTTGTGTTCGTCTGCAAACTTGAGATTCACCATGATTTTGTGATTTGAGAGATGAAAGTGTTAGTAATCGTGAGTAAAAAGCAAGCCGTATAAAATCAATTTATATTAATAGGGTTTTGAGAAAAACACGGATGAAAAATTATCTATAGAAAGATGTATCTTTTGAAGAAATACAATTTGGTAAGTAGATAATTTCCAAAAATTTAACCCTATTAATAAGGAAAGACAGTTATTTTGGTAACGGCTAGTAAAAATAAGATTACTGACACACAGTTGTAACGGCTAGTTCATCAGTGGTAAAAATTTCACTTTCAGTGGAAACAATGAACTTGCAGTGGTAAAAATCAACAAAATTTCAAAGAGCAGTGGTAAGTAAAATATGTAAAAAGTGCTGCTCTTATCATAGTTTTTAGCAAACTATCAGCTATCAACGGATTTGATAAGTCTTTACCAGAAGCCGTTTGCTTATGGACTAGCTGATTCTTATGTGGGTTAGACATGGTGAATCAATAACCATTTGTTGTGTGTCAATATTACACACCTTATAACTCCAATGGGATGTAACATCACAAAATGAATCTCATCTTAACTCACAAATATTAACCCAAGTAACTTTTTAACTAAGTTACTATACACAAAATATCTTCTCAAAAGTCAAACCATAGTTACTCCTCAAACCAACCAAAACAGATGGAAGTAAATAATCTTCATTAATTATTGTAACACCTAACCTTGGCTTATTTAACCTCCTCCAAACACAACATCTCAGTCACCAACAATCTTTCAAACCCTAGTATCCCACAACAAGACTTCAAAACCAATTTGCTTCCAAAAATCATGTCATCAAACCCTGAGTCCTCTGATCAACACTCTTCTGTTCCAACATCAGAAGAAGAGGTACCACCATATCCATGGGGACTTGAAGGTTCTGATTTTAAAAGAGAGATAAAGAAACGATGGGATGTGGAAGACAAGAAATGGAATGCATACATAGAGGGTGAATCAAGCCGTAATACAAATCCTGCTGAGCTTGTCTCTCCCTTCATCTGGACATCTGATGAAGAATCTTCAGAAGAAGATAATGAAGAACCAACCTTTCTTCCTCCTTCCACACCAGAGAGATCCCAACCAAGATCAAGTAAGAGAGATCCATCTCTCCCAACATCATCAAACTTGATGGTGGATCTTCCTGCTCCAGAACCTTGTCTTCTGCATCAAGAACATATTGGACAGAGCAATAAAGCTCAAATCACACATAAGGGAAAGGAGAAGCAGAAGTAAATGATTGATGAATGTTGCCAAGGACCAAAGTTTGTGAGTATTTTCTTGACTTTGGTACTTGTGCATCTTCACAGTCTTCCTTCTCTTCTTTTTCCATTTTCAGCTTCAGCTTCTTCATTGTACTTGTCATAGCCTCAAGTATTATGTAATAATTGATAGAAGCTAGTAGTACACAATTAGCCAAATGTATTAGGAATGATCTTTGTAATCCAGTTGGAACCTTGAATGTAAGCTGCAACTTATGTCTTGAAATGAATGAAGAGATCTTCTTAATTAGCTCAATATGTAAGACCTTCAGCATTATTTTGTTTGCAATAGAGACTAAATACAGCTCATTGGATCACATTCCTTGGCTACACCTCTTGGTGACTGTAACACACTTCTTGCAATTACATGAACATTTGCAGAACAGACATATATCAAACAACTTGAAAACATAATAGTTAAACACAGAAAATATCATCAAGTCATTCATAATCAATTTTAATCTTTGACTGTCCCTGCACACAACATAAATAAATTAGTACCTTTTGGGGACCCAAGCCACAAATGACTTGGATCTGCCTCGTGTATCAATATAATTATATCTATCAAAGGTCATTGATACACCATTGGGATTGTTTGTTGTTCCTTTTGGTTTCCATTCCCAACGAGCTGAGGCCTTAACAGCTTTTCCCAAGTTTACCCTTTTCTTTTGAACATCAGTGGAAACAATTGGTCTTGCAGTGGTAACTGCATGCCTAGCAGTGGAAACTGCTGGATTAGAAAATTTTGGTCTCCACATGTGGTTCTTGTGATCATTCTTTTCAAAATAAGTCTTTTTCCCTGTTTGGTAAGATTTAACAAAAGAAGTGACAGGGG
The DNA here is from genome assembly GCA_030686995.1 of Artemisia argyi. Lineage (NCBI taxonomy): Eukaryota > Viridiplantae > Streptophyta > Magnoliopsida > Asterales > Asteraceae > Artemisia > Artemisia argyi. Next base: position 6,194,487 of record CM060681.1, read on the forward strand.
ACTTAGGATAAACTCTGTTATTACTTCTGGCAGTGGTAACTGCTGGTCTAGCAGTGGAAACATGTTTAATGCCAGTGTTAAGCATAACAGATCTGGGAACCATCTTGCTTAGGGGATTTGGGTGAGTCATTTTATTAGAATTTGATCCATTCACCCTTGTAAAAACTTCCCTTCTTCCCATGTGGTAGGTACAGTCTTTAGCTAAATGGTCAAAGCTACCACATATATGACAAGCCTTATTGTTGAACACAAAATCACTACCAAACTGCCTAGTTTTAACATGATTCCAACTTCTCATGTTCCCTCTTGGAGTTTTAGGCCTATCCCTGTACATTTCAGCATACCTAGTAGTAGACCTAGTGAAATTAGACTGTGTTCTAGGCTTCTCTTTGACTTCTTCAGGAATACTTTTACTCTCCTCAACTTTAACATCTTTAGTAACACTAGTTTTAGACTCAACATTCAAACATTCATCTTTAAGAGATGAGTCACTAGCATTATCAAAAGTCTCAACCTCAACCTGAACCTTTTCAGTTTCAACTGGTTTAACAAATTTTGGTCCATAGGTCATGGGTGGATCCTGAAACTCTTCTAAGCCTGTGTGAGCTAGGTCAATGCCAGGAGGTGCTGGAACACCTCTTAGAGGTGGTGGAACAGTATTGTATCCAAGACTTGATTTAGCTTTGCTCACAATTTGGGCTTCCCAAATTTTGTCAATGCTCTTGGATTGATGGTCTAGTGTTTTCTTAGTAATCTGAATATTCTCACTAGCCTTTTTAACTTTCTCAATCTCTTCCCTAAGAGCTTTATTTACTTCAAGATAAAAATCTAAGTCTCTTTTTAAAACAGCAATGTCATCACTGAACTTAGATTCATTGGCCCTATAATGCTCTATCTGCTTTTCTAAAACACATAGACCTCTTTTATGATTTGCTAAATTATAATTAGTATGATGTAAATCTAGCATCAGTTCATCATATTTTGTTTTAGAAATCTCTAACTCTTTTGCAGCCTTACAGTTTTTAGAACAAGCATTATCAGTATATACCTCAGAGTCAGAGAAAGCCATGAGTGCATGCTCAGTGGCTAGCATTGCAGATTCTGTATCATCTTCTCCATTCTGAGACATAAAGCTCCAATCAAAGCTTACTCCATCAATAGCCAATATCACCTTTGGCTCTTCTGTTGTAGGTTCTTTGGTCTTTTCCTTCTTGTACCAAGTTGACTTATTGTCAGATTTCCTTGGTTTTCTGCATTCTCTTGCAAAGTGCCCCTTTTTGTGACAATTATAGCACTCTACCTTCTTTTTATCAAAACCTACAGTCTCATCACCACTTATATGAATCTTTCTCCCTGTCTTCTTCCAGAACTTCTTTGATCTTAAGCTGAGCAATGCTACCTGCCATTTGATGTCCATCTCCTCCATATCATCTTCATCAATTTGATCCAAGTCCTCATGATTGAGGATTGAACCACCCACATAGCTTGATATAAAGGCATAGAAAGTAGCATCACTTAGTTCTGCAATCTGCTTCTTGGAGCTCCTAGTGGAAACATTTCCATTACCAGTGGAAACAATCATGTTACCACTGTCATCATCACTGTCACTTTCATCATCAGAACTGTCATTACCTGATGATGATATGAGTGCAACTCCTGCAGAACTTGTCTTTAACTTGCCAGCTTTCTTAAGTCTTTGTTCAATAACTTTGAAGTTATTGTACACATCATTAAGCTTCATGGTCTCAAGATCTGACTTGTCCTCCCATACAGCAACATTTGTATCAAACTCAGCAGGTAAACTTCTTAGAAATTTAAGATTGAGGTCTTCCTTTTCTACCTCAATTCCAAAAGCAGTCAGCTGAGTTACAATCTTTTGTAGCCTTGTGAATATGCTATCAAGAGATTCATTGCTTGATGAGCCAAAATTCTCATAGGTCTGCTTCAGTAAAGTCTTTTGAGTTTTCTTGGTATAGTCATTACCACCAAACACTTCACATATCTCATCAAAGAGGGTCTTTGCAGACTTGTATTTGGTAAAAGCCAGAACTTGTTCTCTGGGTAGAGCCATCAATAGCAAACCTCTAGCCTTCAAATCATTCTTTAGTTGGTTTCTTTCTTCACTGGTAACAGGACCAGCATTTACTTTTGTTACTGGCTTGCCACCAACCGTCTCTACAGTTGTACCAGGTTTGAATGAATTTCCACACATTATGATCTCCCATAATGTGTAGTCTTGAACCATAAAGAATTGTTCAATCATAAGCCTCCACATCTCAAAGTCATTAATTTTAAGCTTGGGAAGCTTTGCAGCAATATTAGATTGGCTTGTTTCTGTCTCCATTGTATCTTTTGAATCTGCCATAGGATCTTCTAAATCAAAATATCAAAGCCTTGCTCTGATACCACTTGTTGGATCGTGTACACCTTGAACTTGTGTTGATAATGATACTTTGAGTGATACCACTAAGTATGCGGAATCTACTTAATGATACTTAGAAGATTGATTGTAAGTGAAACAGATTTATGTATGCACAATGAATATAACAAAACAACTAGCTCCAATATTATTAATAATAATAATACGAGTGATCTGAGATATCACTAGGGTTACACCTTGAAGCTCTAAGAAAACGTATATCAAAGTTATCATCTAGGATCTCCTTTTATACAACAAGGAGTCCTCTTGTACAAGATAAGTATAATACTAATAGAATAAGATATACACAAAATCTTTTCTATGTTTATCAATACGCGTTTCTCTAACAGCTAACAAGTGAGTAGTGGTAATATTTGTTCTTGCAGTGGTAATGAGTTTCCACTGCAAGTACAATCTTCTTGCAGTTGTAATATCTTCACTAGCCGTGGTAACTGATAGAATAATTCCCAACACCTGGTTTGTGTTTTAACAGGTTATATTTAATTTGGTAGATATATTTTTAATTGATTGTACAATGTGAATAAATCATTGTACTTTTATGTAATGGATAATGTTTTGAAACCCGGTTTGACCCAGGTGGTTCAACCGGTTAAACCGTTCCGGTCGAAAAATTGATCGATTTAAACCCATTTTAAGAAGTAAATAAACAACCCTGAACACTGATAGTCCAAAGAAAGTGCATAATAACTACTAAAATAAGCAGAAACTGAACATCAATAAAAAAGATCATCTTTCTCGCGATAAGAATAAGTCTTTGTACATACGAAAAAGACTTAAAACTTTTGTATAATAGTTCAGATCAAAGACACAAACATGCACCAACAACTCATGCATCAGATGAAACGCATGCCCAAAAAGAAATTCTAGTCATCTTTATTTGAAGGGGTAAAGCTAAAGATACGCAACATATTTCTACAAATAAACACAAGTACGTAATATACTTAGTAAACTGTCAAACGTACGCCACATATTTTCAAAAAATCGTCGATCTACGCAATATTACCTGCTGGCAGCAGATTACCAGGTTACCTAGTATTAAAAGTTACACCTTTAGTCCCTAAACTGTCTCATATCTCGCGTTCATGATCTTATTTTGGTAACGGTCGTTAAAAAAGTTTTGAATTTTTTTTTAACATTTTGTTTTTAAATCGAGATAAAATCTTTTCTTTTAACTAAAATTAAAAAAAAAAGTTAAAAAAATTTAAAATTAAAAAAAAAAAGTTAAAATTAAAAAAAGGAAAAAAATTTTAAATTTTTTTTTTTAAAGTTAATATTTTAAAAAAAATCAAAATTTTTTTAAAAAATTAATATTTGCGTAAAAAATAAATATTTTTTCACAAATATTAATTTAAAAACAAATATATATTTTTTAAAAAAATTAACCACCACCACCAACTAACACCCGCCACCACAACCACCACTACCGCCACCCACCCCTACCACCACCACCACTCGTCACCGTCACTCACAACCATCACTCGCCATCGCCACCACACACTACTGCCACCAATCACCATCCGCCACCACCACCCATCGCAACCAACCACAACCAGTGCCACCCACCACCAACACCACTCGCCATAGATATATCTACTTAGTTAAAAGCTTAAAAGCTCATGAGAAATTACACCCATTTTCAAAAATGTTAAATGCTTCTATCCTAAATTTAACAAAAGTTAAAATATTCAGTGTTCTTCTAGTTTATTCAATATGACAAGTAAAGAAACATAGCGATCATCGAAGTCACGTACTATTACTTGCAATGTTGAGATTATTGAAAAGAATTGGTGAATTTATATTTTTTAACTTAATATAATGATATTAGGTGAATTTATTCAATATGACAACTTGACAAGTAAAGAAACATTGCGATCATCGAAGTCACTACTATTACTTGCAATGTTAAGGTTATGGAAAAGAATCGGTGAATTGATATTTTCTAACTTAATATAATGATATTAGGTGTCGATTGCTTAGTATTATTGGAGATTTTGAGAAATTATTTGACTATCGTATTCAAATAAATACCTACTACCATTTAATAAATAATTAACTTTGAATGTATAAAGAACAAAAATGATATGATTATGACACTTAATAACTAGTCTACTGATATAAATAACATCTTTTTGTTTTGAGATACAAAATATAAGCTACTATATTTGATGACGTATAGCCACGAGCCCAAATAAACATTATTAATGCCCAAGTCCACTATGAGTGAGCTATCATAACAATGATTTGAGCCATACTACTAACGGTTTGGACTCACAAAAGCCCAAGCCCAACCAAACTATTTATGGTCTAGATAAGGATCTTCTATTTACGGATAAAGATCCATTGACCGGATAAGCACTACGCGTGCGAAGAGTGAGGAACACGAAATCTATAAGGATTTCGTGCCTATATAAAGAATAACATAATTCTCATTAAAGGTACGATTTACAAACCCTAACTCTTTAATATAACCCTAAACCGATTACTTACTCTCACGCCGGAGGATAATCGTGGGAGACAATCCCACGATAAGCCTAACGGTGTTTGTTTACTTTCTTAGTGCGCATGTTTCAAGCATTAAGAGCTAATTGGTACGAGAGCAGGAGCCCAAACAAGGAACGCCCAACTTTTGTATCAACAAGTGGCGCCATCCGTGGGACCCTACACTAAGAACTAAGAACTAGAATGACGAAGAACAAAAACTCAAGCCAGTGAACTCCGTAGTTGGAAAAAACACGTGGTGACCCCCAGAGGAAGAACCCTCAAGACTCGACCTCTAGACAGGCCTCTGGAACAACCAGTGCGCCTGGTCACCAAGAAACGGGGCCAACCCTACCTCTCCCAGCAGTAGAATTGCCTACAAGGACTACTCAAACCACCACGCTGGTTCCAAGCATTGAAGAACTTCAGCGCACCCTCTTCAATACTCCCCATCAAATGGCACCTATAGTGGACAACACTGTGCCACCGGGCGCACCTAACCGAGATAGGGCACCTAATATTGAGGCAGAAATTCTTGAAGTAGAAGAGGACACGCCTGAGCTAACGTTAAATAATTTTGTATCCATAAATTATGAAACCCTAGCTGCCCTCATGTAAGAAGAAGCGAGGAGAAGATCAAGCTAGAGCCTACAAGCCCGGCTTAACTTTAACCCAGAAACATCACCACCGCGCTACCAAAGAGGGGGGCGCGAAAATAACGAAAGACGTACCAATATCCATGATAGACTTGGTACAGGATCTGACTTACAATACTCGGAGGAATACGAAGATGGCGAGAGGCGCACCAATGTTCACTCCAGACTTGGTAGTCGAAGGATGCAAGATAGACTTGGACGTGAACATTCACCAAGCGAAGGCTCCTTCAGGTCTGGGAGCAGAAGAATTCACGGCAGGTTGGGAAGGCGAACTTCCCCAAGTGAAAGCCCCTCAAGCTCTTCCTCTGAGGAAAACCGGCGCAAGCGCCGCAAAAGAGATAACCTCTCCTCCAGTGACTCCTCGGACAACGAAGACAAAGAGACAGGACACTAGAAGTCCAGAGGAAGACGTCGCGAGGAAGAGGACGAAGACATATCTCTTCCTTGGCGTCGCCAGAAAGTTGATGCATTTACACGACGTATCAGCGATTACTCCGATCATAAGAAAAGACGCATGCCCACTAATGTAAAAACATATGATGGAACGGGTGATCCTGAAGACCACCTAAAAATTTTCGAATCCGCTGCTACTATCAAAAATTGGCGACAACCTGTGTGGTGTCATATGTTTAATTCCATATTAGTGGGGAATGCGCGCACTTGGTTTAGCAAGCTTCCACGTAGGAGCATAGACGAGTTTGAAGAGTTGCGAAAAACATTCCGCTTAAATTTCACCCAAAGAAAGAAGTGCGCTAAAAACCCTGTTGAATTAGCCAGAGTAAAACAACGCCAAGGGGAATCAACCATTGCTTACATGGAGCGCTTCAAAGATGAATGTATACACGTCAAGGCGTGTCCCGAAGTCCTAAAAATTTCAGGGTTCATGAATGTGATTAATAACCCAGAACTCATTAGGAAATTAAATGACAAGGATCCCCAAACCTTCGATGAACTAATGAAGCGCACAAGATCCTTCATCCAAGGAGAAGCAGCCGCTGCGGACAGTAAAAAAGGCTACTGATACGTGGGAATCGCACCAGGCTTTACCTCTCTAGGGATCTTGAGAAGCTTACAACCCCCACCAGGCAGTGTACCTGATCGTTGTAGTATAGTATAGTGACAAGTACCGGGGGATTGATCGTTCAGCTAGGAATAGTGTCGCTAGGATTAGAAAACCTAAATAATAGTTCTAGAGATGAGAGATGATTATTTTTGTATTTTTATAATTTTTTAGAAAGCAGGTAAAAATCTCGGGTTTTAAGGATTTGGGCGGAATTAGTTGCTAGTCAACTAACCCAGTACTAAAGATGCAATCAAAATAAAATACTGGAAATGAAAATAAACTATATTAAACTAAGGTTGTGAGCAAGAAGTGGAGAAATTGTGTTTACTTAGATTTCACTACTCCCTAGATATCTTTCACACATTAATTACTTGTTATAGTTGCGTGGATGACGGATTGTATTCCTTAATACCATTCATGGGGTGGCGCACTTAATTCCCTAATCCTATGAGTGCCTACTTCACTCCTATGTCGAGCCGGCTAAGAAGCTCCTAACATTGGATCATTAGAATTTACTCATGCATTAAATACAACCAATAAAACCTAGTGCACGTCAGTTCATGTTTCCTAAGACGTTCAAGCATGTTACCATTTGGAGATCTGCCAGTTTTCTTAAGCCTAACATCGAAATTATTCATCCAAAACAACCATAAACAAGTAATCAACACATAATCAACACATAATCAACATCTAGGTTTCATTAGATCTAAGCAAACACAAGATAGATCTAGCCTAGCATGATGGAATTAAGACAAGAACAAGATATAGACAACCAACACATAGACATATTGATTGAATTAAAAGAATACTTATCTCAATTACACATGAAAGGGTTCAAGGGCTGAAAACCCTTGAAAAACCTGTAAAATTCGTAATAGGTTCGGCCCTAGGGTTTCTCCAAAACTTCTCTCTTTTTATGAATGAAAATTAGAAAAATATATATAGGAAATTGAGGCTGACGGCGTCAAGACCAAATAGGTGACGCCGTCATCTCGCCGCCAAAATACTTCTCGGACTGCCTTAATCTTCATCTGACGCCGTCATGTGTTATGGTCTTCCAGGTCGTCACGTCTTTTACTCTTGACGCTCTACTTGTGACGCCTTCACGTTTGTACTAGACCGTCATGCAAATTACTCTTGACGCCGTCAGGATGTTGTTCTTGACGCCGTCACCTACTGTTCCCAGCAAGGAAAATTAAGACTTTGGCGTTTTCTTCACTTTTATGTTCCAAAAATGTCCGAATTGCTTCCTTTTCTAGATTTCACTCCAAAAGTACCTAAAATCACAAAAGGAACGATTTAGGGCAATATTTGATCAAATAAATTCAATTCCGGGCTTAAATGACCCCCTAAAAGTGGTTCATTTTTCGCCTCATCATATACCCTTACACTTGAGATTTGCTTGTCCTCAAGCAAATGCGCTTTTATTCTACTCAAAATACAAGTTAGGGGTCTTTTAACACTAATATAAAAGTAATTACAACAAATAATCGTTCCACTAAAGATCAATAGACAAGCACGGAGGTAATACACTAGCACCTCACAAATAGTGTTTAGATACTCACATCTCTCGGGTGTAATAAAGTATAAATTACATTATGGAAACGGAAGATATCTCTCACTACCTGTCATAGCAAAATAGATTACCATAGGCTTGGGAAAGGATCAAACCTCCACCACATGGCGTAAGCACATAGGATAAACTATCAAAGAGGTCTTTTAAAGGGTTGTAACGTTAGGTGTAGGGATATGAAATACACGGTTTTGTTGGATATAGGCAGTCTTTACTGGTGGTGAGTTAACAATCTTGGTTAATTACATGTACAATATGGCATTGCTAAGCCAAGACTAGACTCGACTTAAGCTAATAAATGAAAAATATAACAAAAACATAAAATAAACATAGAATGAAACGAGATGGTAGTCCGTATGTTTTTTCTCTTTTCTTTTTTTCTATTTTTTTTTTCTTTTTCTTCTTTTTTTTCAATTTTTTTTTTTTTTTTTTTTTTTTTTTTTTTTTTTTTTTGCATACACTCTTACCCTACCATCCAAAATAATACATCATAGGGGATGAAAATTCCCCTTACACTTGAATCTTTACATACTTTACAATAAACTAATCTAATGACTCGAATTAAGAAAATCAAAACATTTGGGGCACTTTTAAGATTAACGCACATATGGGGGTAATAAATGATGTTCTTCCCCATTACTCAATAAAATAAGTACTTTACCCATGAGTCCCAATCGTCCCAAAACAATATGTACAAGGATATGACTCGACTTAGCAACCATGTAATCAATTAGATAGTTAACTTAGGGTTTAAACAAATAACAATAATGCACTAAAGATGAGTGCATACATGGAAGGCTAAGGCGATTTGGGTGTACATTTAAGTGGGGTGTAACAAATTCTTTCTTTAAGTAATGCTTAAAGTTAGAAACGAAAAGATAGGCTCGGAGGGGTGTACTAGGGGTTTCGTGTACTAAAAATGAGTACAACGCTAAGGGTGTGGGAAAAATTAGTTGACTTAACTAGCCAAGTAGTATGACTTAAATGGTCAAGTAATCCTGATACGGGTTTAACACAAGGGTGATCCTAATGCCTTTTATCATGTAGTAAATCCTACTACACGAATGTAGTCTCACTAGCGGTCTCGGGATGCATCACTAACGCAAGTTCTAGAATCTAAATGCTATCGGTACACTCATAAGCACTAATAGTAAATGCTTTTCCTATCAAATCTAAACGCGAACCTCACATATTTGGGTGGCAAATTTTTCTGAATATACGGTTATGTGCTAGTCATATAATCTCCTATCCATGAGACGCTTGCTATGGCTAAAGTTTCAGTCCTAAATGTTGTAAAAAATTTTAAATTTGGCGCTAAAATTGCACTAACAAGTATTTCTCATAGTTTTATTACACATCTACCATTAAACAAAACAAACTCAAGCGAAAGTGTATTTGTAAGGTATTATCATTTTACCTCCCCTTACACTTAAGATGAACATTGTCCCCAATGTTCAAGTAAAGAATGTAAAATTGAAATAAGTAAAAAGAATGAAATCAAATGCTCCCCTGATTTGCTCGGTATAGATAATAAGGTGGCCAGGTTAAATCTTCCTCCAAGAAGATGAACAATCAAAGCTTCCCTTCCAGAATATAAATCATCTTCTTGTCATACATAACCTGTAAATCCTGAGAAAACAAACAAGGCAACCTCGCATAAAATCGGCGGCAATCTATATAAGTTACTAAATCCTAGAAAACAAAGTAAGATATAATGCTTTTGGAATGAAGTTTGCATATTTCCTGGAGATTATAAAACTTAATAATTCACAAAAACCGTAAGACTCCGTTAGAAAAACAAAACCGGTAAAATTTCCAAATTTTTACACGTGACGCCGTCAAGTGTTAACTCGTGAAGCCGTCAGAAGTGATCTGCAGAAATTCTTATGTTAAGTTTCCGGAAAATTTCTGGAAAAACTTGGTCCTACTTCCTGGAAAATCCTGCAAAACTTCATTATGACTCGATACAAGCATTTGACTCTAACAAATACGAATATACATGTTCACTTAATATTGTGGAGAATCATGATCGGTTTGTTTCTTAAAAACATATTTGGGGTTTCCCCTTACACTTATCTTTTAGGTGGAGTTAAGACTAGGCCAAAACAATAAAGTAAAGTATTTCCACTATTTAATTGAGACACGATCTACCAACAATAAAAATAAAGCATGCATACGGAAGCAAATAACAAACAAACAAACAAAATAAAATTACACAAAGCATGGGTTGCCTCCCAAGAAGCGCTTTTCTTTATTTACGAGTCTTGTAGCTAGACTCAAGGTCATGGGTTACTACGTGACCTCATCGTTGGTTCCACTCTCTAGGTTGTCTTCTAAACTAGTATCGCTTTCATAGTGTAAGTACTTCGGGTCTTCGAACTCGAAGACATCTTTTCGATACTTAGAACCAAGCTTACTAACATCCTTAAAGAATCTACATGATAAATCAGAAGTGTTCTTACACCCTCTCCGAACATCTTCATCACACAAAATAAGTTGGGAACTTATCTTATCAAGCCCGTCACAATCGATTTCCTTAAGGTCTCTTCTCTTGTACGGCGTTTGGTATGAAACCCTCCTAATTCCATCAGCGAAGGTCATGATTCCGTTCCGGTCATCAACTATCAGATTAGTGATCTCACAAAAGGGAGCTCCAAAAATGACTTGTGATAACCTAGGGTCGACATAGTCTTCGATGTTGTCCACAATCGTGAATTCCATTGTGAATGTCATATTTCCTACAAACACCAAGATTTCATGATCCTTACCAACCACTTTCTCTCCCTTGTAAACCATTCCCCATCTACAGATATTGTTATAATGGAATAGGGACATAAAATTCTTTGGCAGGAATACATTAATGTAGACGTTATCGAAGTACTTATGACCGATCATGCAGGGAATTTTGAGATTATTCGGATCACGCCGTCTTACCTTCCCCGATTCTCCATCCCTTGATCCATATAGATTCCCTTCAATGGAAGGACGATACTCGTATACCTCCTTAGTACCCCTACAAAAAATTACCTTCTTAACACCATTGGTAAACAATGCACTTCCATCCTTCTCATCAAGGATTACTCCCGATTCATTGATAAATGGTTTCCCAAGAACAAGGTTGGTCAATGTTCGATTGGTGAGAGGGTCCACATCATCGACCACGGCGAGGGCAATATTTTAAACAAGTTCTCCAATCATAATTGACATATTTCTTATTACCCTTACATTATCAACTTTTTCGCACAATATGTGTTCTGGGAAGGCTTCTTGGTATAGGGAAAGGGGTATTATGTTGTCTGGGAAACTAGGATCTATATGACTATCGGTTAAGAGCTTTTCCTCAATGGTGCAGGAAATCGTAAAAACTTTAGGGTTGCTTACATTAGTCCCATCGCTATTCCCACTGGTAACATCCTCCATTTTTCTCTCAGGCTCCTCTAAAATAGATTTACCCGAAATGGTTGGATTTCTCGTATGCTCTTCCGATCTCTCTTTCCCTTCATCGGATTTGCTAGATTCTTACGCGGCGCACTACTCGGATGAGTTAGTAGGGCTTCTGGCCAAATCGTAGTCCACCCTTGAGGTCTCATCTTTAGCTGTATGACCAATTTTGTTAGTTTGTTGTTGGGTTGGGTTAGGTGTAGAAGCAAATATCGTGGTGATGGTGTTTACGAAATGGATTGGTCCTAGGGGGTTGATAGGTTCTTTTCCTTTTGGTGATAGATGTTTGAATAGCTTACTAGGACTTTTTATTTTCACAGGGGAGGTTGGTGGACTCACGATGGTAACAGACTTAACCTCATCAACGTGAATAGGTTTATTAACAACGTGCTCTTTGATAGTAGTTAACAGATTACAAATCTTGTTATTCATATCAGCCCGCTGTTGTCTAAATTTAGCCTCGAGCGTAGAGAGCTGTAATTCTTAAGACAAAATGATTTTTTTAAGAGCATCTTCACAGGTTTGCCTAGGAACGCCTTGTGATGGAAAATGCTCGGACCAAGTGAGTGGTGAGGAGTCATTGAAGGATACACTCCGCGTTTGGTACCCTCTGAAATTAGGTTTATCCTTCCATGCCTCATAGGCCTCGCCAGAAGTTCGAGGACCTCGACCCACGTGTGACGATGTGAATTCGTTATAAGCACGTTTTGGAAGCTCCATGCAGTTATGAGTCTCGTGAGGGCCATTACATAATTTACATGTAGAAGCGATTCTGCTTACTTGGCTTGAAGGTTTTTGAGCTTTGTAAGATTTCATGAGAGACTTGACTCGACCTTCAAGTTCCATGATCCTACGGTCGGGAGTGCTAGATTTGTTCGAAGGCAAAGATATTGCCTTGACCGTTTTGTTCAAATCACGGGGATCATTCCAACTTTCGTTGTCATAGAGGGCAAGATCTTCTATGAGTTCCCATGATTGTTCCGCACTTAGATCACGTAGCTTACCACCGGCTGATTGGTCAATGGCTTGCCTCGTGGAGAGATCGATATGGTCATAAAAGATTTGTACTTGGAGCCAAAGATCTATGCCATGATGAGGGACTTTTTGGAGTAAGTCCTTGAAACGAGTCCATGCTTCATAAAGAGATTCATTTTGACGTTGTTGGAACATCAAGATGTCATTTCTATGCTTAGTAGTTCTCCCCGGTGGGAAAAATTGAGCAAGGAAACGAGTGGTGAGATCATCCCATGTGGTGATGGATCCCGCGGGTAAACGCTCAAGCCATTGACTAGCTTGATCCCGTAGAGAGAATTGGAATAGGCGTAATCGAGTTGTCTCTCTAGTTTCAACATCTAGGTCTATGAAATCTACGATTTTAAGGAAGTCCTTTAGATGTTGGTTTGGATCTTCAGAACGAAGTCCATGGAATGCACATCCGCTTTGCACCAACCAGATGGTGTCGGATCACAAGGGGGTCACATTGGCTCCGGTGAGCTCAATGGTGTTTCGGTAGCCTTGGTGGCTAGGTCGGGAATACTCTCCTAAGGTTCGGGGCCTAAGAGGTTCTAGTGGTGGGTTTTGTTGTGGTGGGATGACGGGTTCAAAGATGTTCCCGTCGTTCATGATGCCGGGTGGTGAAGAGTTACGAACAAAAACACAAAGAAATAAGATAGATGATTGATACTAAACCACCAACTTATATTGACCAAGGAATGGTCAACAAAGTCAAATAGCCTAGATCAATGCTCCGGGTAATATAAGGTATCACCGGGTCGTTAAATCCCGTTGAGGTGTGAATTGTAACTTTAGCGTACTTTGTGATCGGGTGTTTATTCACAGAAAGGGTTTGTTGTGAGAATTATTTGGAGATTATTAACAGAAATAGCTTAGGAAAGCTATGTGAATGATTACTGGAATTGAGGTTGAGAATAAATCACTTAAAACTTAAAACCTGTACGTTTTCCGAAAACGCGAACAAACGTACGAAAAAGTGATAAGGCGATCTGGAAAGGCTACTGGTATGAAAATTAACTTTTTACAAACCTAATGGTGAGAGAAAATTTTTGGAAATTTAAAATTAATTTTTACACTAATTTTATAATTACTATTAATTAAATACTAATTTTCTAATTATTTTTAATTAACTAAATTAACCTAAATTATAAATAAATATGAAATTAACTTGGAAAAATAAAAATTAAACTTAAAAAAATCTAAAATACTATAAAACTAATTTTAGAAATGAAAATGTATTTTTAAGACTATTTAATTAATTATTACTAATTATTAACTACTTTTTAATTATTTAAATTAACCTAAATTCTACTTAATTATTAAATTATACTAGAAATTTGAAAATAAAATTTGGAAAAATCAAAAATAACTAAAAACTAATTTTAAAATTTAATTTATATTTTTCTGATTTTCTAATTAATTATTATTAATTATTAACTATTTAATAATTACTAAAAACTATTTTAAATTAGGAAAAATACTAAATGATGCAAGAAAAATCTGAAAAAATTACAGAAATTATTTTTACACACCAGAAGCCTAGGAAAATTATAAAAATGAGAATTGCTTATTAATAAGCTGAAGAATAAGTCAATTGGCTTAAATAGAAGCTATCACTTCTATTAAGTTGGGCTTATTTGAGATTTTCTTTTTCAAAACTGCTTATTATAAGTTTTTAAGCAACTTTTGTGACTTGGGTTTGACTGTGGTCAAAGAAATAAGCACTTCAAGTGCTTAATCCCTTGACAGTTGACTTTCTTTGACCAAGAGTGGAAATAAGCTTAAATGAGCAGATGTGGGGTCCACTTTGGTGAAAACTGATGAAAATAAGTACAATGAACAAGTTTAAGCAAGTAACACACAAATAAGCTAACAAAATAAGCCACAAACTCAGAATAAGCACTTTGGGTGCTTGGTTCTGAGACAGAAAAGGGACAGACTTATGAGGCCAAACAAAGTGGGGTCCACAAGTCCAATGGTCAAATAAATGGTCAATACTACTTCCCTGGTAGGAGGGGGTTGTATGGAACCAAAATGGGGGTGTGGGACCCACTGGGTTAGCCACAAACTACCACCAAAGGTGGTGGGTGAGATGGGTTGCTGCTGAGAGAGCAAGGCCTTGCCCTGCAGCTCAGTTTGATCTTAAGCACAAGCTTGAGAAAAAATCACTAAATTAAGACAACTATGGGGACTTGTAGTTCTACTGATAGACTATGATCACAACAATTTTTAGATCCTAAAACCACCCACAAAATTCACAAAAATTCATCCCATTTTGGGAAAAATCCAACACTTGCACTTTTGACTTTTTGAAAAACTTTAGGTTTTGACTTTTATGAACTTTGCTTGCTGATTTAGTAACTTAAAATGTTATGATAAGCTATATAAAGACTAACTTAAGTAAGAATGCAAACTTATGAAAAGGTTTTATGGGTTTTGAGTCCAAAGATCACCACAGTTAACTGTGGTGATGAGATTTTTATGATTTTGACTATTGGTGGTATTTGTAAGCAAGAACTTGGTTCCCCTGACCTTATATCCACCCAATAAACCTAATGAAACACAGAGTTTCTCAAATAAACAAGCAGAGCAATGCAAACACCCTACAACCAAACACCCCTTTAAAAACAGTTATTGATGAAAATTTGAGTCAAACAAGTATACAATGCAACCTACTGATTACAACTATTATAATAAGCAATAAATAAGTAATTGAGACAATAATAAGTAACTAAACTACTTAGGAGAGTCAAAATTAAAAAGCAAGGCTTACATAAGCCTTCCAAGCTAAGCTGTTAAGTGACAAAGATCCACAAACACCAATCCTATGTGACTTCCACAAGTCTCTAACCCTTTGCAATCCATAAATCAACAAAATCCCAAGCTGCTTCCACCTTTGTCCATTCTTTTTATTTTATTTTTATTTTTCTTGATTTTTTTAGTATTTATGCAAACTGAGTTTAGGATGTTGATAAAAGCTTGTAAATCTTTTAAAAAGTTATTTTCTGAGTTTATAAGAGCTTATCAATAGCTTAAACACACATTGGAATCTTAACTTAACACTTGAGAAATTGAAATGGAACTTGAAAAGTAAAACAGAAAATTAACTTAGAACATTGCTTTCATTAATTAAAAACTAGTTACAAAAGATCATTAAAACATTTTTAAAGCTAAAAATTACAATCTTACACACACTAATGCTCAAAAATGAGCTACAATATATAACGAGGTAAAATTCAACCCTAGTCTTCCACATGGCTCCTTTTTGAATTCTGATAGTCCCACAAGCGTCATGTTGACTCCTTGACCAAATCCCAGCCATTCAATTGTACTAAGATCAATCCAAACCCTTGATTAGGATTTTGGCGCCAAAAGGGTATACGGGGCAATATGAGTGGAGCTGGTGGGGGTTGGTTTGGGAATTTATTGTGGTGGGTTAGTTTGGTGTGGACATTAATTGTGGGGGGTTTTTGTTGGAAAAAGGTGAGGAGGAGGGGGGACACAAGGCCTGAAAAACTAGGGAAGGGGATGGTGAACAGTGGTCGTTTGACCATGTTTGACCCTGCGTTTTTTATTTTAAATGGGAATGGGCCGGGTGGACTGGGCCTAGGATTGAATTGGATTTGGTTTTGGGTTTTGGGAATAAAAAGGGTCCGGATGGTTTGTATTGTGACAAGGACCATTTTTGTAATTGTACCAAACTTTAAGGACTGATTTTGTACTTTTCCCAATTTGCTTCCAAGGACCAATTATGCCAATCATTAATAAACCTAGAACCAATTTTTGCCATTTTTGATTTTTCAAAATTCCCAGGGACCTATTTTGCCATATTTGAAAACTTAGGGACTAAACATGTAATTTTGGAAAGCTTATTACCCAAGTGTAATTTGTTGTGAAATTTGACTTTCAAAACCTTGGGTTGACTTTTCCTTTCAAAATAAATGCATAGGGACTAAAATTGACAAGTTTTGAAACTTGGGGGACTGAAACTGCCAATATTGCAAACTTTATACGTTTTTTCTTTGTTTTTGCACATTTTGCATTTAAAACACATAAAACACAATCCCTGGGATAATTTAAGTATTTTGATATCATTTTGATTGTTTTTGTATGTTTTGGCAGTTTAAATACGACAAAAATGATGAGTGTTTGAGCACTCATCAATAGACTAAAGAAAGCTAAAAATAAAAATAAAATCTTACTAGAAACGAATCTAGCAAGTAGACCTAATAAGAAGAGATTCTAACCTAGACAAAAACTATTCCCCGGCAGCGGCGCCAAAAACTTGATACGTGGGAATCGCACCAGGCTTTACCTCTCAAGGGATCTTGAGAAGCTTACAACCCCCACCAGGCAGTGTACCTGATCGTTGTAGTATAGTATAGTGACAAGTACCGGGGGATTGATCGTTCAGCTAGGAATAGTGTCGCTAGGATTAGAAAACCTAATATCTAGTTCTAGAGATGAGAGATGATTATTTTTATAATTTTTTAGAAAGCAAGTAAAAATCTCGGGATTTAAGGATTTGGGCGAAATTAGTTGCTAGTCAACTAACCCAGTACTAAAGATGCAATCAAAATAAAATACTAGAAATGAAAATAAACTATATTAAACTAAGGTTGTGAGCAATAAGTGGAGAAATTGTGTTTAATTAGATTTCACTACTCCCTAGATATCTTTTACACGTTAATTACTTGTTATAGTTGCGTGGATGACGGATTGTATTCCTTAATACCATTCATGGGGTGGCGCACTTAATTCCCCAATCCTATGAGTGCCTACTTCACTCCTATGTCGAGCCGGCTAAGAAGCTCTTAACATGGGATCATTAGAATTTACTCATGCATTAAATACAACCAATAAAACCTAGTGTACGTCAGTTCATGTTTCCTAAGACGTTCAAGCATGTTACCATTTGGAGATCTGCCAGTTTTCTTAAGCCTAACATCGAAATCATTCATCCAAAACAACCATAAACAAGTAATCAACACATAATCAACACATAATCAACATCTAGGTTTCATTAGATCTAAGCAAACACAAGATAGATCTAGCCTACCATGATGTAATTAAGACAAGAACAAGATATAGACAACCAACACATAGACATATTGATTGAATTAAAAGAATACTTATCTCAATTACACATGAAAGGGTTCAAGGGCTGAAAACCCTTGAGAAACCTGTAAAATGCGTAATAGGTTCAGCCCTAGGGTTTCTCCAAAACTTCTCTCTCTTTATGAATGAAAATTAGAAAACTATATATAGGAAACTGAGGCTGACGGCGTCAAGACCAAATAGGTGACGCCGTCATCTCGCCGCCAAAATACTTCTCGGACTGCCTTAATCTTCATCTGACGCCGTCATGTGTTATGGTCTTCCAGGCTGTCATGTCTTTTACTCTTGACGCTCTACTTGTTACGCCTTCACGTTTGTACTGGACCGTCATGCAAATTACTCTTGACGCCGTCAGGATGTTGTTCTTGACGTCGTCACCTACTGTTCCCAGCAAGGAAAATTAAGACTTTGGCGTTTTCTTCACTTTTATGCTTCAAAAACGTCCGAATTGCTTCCTTTTCCAGATTTCACTCCCAAAGTACCTAAAATCACAAAAGGAACGATTTAGGGCAATATTTGATCAAATAAATTCAATTCCGGGCTTAAATGACCCCCTAAAAGTGGTTCATTTTTCGCCTCAAATTACTCTTGACGCCGTCAGGATGTTGTTCTTGACGTCGTCACCTACTGTTCCCAGCAAGGAAAATAAAGACTTTGGCGTTTTCTTCACTTTTATGCTCCAAAAACGTCCGAATTGCTTCCTTTTCCAGATTTCACTCCCAAAGTACCTAAAATCACAAAAGGAACGATTTAGGGCAATATTTGATCAAATAAATTCAATTTCGGGCTTAAATGACCCCCTAAAAGTGGTTCATTTTTCGCCTCATCAGCTACTTAAATTATTGGCAGCAAGAACAGCCTAGGAGACAATCTAATGACTAGAGCAGCAATCGTAGCAAGAATTATTGCAGTCAGGGAAGTGCACGAGATAATGACAAATATACCCCCTTCACAAAGACCCCGAGGGAAATATTTGTAACCGAAGGCGCAAACTTCCCAAAACCTCCACCAATGCATACCCCAGAGGACAAGCGTATAGGGAACGGGTACTGCGAATACCATGGACAAAAGGGCCATACCACCAACGAGTGTGTCCAGCTACGACAACTAATTGACAAATTAGTAAAGGAGGGTAGAATGGATCACCTCGTTAAGAATATTAAAGAAGGAAAGGATAAACAGAAGAATGGAGGAAAAAAAGAACCTTCCAAAGATAAGGCGGACATTATCTACATGATACAGTCCTGGCAGCGCAAAACGAAGCAAAAGGTCAGTCAAATATTCTCATCAGAGAATGAAATATCCTTCCCCACTCTAGCTGCGGAGAACGCAGTAATAGAGCCACTAACCATCGAGATACATACTGGGGGACACGATATTCGCCGCATGTATATCGATGGAGGAGCATCCGCAGACATTCTGTATGAACACAGCTTCAAAAGGCTGCGACCTGAGATACAAAGTCAGTTAATACAGGCCACGACGTCCCTGACTGGCTTCACAAGAGAAAAGATATGGCCTATGGGGCAATTACGCTTACTTGTAGTTGTGGGCGATGAACCACACTCTACAGCAGTGTGGATAAACTTCATGATAATCAAGTCTCCTTCACCGTACAACGGCATCATTGGGAGACCTGGAATATCATCCATGCGCGCTGTACCATCCACAGCACACGGGATGCTAATATTTCCAGTAGAAGGAGGGAATTTCACCCTCTACAACACCACGGTGCCGCCTAAAGAATGCAACGTGGTAACCAATGAGGTGGAAAGTGGTCCAGAACAGCGCGCAACTAAAGTACCAAACCTAAAGGTTGCCATTCACCCTGATTACCCAGATCAACAAATATCGATTGAAGGGTCTCTACCTGACAAAGGTAAAGCAGCTGTGTGCGCACTCTTGCAAAAGAACCTCGGTATCCTTGTTTGGGAACGAAAGCACATGACTGGCGTACCACGATCTATCACGGAGCACAAGCTACAAATCCGACAAGGATTTCCTCCAATACGACCGAAAAAGCGCGGCCAAGCTCCGGATCGCGCAAAAGCCATCTTTAAAGAAGTGCACAAACTAATAGACGCAGGCATCATGCGGGAAGTCTACTACCACGACTGGCTTTCCAACCCAGTAATGGTAAAAAATAGTGATGGCAGTTGGAGAATGTGTGTAGACTTCACTGATCTTAATAAAGCATGTCCACAAGACTGCTACCCGTTACCAGAAATTGACTGGAAGATAGAATCCCTATGCGGATATCCCTTTAAATGCTTCCTAGACGCATACAAAGGGTACCATCAAATTCAGATG
Source organism: Artemisia argyi (assembly GCA_030686995.1). Classification (NCBI taxonomy): domain Eukaryota; kingdom Viridiplantae; phylum Streptophyta; class Magnoliopsida; order Asterales; family Asteraceae; genus Artemisia; species Artemisia argyi. The sequence goes on from CM060681.1 coordinate 6,214,580, forward strand.
GCAGAGGAGGATGAAGAAAAAACAGCCTTCCACACAAGTCAAGGGGTATATTGCTACACAAAAATGCCCTTTGGTCTAAAGAACGCGGGCGCAACATACTAGCGATTGGTGGACATGGCTTTTGAAAAACAAGTAGGTCGCAATTTGGAAGTTTATGTAGATGACCTTGTTATAAAAAGTCATACTGAGGAAGAATTGGTGCGCGACATCGAGGAGACATTCAAAACACTGGGAAGGATAAATATGAAGTTAAACCCCAAGAAGTGCACCTTTGGCGCAACAGAAAGAATGTTCCTTGGATATTTAATAGAACCTGACGGCATTAAGCCGTGCCCAGAAAAGACAAGAGCTGTCATCGATCTCCCCTCACCGCGCACACTGAAAGAAGTCCAGTCATTAAACGGAAAGCTAGCTCGGCTAAACCATTTTTTATCCAAGTCAGCAGACAAATCACTCCCTCTCTTTAAAACACTCACGAAGTGCACAAAAAAGGGAGACTTTCGCTGGACTGAGGAGGCAGAGGAAGCCTTCCAACAACTAAAATAGCACCTTGCATCACTACCCAAACTTGTCGCACCGCGACCAGGGGAAGAGTTGATCATGTACTTATCTGCAACCCATGGAGCAGTTAGCGCAGTACTATTGACAGATAGGAACTCCGTCCAAACACCCATATACTTTGTAAGCAAGGCACTGAAAAAGACAGAGACTAACTACAACGCTATGGAAAAGCTGGTCCTAGCTTTAGTATTCGCAGCCAAAAGACTGCGCAGATACTTTCAGGCGCACGGAATAGCTATAATCACGGACCAGCCCATCGAACAAGTTATCTCTAAACCTGACGCATCAGGACGGCTACAAAAGTGGAGTGTGTTGTTGAGTGAGTATAATATCTCGTATAGACCACGCACTGCAATCAAGGGACATATATTAGCCGACTTTATTGTTGAGAAGCCAGATACCGATACTCCACCTTCAACAGGCAAGATAGAGTTACAAGAACCATGGGTTCTATTCACAGACGGATCCTCATGTGTGGATGGATCAGGCGCATGCCTTATCCTTACTAACCCAGAGGGGGTAGAATTCACCTACGCACTACGCTTCGAATTCACAGCCACAAACAAATGAGGCAGAATATGAAGCCCTACTTGCTGGACTGCGTATTGCAATTCAAATGGGTGTACGCAACCTAGAGGCAAATGTGGATTCCAGGCTAGTAGCTAACCACGTGCTAGGTGAATATGAAGCCAAGGATGAACACATGATTCAATACCTTGAGAAAACCAAGTCTTTGATTCAGAGCTTTGATAGGTTTACAAACAAACAAGTTCCTAGAGGAGAAAACAGAAAAGCTGATGCGCTTAGCAAGATCGCATCTACAAGCTTTGCGCATCTATCAAAACAGGTATTGGTGGAAACTCTAAAAAACAAATCAATCTTGGAGATGGAAGTTTCCACGGTGATAGAGGAACAGGATCCTACATGGATGACACCTATCATTGAATTTTTAAGCAAAGGAATCTTACCACAAGATCCGAAGGATGCTCGGAGGGTGCGGCGCACAGCGCAGAGATTTGAACTTCGAGATGACGTCCTATACCGACGTTCATTCCTACAATCTTGGCTCCGATGTGTTGGACCTCTTCAAGCAGATTATGTACTCCAAGAAATTCACGCCGGATCATGTAGCATGCACTCAGGACCACGGTCTGTAGTAGCGCGCGCCCTGCGATCGGGATACTATTGGCCTACTATGCACCGCGACGCACGGGACATGATAAAGAAATGCAGCGATTGCCAAATCCACAGGCCAATTCCGCGCTGACCACAACAAGAGTTAACCCCCATCACCTCACCATGGCCATTCTATAAATGGGGCATTGACATCGCAGGACCTTTCCCAGTTGCAGCGGGAGGGCTAAAATTCCTCATCGTATCCATAGACTATTTTACCAAGTGGATTGAGGCAAAGGCAGTGGCGAGCATCACTGGCAACCAGGTCAAACGCTTCGTATGGGAAAACATTGTGTGTCGCTTCGGACTACCGGGGGAGATTATCTCAGACAATGGAAAACAATTCTGTGATAACCCATTTAAATATTGGTGCGTGCAATTAAACATTACACAACACTTTGCTTCGGTGAAACACCCACAAACCAATGGCTTGGTTGAACGCGCGAATCGCAGTCTAGGCGAAGGAATAAAAGTGTGCCTTGACAGACATAAAGGAAGATGGGTGGACGAATTGTCACATGTTTTATGGGCGCACCGCACGACAATTAAAACCAGTACCGGAGACACACCATTCTCTCTTGTCTACGGGACAGAAGCCGTCATACCAGCTGAAATTGGAATGCCAACTATACGTACAGTGGAAATAAACGTCACAACAAATGACGAGAAGTGGCGCATAGACTTGGACTTGCTGGAAGAAAGGCGAGAACGCGCAGCTATACGCAAAGCAAAGGCTAAAGCAAAGATGAAGAAGTATTATGATGCAAAGGTCAAACACACTTTTTTCAGGCCAGGAGACTTTGTATACCGCGCTAATGATGCAACCACGCAGAAGACACAGGCAAGCTTGGACCTAAATGGGAAGGACCCTACAAGGTAACGGTGCACTAGGTAATGGTGCATACAAGCTGCACGATATGGAAGGCAACGAGCTGGCGCGCACTTGGAATATCTGCAATCTCAAGAGATGCTATTTTTAGAAAAGGCTACGGCCCACACACAGACAACCTTGCACTTTAGTACGTGCCCAAATAAATGTCTGTCTTTGATTTTATTTTTTATTTTTTATTTTATTTTATTTTATTTTTTTTTAGGAATTGTCTTTTAAAAACTTGCAATTATTAATAAAACGTTGCGGTTTCTAGCTAACTCCATAACACACTTAACTTTATTGCACACACTTTTATTATGTTTCAATATTGTTAATTTATATTTTGCCTACATGGCGTGCATGCACTTATTAAGACCTACGATGGCAGAAAGGATGAGTCAACCTACTAACTAACTCGTTGAGTAAGAGGGTTGCAAACCCATCAACACTGGATCACGCATTCTTGCTAAGCGCCTTACCTTCAAGACGTTGAAGTAAGTTTACATGCGCATTCCACGAAGACTGCGCAATATCACGTACACCGTACATGCTTAGCAATTTACGAGCCAAGTCTCTTGGTCATTTGATAAAAGTCTTTGCGAAAATATTGCAAGTCTATCTCCACACTTATGATTCGTTCTTTAAGTTATACAAGTCACTTTAAGCATATAACAGGTTCAATTTGACTCTTAGTTGATCTTTTGTGCAAAGGATAACAATCTAAGTACAATTAACACGATACACGAACAAAAGATATAAGTTATTATTCATAAGAGCCATACAAGTTACACAAAGTCCATGTATATCTACACGCTATGACAGCGCTCAGGGCTACGCTCTTGGTCAGCAGAGCTCCCAGCCTCTTGGAGTCTCCTCAAAAGTAATGCATCCCTAGGCGATACGGTCGCCACGCTGACTGAGACTCCATCTGATCTAGGGATATGCGCAGCACCTACACCACAAAGGATGGCTTTCCCCTTCACACCCTTCTTGTTCGCCGCCCTCTCCATATGAGCCTCTAAGACCTCCTTCAGAGGGACCTCCTTCTCAAGGGCGAAGGGGTTAAGAATGTCACGCGGCTGCGCAAAGACCGGCACTTGCAGCTGCGACTCGTCAGGCTTCAAAAAGAAGTCAGGTTGAGCCTCTGCATCCTCCAAGATATGCCTCCCTAGGGTTAACCCCTCCATGATTAGCTTTATGGGGTAATCCTGGTCGCGCTCTAGCCGCGCGATATGTGGAAGCTCAAAGAACTTCATCTTCTCCATGGTCTTCACAAGCTCATCATAGGCATCCGCCTTATAACCAGGCACTTCAGCAAGTGACACTGTCAGCATTTTCTCCTCATGGAGTTCCTCCACAGCCTGCGCCTTGCCCCGCTCCACGGCGCATTCTACAACCTTCCCAAAGGCCTCCAACACCTCCGGGGACTCCATCTCTGCGCTGCATATAAACACACAAAAAAGGGAACAAGTTAGTGATAAAATTAATATACACAAAGAAGCTTACACTATACACGCAAGGATAAAGAAAGGACAAGCACCTACCCCGGCCGCTTTCATCCAAGAACGTTGGCACCTCGTCGCTCCCCCCAAAGTAGTTACGACTCAGCCCCACATGCACCAAGAACTCCTCGGGATAAGTATTGATGGGGATGCGGTTCTCATCAATAGTCTCCGCGTCACCCACATTGTACGTACCGGGATCTGGGCGCTCATCCTTTGGAAGCCCCCCTTGAGTATAAAACTACGAGAGCGAAGTGAATACCCGATCATCTATCCAAAAAAAATCTTTCCCTCCACCCCTCAGGGAATCCACCTTATCAGTATAGCACTGATAACCCCCTTGGCGCTTGGAGAATGTTACCCACCCGTTCGACCACGACGTGTGGTAGAACGCGCGGAACAAGTTGATAGTTGGGTTTATCGCCAGTAGGCGGCAGTTTACCTCAAAGTTCATTATTTTGGCCGCACCTATACAGTGCAGCTGCGAAATGTGCAAGCGATAAAAGTTTAGCACATCGCTCAGGAATCGGGATAAAGGCACGTGCTGGTTCGCGAATTCGAAGAAGCGCGTGTACACCCCTATCTTCCCCTCAGGGAAATCCGCGATACATGCGTTGGCATCCGGTACCTCCGGATGCACTGCAAGCGGAATGAAATAATTCGAGATGAACTGACGCAGTTCATCCTCGTCCATTTCAGAGTGAAACTCCTCTAGCTGACGAACCATTTCTAAAAATAAGATTTACTATGGAGCGCACTCGCTATTACCTAATACAACAATTGATTCTTGAACAAGCTTTCAGAAATTTTAAAAATGGCGGAAGAATTACTTTTCACTGTGGGACTTTAGTAAAATGGAGGCGGTGATATATATAAGGCCACCAAACCCTAAGAGGATTGTCACGTGGATCCCACTAAAGAAAATCGTGTGGCTAGAATGCAAAGAAGTACAAGCACTTTTTCCCACTTCCCGATAAATACGTGGACACACTCCCCGTTTCCCAAGGTATCTTTGAGATATTTTGGGACTAGATACACGGTTCCAAATATTGGGCGGTAAGTATTTAAAGTTCTTCGCGCCACGCTTCCCACTACTCTTACTAGTCTAGCATCCGCGGCTACGACCCGCACACACTAGACTGGGGGATATGATGACGTATAGTCTATATTTGGGTCACGAGCCCAAATAAACATTATTAATGCCCAAGTCAACTATGAGTGGGCTATCATAACAATGATTTGGGCCATACTATTTATATTCTAGATAAGGATCTTCTATTTACGGATAAAGATCCATAGACCGGGTAAGCACTACGCGTACGAAGAGTGAGGAACACGAAATCTATAAGGATTTCGTGCCTATATAAAGAATGCCATAATTCTCATTAAATGTATGATTTACAAACCCTAACTCTTTAATATAACCCTAAATCGATTACTTACTCTCACGCCGGAGGATAATCGTGGGAGACAATCACATGATAAGCCTAACGGTGTTTGTTTACTTTCTTAGTGCGCAGGTTTCAAGCATTAAGAGCTGATTGGTACGAGAGCAGGAGCCCAAACAAGGAACGCCCAACTTTTGTATCAACAATATTCATTTAAAAGTCTCTTGCACCCATGCACGTATGTATGTGTAGTAGCATATATATGTACTGTACGTACATATATAGAGATCACATGCATGCATATGGTAGTGATCTTTATATAATGTATAAGCAAGTTAATGTAAGAAACAAATTGTCACTTATGCATACGTCGATCTCATCGTTCTGATGGTCATGTACAACAATGACAATGCTTTTACACCACCTCTAAACCAGGCCTGATAATGCCAAACCATGCGAACCCAATTAGAGCCAAGCGGATAAAAATCCGGCCACAAGTAGGGTTCAATCAGATTCTGATGCGTTTGTAACTCTAGTTGTTTGATGTTTGTTGGATTTTTGTTGAAATCCAATGCATATATGCTTACAAGAAAATGTATAGTTATTGCACTAGAAAAAACTGGGTATGTTAACACGTATTATTGATGTGACTCAACACAACAGAGTTGAGACCCTTTATTCTACATAGACCTAATGAACCAATCCTAACCATCCATTATATTTTAATCCAAAGACTGAGATCAAATCTGACATTTACATATCAAGGGCCAAAAAGTCCTACTACATATAAAAAAATAACACGTCACTTTCATTTTTTCCCCAAAAATTAGGGCAAAAACACAAACACACAAACACACTCACGATTACACCTTCAAATCATTATAAATTATACTCCGATTTTACTTTCAAATCATCATCTTAGATCGTCGATCGTTAAAAAAGGTTGATTTTCATCAAATTTAGATCCATTTAACCATAAATAAAAAACGATTTGGTAAAAAACAAAATGGATGATAACCAGATAAACAAATTATAGCATGAGACACTTGTCAACATTTAAATGATGGGGAAAAGTCGTTCAAGTCGCTCAAATCATCTGAAGCATTTACGGAAGTCGGTTTTTTTTTTTTTTTTTTTTTTTTTTTTCGCGTCTAAATAAGATACACTTTGAGTGCGACTGCCTAATATAGAGAATTGCCTCTTGTAGAAAGCATGTCTTGTAGCCTATATAAAGTTATTCTGAGAACCCCTTAACAACCACACCACTCCGGAACCATAAATTCACAGAAGGAAGCCATGAAATTCCTTGTCCAGATGTGGGCAGTATTTCAAATTTTTTCATTTACAGCTTCTGATGCAAATTCCACCGCTGAATCCCGCACCCTCATTAAATCTGCCAACCTTGCTAAGCCAGGGTGCAACAGCCGATGTGGGGACTTAATGGTTCCCTACCCTTTCGGGGTCGGAGACAACTCAGAGTGTTATATAAATGACGGATTTCGCATCTACTGCAACACTTCACTAAACGCTCCAAAGGCCACTATTTCCGAAGGCGGCTACAACTCGATCAAATTGATATCTGATTCCACCATCCGGCTTTCCAACCGATTGTCGAGCAGGTGCTGTTCTCCAAATGGCACAATAGACGATTTTCAGGCCTGGATGGAGTTTGGTGACAGGCCGTACAGCTTATCGAAAGTTAACAAGTTCACAGTTATTGGTTGCAATGGTTCTGCTTTCCTGCTCAAAGTGATCCAACTGAACCAAACATTGATATATGGTGATTGGTCTACTGGTTGTATGGTCTTTTGTTCGCGGGTGGTTAGAGCCCGGGAATTTCCTGTAGCCCGGGAATTTCCTGTAGCCGGCGAGTGTACAGGAAATGGTTGTTGTCAATCACCCATAGCTCATGGCATAACCGGTTACAGAATTTTGTTACGTAATTCAAGTTTATATGATTCTTTTGTCTGTAAGGGGATTTTTAATCCTTGTACATACGCCTTTGTTGGTGAAGAGAATGTATTCAAGTTTAAGGGTGTTGCTGATTTAAATGACACTAATTTCAAAAAGAGGATCGAGGATACCGTGCCGATAGTGCTTGAATGGGCTACTGGTAATCTTAGTTGTTCTGAAGCCAAAGCAACAGTTGGTTATGCCTGCCAATCAAATAGTGTATGTGTTAACTCTACAAGGGAAAAGGGTGGGTACCGTTGCGTATGTGAGGAAGGCTATGAAGGAAATCCATATCTTCCTCTTGGCTGCCAAGGTACAATCAATAAACAAAGGTTATATCATTGCTTTTTCACATTATCGAATCTCTATAAAAAGATTTAAAAAAGAGTAAATTACACGGTTCATTCCTCATGTTGTACCATTTTTCATGTGAAGTCCTTTTTTCGAAATAATTACGTCAAATATCCTCTACGTAGCTATTTAGCTATTTATAAAAGGTGGTGGAAATGAAATTTAACTTCAAAAGATATTCCTAAAAGTTTTTCAATATTCGTAAAAATCTTCAGTTATGTAAATGGATTGATCAAACTTTTCAATTTTGCTGGCGTAACAAAATTGTGTCCTATAATTGGTTAATTTTCTCCAAATTATTTCTTAATTGTCACACAAAACATAAGTTGACTTGTTAAAAGCAAGTCTAGATTACTTTACTGTTTTCATTTTTTTTTCTTCTTTTTTTTCTTTAATCTCTACCCAAAAATAAATAAAAAAACGTTATTCTTTAAGCATTTTTCTTTCTTTAACCTTATTCGTAAATGTGGAGTTCTTTTCTCGAAATAATTACGTCAGATGTCATATACGTAGCTATTTATTTTGTTGCTAATTTAATTTTTTTTTATAAAAAGTAGTGAAAATGAAATTTAACGATATCATATATTCCTAAAAGTTTTTCAATGTTTGTAAAAATCTTCCGTTATTATATTAATGGATTGATCAAACTCCTCAATTTTGCTAGCGTGACAAAATTGTGTCGTATAATTGGTTAATTTTCTCCTAATTATTTCGTAGTTGTCACGTGTTTTCTTTTGTTACATGAAAAGTTGACTTGTTAAAGGCTAGTCTAGATTACTTTAATGTCCCAAAATTTTTATTCTTTGAGGAGAAAAAAATAAAAAATAAATAAAAATAAAATAAAAAATAAAAAAACCTAATGTTTATTATTTCTTCTTCTTCTTCTTCTCTTTAACATTATTCATTAATCTGGAATTCTTTTTCGAAATAAGTACGTCAAATGTCCTATACGTAACTATTTATTTTGCAGCTTTTTTATTTTTTTTTAATAAAAAGTGGTGAAGATGAAATTTAACGATAAGAGATATTCCAAAAAGTTTTTCAATATTTGTAAAAATCTTCAGTTATTATATTAATCGATTGATCAAACTCATCAATTTTGCTATCGTGACAAAATTGTGTCGTATAATTGGTAAATTTTCTCCTAATTGTTTCTTAATTGTCACCCAAAACATGTTTTCTTTTGTTACATGAAAAGTTGACTTGTTAAAGGCTCATCTAGATTAATTTAACATCCCAAAATTCTTATTTTTTAAGGAGAAAAAAAACCTAGGTTTTTCTTCTTCTTCTTCTTCTCTTGAACCTAATTCGTTAATCTGGAGTCCTTTTTCAAAATAATTACGTCAAATGTCATATATGTAGCTATTTATTTTGCAGCTATTTTAATTTTTTAATAAAAAGTGGTGAAGATGAAATTTAACGATAAGAGATATTCCTAAAAGTTTTTCAGTATTTGTAAAAATCTTCGGTCATTATATTAAATTGGTACTCGAAGTGTACTTGTCCCAACACTCTTATTCTTTAAGTTACTAAAGTATTTGGATTTGTTCTGTTTTATCCCGCCTATTTGATTTACCTTTTCTTTTCAGACATCAACGAGTGTGCGAGACCAGAAAAGTACCCTTGCCATGGTGTCTGCGTTAATACTCCTGGGAGTTACGATTGCATGTGCCGCCGTGGATACAGAGGAAATGCAAAATTAAAAAATGGTTGCAAACATTCTGCTGGATATTCAAAATTTACAACAGTCACATTTCTTTTAGGTAATTCTATGATTAATGCATGTGTGACCCCTGTTCTGCCTTTCAATCACAAATATATTGAACGAATACTTAGCACAAAATGATTAAAGAAATATAAACACAAATTAATTAAAAGGAAGGCACGATGTATTGGAACAATTTCTCTTATTTAAGTTTTTTTTTTCAAATAAAATTCTTACTTGCTTTTCAAAAAAAAAAAAAAAAAAAAAAAAAAAAAAAAAAAAGTTAATACCATTCAAAAAGTAAAAAAAATAATAATAATAAAAAAAAGAAGAAAAAAAAGGTTAACATAAAATTCTTCTTATGTTAGTTTTGTTGAGGTTACATGCTATTCTCTTTCATTCTTACTCTAAAAGATTTTGCATGTTTATTTAGCACTTAGGTGGTTGTCATGGAATCTTGTGATCATGGGTGATGGTCGTTCATGGCTTCATGCATGGCTTTGATTTTTAAAAATAGCAGATTTTTTTTAATGGTTTGATTTTAAAAGTAGTTTGCAAGTATGGGTTACTTCAAAATTCTTTTGTGAAAGTGCATTAGTTGTTTTGGGACCACTTTTTAACTTCATTCATGAATGACATTTTTATTTTTTATTACCCCTTACTTTAAAATATTTGTATGTGTCTCTTTTAAATTGATAGTTAAAAATTTAAGTAAATTCATCAAAGCCAGTGAGTGATCTTTTTGATTTTTTCATTGTCGATTGTTTGCATTCTTTGCGTTCTTGTGTATAAAGTTTTTATTTACAACTAAAACTGGGAACTGGAAACGGTTTCGATCGTACGTAAAACGACACATGATCATTAAAATTGGTCATCAAGCTATAGTTTTAATGTTCTTTTTAACAATAACTAAGTTTTTATATTATTAGACAAATACATAAAGTGTGAGTAGTTGTTCAGAGCAAAAATAAGAATAGTTGTCACATTTTTAGCTAAAAACTTGTTTTAGTTTATAAGATAGTGAAAATGCATTCCTATATTTTCCCCTTAAATAACGACCCTCACGGATACATGTCACTCTTTAATGGAGTTGAAAATGCATTTTATGTATTTTGCGTAGCTTTTTTATACCAAGATTCGATACAATTTAAAGTATTCGTGCGGATTTTCAACCAAGATTCAGTACAACTTAAGCATGTAGCTTTTCTATTTAGTCTTTTTTATTTAAGCGTGTAATTTTTTTAAGAAAAATGATTGTTATGCCTACTAAGCATACCTACAAATGTACCTAATAATTTGATTGATTTATTTAAAAAAATGATTGGTGGGAATTTAGATCCAGAAAGTATATAATACAATTATACAAGTGATTTATGCATTCGCCATACATTTAAACATGTGTTGTAGGCATAAAAAGTACTACTTTTTTTTAATATGCATGCTACTCCATTAGTTTCTTTTAAGATTCCCAACACTCCATTAAAGTAACCCATATTTGCAAATAACTTTAAAAATAGAACCATTTATAACAAAAACTCAAAACTAGTACCAATAGTTTGCTCACATCTAGCAGAACTTTTGGTAAAAATGTTTAAGCTCACAACTGTCATATTCAATTAGGTAATTCTTAGATGCATATATGATGTCTATAGTCACAAATATTTTGACATAAAATAATCTTTGCCACCATGATTTTTTACGCTATTATGTTCCTAAATATAGTTAGTAAACTTATATTACCATTTACTTAAAACAAAAGCAGGTACAGATTGTTTAACTCTCCTATGTTCTGTAATCTATGATTCAAATATAAAACATTTGTTTGTACAGGTATTGTATTGGGCACAGGGATACTAGTTTTAACAATTGGTGCGTACAAACTAATACAAAAAAGGAAGGATAAGAGACGTAAAGAGATATTCTTTAGAAGAAATGGTGGTTTGTTATTACAGCAACAAATATCAACTGGTGAACATGCAACTCAGACAACAAGAATGTTTAGCGCAATAGAACTAGAAAAAGCAACCGACCTTTACAATGAAAATAGAATATTAGGTCGTGGAGGCCAAGGAACAGTGTACAAAGGAATGTTACCGGATGGAAAAATAGTAGCTGTAAAGAAATCCATGTTGGTAGATAAAAGTCAAGTTGAATCATTTATCAACGAGGTATTTTTACTCTCCCAAATTAGCCACAGAAATGTGGTGAAGTTGCTTGGATGTTGTCTAGAAACAGAAGTTCCAATTCTCGTTTATGAATTCGTGTCAAATGGAGATCTGTGCCAATTCATACATGATGAGAATTATGAGTTTCCTACTTTTTGGAGTATACGACTACAAATTGCTACAGAAGTAGCAGGAGCTCTTGCCTATATGCATTCTGCAACCTCCGTTCCTATATATCATCGAGACATAAAATCTTCCAACATACTTTTGGATGAAAAATTCCGAGCGAAATTATCAGATTTTGGAATATCCAAGTCCGTTTTGGGTGATCAAACTCACTTGAGCACATTAGTCAAGGGGACTTTTGGCTACTTAGATCCTGAGTACTTTCAATCAAACCAATTCACTGAAAAAAGCGATGTTTATAGCTTTGGGGTTGTTGTCCTTGAGCTTTTAACAGGGAAAAAGCCAATATATTCCATAGGACCAGGGGAATCTAGAAGCTTGGCAACATTGATTCTATCAACCGATGAAAGGCTTCTTCTAGAAAATGTTGATAACCGAGTGTTGGATGGACCAGAAGAGCAGCTTGTAGCAGTTGCTAAGCTTGCAAAAAGATGCTTGAATATAAACGGGAAGATGAGGCCAACGATGAAAGAAGTTGTAATAGAGTTGGAGGGAATAAGATCAAGTCACTAAATAAAATGAATATAGTGTTTATTTTGTATTAAGCTTGTAGAATAAGCCGTATTGGAGCTAGCTATATGTCTGTGGATGACAGTATTATGTTCTTATAATCTTTTGTTCTTAAGTTGGTCTTTTGTGATTTTTCATACCGAGTCTTTTTAATATATGTAGCTGTATTTGTAACTATATGATGCGTGTGCACAATGATTCATTTCAGGGCCTTTTGCTCATTGTTCAAACTCAGCTAGTAATGACAATAATACTGTTAAACATTTATGGTTGAAATGAAAATAAAATGAAGACATCAAGTAGAGAAGTGAAATAGCAAGTAGAAAATTGAAGTCAAATGGTTACAGTAAAACTTCGACACTTTCATTTGTAAAAACTTATTGCAAAGTATTTCTGGATAATGGGCTAAAAAAAAGAGCTATTCTATGGCCATGGGCTTTGATAGGTTTGGGCCAACTTGTAAATTGGATCATTTAGACAATGTAAATTGGTTTATATCTCATATGTATGATTTCCGAACCAATATAAAAAAATCCCGATATGTAGAATATTTTCTATCTTTTGACTGATGGTATTATGTCTGGCATGCTTGATATTTAGAAAAACATTAAAAAATGATACTCATAAAGTGCATTGATCCCTAGCATGATTTGTAACATTCGTAGTGTCCGAAATGACCTACATACTGATAAATATCAACAAAATGCCCCGAGTTGTAGACTTGTGCAAAGAACACAACTGGTAGACTGGAGACCCGTGAACAGCTCCATAAAGATAATCAATGATTGGTGATATTTAAATCGAAAGCATTTTTATGTTACACAACTCCTAAAAGAAATAAAAACCATACAAGCAAGTATTTGTGTCACCACGCTTTGGTCCACTTCCTATTAGCATTCTTCTCTCGTGGTATTTCTCCTTTCTCTGAGACAGATATTGTGAGAGGAGAAGGCATATAGGATGTGGACTAAGTGACACAATGAGATTTTCGTTCTTGATTCCATTTTAAGAGTGGTAATACTCTAGGGATCTACTATTACTATGTTAAGACGTCAGTATGGACGTAACATGTGGCTACAGGTACTCTTTTTTCTCCTAGTTAAAAATTAAATGATAAAATTTTGAACGTTCTATCAATAAAAATATGGCTTTTCAAACTGTAACACACAACCCATTTGGCCTAACTATGTAGTTTTGGTATTTTTGCATATTTTTTATAGTCTTTAGGTAGAAAGGCTTATGGAATGTGTTAACCAAGCTTTTTATTACTATCAATGACGAATCAGTGAGTGGGCCTTATAAGGAGAGTTGTCTTGGGAAGTTAGCTTATATCTCAAACATAGGCGTCGTTTGTCCTTTTTTTTTTGGAACACTTTCGTTACTTTCACGGATAACTTTTAATGGACTATTTATTGACACAATGGAGGGATTTGTACAGTTTTTGCAAGCTCCTCATAATGATGCTAGGTGTATAGCCGAAGGACGATTTCCACAGTTTTTGCAAGCTCCTCACTAATACATAACACACCTTTGCCGACGAATTTTTTTCGACTGACCCGACGCCTTTTCGTCGGTAAGAGTCTGATGCCGACGAAACTTCATCGGTAATGCCTCGTCGGGACTTACTGTGCCGATAATATTTCCCGACGCTAAAGTGGGGCCCACAACCATTTTCAGTCAACCGAAAACTTGTTTTGACAAATAATATGCCGACGTCTATTCGTCGGTATTTTAATTACAATTAACAAAAATCGTTAATTACTCGGTCAATAAGTCAACAATGTCAAACGGTCAACGTTTATTATACCGACGCCATGTCGTCGGTACACAAAAAGTCATAGTAAAAAAGTTAAAAGAGTCAAACGTGAAAGTCAAAATTGGGCCATAATATACCGACCGACATGTCGTCGGTATTTGTTGTTTATGCAGGCTGCATAGCAGCCTGTAATGTAGCCGTTTTCCAGATTTTTCTCGGAAATTTTTCTGGAAAAAATCTACACAATCCAAACCTGTATACACAATCCAAACCTCTATACCAACATGCCAATATGCCAAAACAACTTGTAACGGATAAAACTCTTATATATAATCGCTAAACACCCCCAAATACATTAAAACGTTTCCAATTCTACAAAACGGGCGTTATCAAGCTGCCAATAGCACAAAAGTTGCTATATCCGCAACGTTTAAGTTGCCAAAATGCCAAAGTTTACAATAATAACATACGGATGAGTAATGTAACACCCCCAAAATTTGATACAGCGGAAGACTCAACAAGCTTTCGGGGTGCTACGGGGATTGGTATCCAACACAAGACAATATAGAACGAGATAAAGTAAACATAGTAAAAACACAACCAAATACGGGGTTTTAAGGTTTACATTTATCCCAACATCACTCAGAGTTAGGCCCAAAATAAAATAACAATAGGTCCAAATTTAATTATCAGAGTTTAGAAAATATAGATCCATAACCGTGTGCCACAGCCGAGCCTTCCAATCCAAGCATGCACCTCAACACTTAATTACCTGAGAAAACGTGCTAAAAGTCAGCTTTCGCTGGTGAGATCATAGGTTTAATTTCAACTAATAATATAGTGGACATGTACGCAAAACGCTTGCTAGCTAGACTAAGGATTCGCTAAAAGCCTGCGGATACCCTCCGCTCTCAACATAACACCCGGAAACCCTTCCGTAATAGTCAAAACACACGGATACCCTTCCGTAACAACATAAGTATTCGGGTAACCCCCGCAATACCAATAATTACTCGGATAACCTCCGAAGTAATAATAACCTATAGGTGCACACTATGGTATCTAATAAGTCAACCTTGAATAGTACACACGAAACTATGTGACTAAAGCTGACAATCCAAATAAGCCAACCTTGAATAGTACACACAACAAATATGTGACTAAAGCTGACAATCCAAATAACCAAATAAGCCAACCTTGAATAGTACACACAAAGGTGTGACTAAAGCTGACAATAGATCCTAGTCCATACGCATAGCAAGTTTAGAAAGCATATAAAAGCGATAATAGTCCGCGTAAAATGATTTGCACGTTTCTCACCCCAATCGTTGAAAACATAGTTCAAGAGTAAAAAGTGGGGCTATGACTCACCTCAAGTCCAGAAATATAGCAAGACGAGGTAGGTAGCAATAAGATGTATGATAACTCACGAAACAGCAACTACGGACTTGGCACGACCTAACAATATTAACTCTTTCAGAAATCATTTCCTCAAATATATAATATTCCCAAACCCGGACGAGAATCCGTTTTATTACCGAAAATCCATTTCGTATTAGTTTGGTGTATTTGCGTTTGGTATCCATACGGGTGGTGGGTCGACTCAAAACAAACCAACAAGATCGCACATAGAACATATAATAAACTATAGATCTAATATTAGCCCAATATATCATTTAAATAAATCGCCAAAGTTTACCAAATCCGTCGATTTGATAATCCTCATATTTATTTACGTAATATACCGTTCCAAGATTACACCCAATCTAAAGCACATATAACGCACATAGCACGTAATTACTATATAGTATATATCATAGTTTAATAAATTCCTCGTATATATCGTCAAATTGGCCAGATTTCCCGATATATACACTCGCAATCTATTACCCTTTACATATACTACAACCTATGGGCGTCGTAGGATACGATGCCCACTAATATATTCGTTTCATATAACCGAACAACACGGCTCAACCTTACGGTTGGGTGGTTATTTACTTATAGAAAACGCCTATATTAGTCGTCATATATCCGAGACATCACGAATGTCGCAAATAATAACTTACCTGGACCCGAGTGACAACAATTTCGCCTAACTCAATAAGTTTATTCGTTATATATCCAAAATGACTTTTTATTAAACGTTTCATAATTGTCGGGAGTTTCCCGTTTATAACACAATTTCTAATGATAATAATACGTTTAATTAATATTACGCCACTTTCGTAGCCTAATATGTATCTAATCGTATTATTTATAATACGACTAGTGATTATTATTATTATTAATATACGCGTTTATATAGTTATATATACGTTATTCACGTATATACGTTCGTATAAACGTTCATATTACTAATAATTATTATTACGAGTTTTATTATTCTCGTTTTACTTTTAATATTTATTGAGTTTCACGAAATGGTCATATGTCCGAGTCATGACTCTCGGCTCATTGTCCAAGTCCAATAATAAACCAAAGTCATAAATAATAAACTCCGTCCAATCACAATCTCAACCACGGGCTACAACAATAAGGTCCGACTACGGTACCCGACTAACCTATCTCCGTCATCTAACGACCGTCTCATAACCGGTCCTCATATCACATCCCAATCGACAACAACTTCTCAATATTCAAACCATAACCAATAATCAATATCCATTTCGGCCCAAAGTATTTGGCCGAGAAATAATACCACGACAAAATAACAATAACAATAATAATCAACGACAATATACACTTAGGTCACATTAGACAATTCATAACATTAACCAAGTCAATGTGTGGGTCGGTTTACCAAGCCGACCCGAGCCCTCGACTCACTTGAGTCTCGGCTCAATACTACGAGTCGCGATGACTCGAACTAAACATACAACCATCACTTAGCTCACAAGAGCACCACAAAATAACCAATTAATCCACTCGACCTCAAAAGGTCAATTCGGCAAAACACAAGTATTTGGCTAAAAGCCGTGACTCAAAAGTCGAACCGTGTAGCTATCGAGTCAATAGACTCGAACCGTACACAAGAGAATCCCTAAGAGGGTCTCGGTAGGGCCATACGAGCGCAAGAAAAATGATCCCGAGACCATAAGGTCTCGGCTAGCTCCAACTCGAGGTCACAACACCTCGACAACCCATGAATCCCACGAATCCATCACCAAATCGAACCCAACACAACCCAAATCGGATACCAAACTTTAAGAAAACGTTTTTCCAATCACAACCCATAACTTTGTTACGTTTTTAGATGAAACCCATTCGGATCTCCCCGATTCGTGACCAAGAGTCACGATTCGAACCCATAAAGTGAGTTGAAACTCATCCTACCTGCCAAAACAATATGAAATCGAATGGTACTTCAAGAAATAACACGAAAATGATGATGAACTTTTGATTATTTGGTTCGGATTTGGTGTTAATGGGGGAGTTATGGCGCGTGTTTTAGCTTAAAAGAAAGAGGAGAAGGAGAGGAGTAAGATGGTGGTGGTGTTTTTGTGTGGTGGTCGGCGGTCACGTTGTGGTGGCCGGATCTCAATAGTGGCGGCTAGGGTTTGGTTAGTGAGAGAGGATGAGGGAGATGAGAGTGAGGTGAGAGAGATAATTTTTTTGTGTTGTGTGTTGGTGCGTGTGGATCAAAACCGGACAAACACCCTATATTAACTTTTCATTCTTTTTTTTTTTTTTTTTTTTTTTTTTTTTTTTTGTTATTTGCTAATAATAATAAGTGTAAATAATAATAATAATAGTAATAATAATAATATTATTACGATTGAGCGGGTAATATGGGTAAATGTAAAACACGTGGCCCGAACCCGAACTTATTTTAAAATTTCTATATTACACGAGAACCTCTCGTAATCAATTAAAATAATAACGGCTCGTTAAGACGAATCATAAAATTATGTTAGGTAATCCTAGTGCCAAAGTCAACGTAGTGCCAAGTGAGAATTCAAATATACATCGCCGATCACATAATCAAAAAAAACGAATTATGAACATAATTCACGAATACCATAACGTCATTAAATAAAATTTCCATAAAATAGGTCTTACAAGTTCGTTGTGAAATGAAAATTTCAAATAAAAATTATAAACGAACTTATATCGAAATGCGGATTTTTAAAATGGCTCCCTAAACTGCCGGTTGTCACATCCTCCCCGTCTCAGAAGGAAACCCGTCCCGGGTTTCACTCGGAAAAATGTCCATCTACGAAGTGAAAAGCTTCGGATATCTCTTCCTGAACTCGTCCTCACGTTCCCACGTAAATTCTGGTCCATGTCGGGAGTTCCAACGAACCTTGACGAGCGGAATACGACTCCTCTTGAGTCGTTTAACTTCACGATCTAAAATCTCGATCGGCTCCTCCACGAAATTCAATTTCTCATTAATACGAATGTCCCTCATTGGAATGACGGGCATTTCATCAGAAAGACATTTCTTCAAATTACTCACGTGAAACACGTCATGAACTTTGCTCAGTTCAGACGGTAATTCCAACCTATAAGCCACGGGCCCAATTCTTTCTAAGACCAAGAATGGTCCAATGTAGCGCGGGTTGAGTTTACCACGTTTCCCGAAACGTATTACACCTTTCCAAGGCGAGACTTTCAGCATCACTTTGTCTCCAACCTGGAACTCTAAAGGTTTACGTCTCTGATCGGCGTAGCTCTTCTGCCTATCTCTGGCGGCTTGCAACCGATCACGAATCTGGGCTACTTTCTCGGTAGTTTCTAAAATAAGCTCAGGGCCTGTAAGTTGACTATCTCCAACTTCTGCCCAACCAATAGGCGAACGACACTTTCTGCCATACAAAGCTTCGAATGGTGCAGCCTTAAGACTTGCGTGGTAGCTGTTATTATAGGAGAATTCCGCAAGGGGTAAATACTTCTCCCAGCCTTTACCAAAGTCTATGATGCATGCACGAAGCATATCCTCTAACGTCTGAATGGTCCTCTCACTTTGACCATCGGTTTGGGGATTATATGCAGTACTCATATCAAGCCTCGTCCCCAAAGCCGTTTGTAGTGATCGCCACAAAGCTGACGTAAAACGACTATCACGATCCGAAATAATAGATATCGGAACCCCATGACGCGAAATAATTTCTTTCACATATAACCTTGCAAGCTTATCCACACTATTATCTTCACTAATAGCTAAGAAATGAGCAGACTTTGTCAGACGGTCCACAATTACCCAGATAGCGTCACAACCGCTAGCCGTCCTCGGTAATTTGGTAATGAAGTCCATAGTAATCCGCTCTCATTTCCAGACTGGAAGTTCTGGTTGCGTTAGTAGTCCTGACGGTCTCTGGTGTTCAGCCTTAACCTTGGCGCATGTCAAGCACTTACTAACGTACGACGCTATTTCTGCCTTCATATTTGGCCACCAATAGAACTTCTTAAGATCTTGGTGCATTTTATCGGAACCAGGGTGAATGGAGTACTTTGACTTATGCGACTCATGCATAATCAATTCTCGAATTTCTCCATGTAACGGTACCCAAATCCGATCTCCAAAACATAATAATCCATCCGAACGCTTAACAAATCCTTTCTCATTATCAGCCATTCCAAATATGTTCTCGGCAGATCTATTTTCGGCTTTCAATGCCTCTGTTTGAGCTTCGAGTATCTGAGATGGTAATGGCGATACGATAGTCATTCCCAATGACTTAACTCGTAATGGTGGTATTCTTTCCTTTCGACTAAGAGCATCAGCAACAACGTTTGCTTTACCAGGATGGTAGCGAATTTCACAATCATAATCGCTTAGCAACTCGATCCAACGTCGTTGTCTCATGTTGAGCTCTTTTTGATTCAAGATGTGTTGTAAACTTTTATGGTCAGTAAATACAACACACTTGGTTCCGTACAAGTAATGTCTCCATATTCTTAAAGCAAAAACCACAGCACCGAGTTCCAAATCATGGGTAGTGTAGTTTTTCTCATGCTTTTTGAGCTGTCGGGAAGCATAAGCTATCACCTTCTCCTGTTGCATTAATACGGCTCCTAAACCTTTATGTGAGGCGTCACAATAGACGACGAAATCCTCGTTACCTTCTGGTAACGCTAAGATAGGAGCGCTACACAACATTTTCTTAAGCAATTGAAACGCTTCTTCTTCTTTATCTCCCCATTCATACGTAACACTCTTTTGAGTCAATTTGGTCAATGGTTTAGCTATCTTCGAAAATCCCTCGATGAATCTTCGGTAATAGCCAGCTAAACCCAAAAATTGACGAACTTCGGTTGGGGTTGTAGGTGCAGCCCAATCTTTTATTGCTTCAATTTTTGCAGGATCCACGTGGACTCCTTGTCTATCAATCACGTGACCCAAAAATTGTACGGTCGGAATCCAAAATTCACATTTCGAAAACTTGGCATAAAGTTTCTCCTTCCTGAGCAATTCCAAAATGAGTCTTAAATGCTCCTCATGCTCTTTCTCACTCTTTGAATATATCAGAATGTCATCGATGAATACAATTACGAACTTATCCAAGTATGGCTTACACACACGATTCATGAGATCCATGAATATGGCTGGTGCGTTAGTCAACCCAAACGGCATCACCTGAAACTCGTAATGCCCGTAACGGGTTCTGAAAGCCGTTTTCGGAATATCCTCCTCACGAACTCGCAGTTGATGATATCCCGATCTCAAATCGATCTTCGAATACACACTTGATCCTTGGAGTTGATCGAACAAATCATCGATCCTAGGTAACGGGTATCGATTCTTCACCGTTAACTTATTTAACTCTCTATAGTCAATACACATGCGAAACGATCCATCCTTCTTCTTCACAAACAAGACTGGGGCTCCCCAAGGTGATGAACTTGGTCTTATGAATCCCTTTCCGGCTAACTCCGCCAATTGTTTCGACAACTCTTCCAGTTCAGTAGGTGCAAGACGATAAGGTGCTCGTGCTACAGGTGCAGCACCGGGTATCAACTCAATCTGAAACTCCACCTGTCTAGTCGGTGGGATTCCCGGCAAATCATCGGGAAACACATCAGGAAAATCACGAACTATAGGCACATCTCCAATACACCTTTCCTTTTTCTTCGTCTCTCCCTTCTCAGAAATTCGAGCTAAGAAAAGATAACATCCCTTCTCTATTAGCTTCGGTAACTTAGTGCAAGAAATCACCGCTAATCGGGATGGGCTCCTAGAATCCTTTCGGTCTCCTAGTATATTTAGGACCTCCTTTCCGTATGGTACACGCACGATCTTCTCGTCGCAAAGTATGTGAGCACGATACTTCGACAACCAATCCATACCAATGATTACATCAAAACTTCCTAACGTGACGGGTAGAAGATCTATGTTGAAAGGGTGGTTCAAGAAATTTAGTGTACAACCGCGAATGATGGTATTAATCCTTTCTAGGTTTCCATTAGCTAACTCAATATCATATCAAATTCCTAAGGCCATCGGGGGTTTCTCTAGTAAGGGTGCAAATGTAGTGGACACAAAACTTCTATCGGCACCAGTATCAAACAGCATGGAAGCGTAACGATTATTGAGAAGGAACGTACCAGTAACGACGTTCGGATCTTCTCCTCTCTCGTTCCCGAGCGCATACACTCTTCCTTGAGCAGCTCCAGCTTCCACACGTTGGTCCCCATTATCTTGTCGTCCACGATTTCCTCCAGCTCCACGGTTTCCATAATTGTACCCATTACCACCCGAGCCTTGATTTCCACGGTTCCGCGATTCTCTACACTCATTCCTATAGTGTCCCTTCTTTCCACATCCATAACAGGTAACATCTGCCTTGTTTCTCATCTCAGGAGCAGCTTGAACCATTGCAAGAGGTCGAGCTCTACAGTCCTTAGCTGTATGTCCTTTCCTTGAGCAATTCTGGCATGTCACACTACACCATCCGGTGTGATGCTGATGGCAACGATCACACTTGGGTGCATCACCGTTCTGATTCTTCTTATTTCCATTCCCAATAGCATAAGCCTTAGCTTGTCTCTTGCTTCGGTGATCATTACTCTTAGAGTGACGGTCTCTCTTTCTCTTTCCATTCTTCTCCTTATCAGCTTCTTCTAATTCCAACGAATCCATAAGTTGTTGAGCAATTGTGATTGCCTCATGGATGTTAGCAGGCCTAGCAGAAATTACATCATTCCTCGTAGCTACAGGCAATCCATCAGTATACCTCTCAATCTTTTGAGTCTCGGTTTTCACCATGTCCGGGCACAACAAGGCTAACTCCTGGTAACGACGATTGTAAGTCGCCATATCATTACCTTTCACCTTGTGGTTCCAAAACTCAATCTCTAGATTCTTGACCTCATTCCTTGGGTAATAAGTCTGAATCAACAAGGACTTAAATTGCTCCCAAGTCATAGCATATGCTACATCACTCCCAACTGCATTTCGGTAGTTGTTCCACCAAGTCAAAGCTTCATCCTTGAAAGTAAAAGAAGCAAACTTTACTTTCGCATTCTTCGCACAACCACTGACATTAAACACTGACTCAGTCTTCTCAATCCATCTAACTAAGTAAACCACTCCTTCATTTCCACCAAACTCAATGGGTCCACAAATCTTGAATTCCTTATAATGACATCCATTAGCACGAACAGGTGGAAAAGTTCCAGCAGAATTGTTGGAATGATTTGACTCAGCGAGTAGTTCAGCAACTCTTTGCTCCACGAGTTGGTTGATCATTGCTTGATCCACAGTAGGTGCATTAAGTGGGACATGACCATTGTCTCCCTGAACATCAACATTTGGATTCCTGTTGTTACGGTTAGTGGTGTCCAGGTTGTCAGGAGTAGGGGTTTCAACATTTCGAGTAGGTCGACGACCTCGACGAGCAGGAGTAGGAGTAGTCACAGCAGGACCAGTCCTGGTAGACCTAACAGGGTTTCGACGGGGTGCCATTGATCTGTAACATCACACAAGTTCATAAATCTCCATTAGAACTTATCGACATGCTCAACAAAACATCTCAACGAAATCAAGTCATAGCAAGAATGGTAACGACACGCTATGTAATAATAAGCGAATAAGGACTCAATTTCCATAACACCCAAAATCACATAATACCATATACTAACAACCATCAATCATACAATAGCGATCTAACATCGTTCCAACCAACGGATAACACCAAACATACTAATCGTTCCAAAAGAGACGAATACCAAACAAATACATCAAAATATGATAACTAGCTTTTCTAACCGAACACTCCTCGGCTAAGAAAGCAACAAGATAATATAACTCAAGCAACTAGCCACGGGGCTGACGGAGAATCCTCAACTCCTGCCTCAAGCCATCAAGATCCCTCCATAACGATCCTAACTCCACGCTATGGGTGTCTCGGTCTCTCTTGAGGTCAGCCACCTCCTTCTCTAGCTCGACATTCCTTTGCCAAAGCTTGCGGTCGGCCTCACGAGCAGTAACGAATCCTCGCTGCAAACTATCGATATGCTCATGAACATCCATCAAAACTCTCCTCAGCTCAGTAGCCCTGCCCACAGCGACAGTCAAATCAACTCTCAAATCTGCTAAAAACTCTCCAATAACTCTCTCAAGTCGATCGGATACGTGTGCAACTCTGTCACTAAGCTCAGTAATCCGAGCCCACAACCTGCCAACCTCACCCAACTCTGCATGCTCAGCAGAAACCTCCGACGATGCATCCGACTCAACGGGACTACCAGGTGGCAACTCAAACAAGAACGGATGATCAGGTGAATCGGGCTCAATCGGGTGTACAGGTGAATCAGGCTCCTCAGCCTGAGCTGGTGGTGCTAACTCATCATCATCATCATCAGGCATCTCATCATCCTGAGGGTCATCCTCCTCCTCAGGGTCATCATCATCACCATGCTCAGCCTCCTGAGGGTCATCCTCCCGCTCAGGGTCATCAGCCTCATCCTCACCCTCGTACTCCTCCTCCTCATCGGAAGAGTACCTCATCACTCGTCGTCTCCTGCTAGGTGAACCATGTGGAGATGTAGTAGGTGATCTAGGACGACGACGCAATGATGTGGGTGGCACCTCAGACAGAAGAGAATGAGCATCAATCTGTAAAGGTGATGGAGTAGGGCGTACCGACATGCGTGCGGTAGCTCGGTGGGCAAAGCGTGGCGCCACACGAGCCAAAACCTGATGAAGAGTAAGCTGCCTCGATGTACCAGGGAGCCCTAGAGAAGATGAGGGTCCCTGCGTAGATGCAGCAGGTAGTGCTGAAGTAGAAGCTGCCTGTGACACAATAGCTGTAGACATGGCCATCTGGTAGGGGTCATCAGATGCCATAGTGAACTGTGCAGGTAAAACTGGTGCAGTAAGGATGTCCTCGACGACATCAGGCACATGGGAGGCCATAGTCTGTGACAACGGCGTAGGGTAGGTGTAAGTGTTTCAAAACAACTTAAATCACAACTCATAAAATCGTACCAAATATGCAAATCAAATAGTACCATATAATCTTAATAAAGGGATTTCAAACACCGCATTTCTAGAAATGTTTATAAAACATATAGACCATATAAATCCTCAAGAACGCCATCTTATACTAAATCCATAAACCTCAAATCATCCCAAATATCTCATAATACCTCAAATAATAGAAGATGCTTCGGCTTGGCGGGCTGGCGGGCGGTAGTCAAGGATCATTTTCTATAAAAATATACGGTTATAGTTTAGGCGTTTATTTACCTAGTTCTCTATAACCTTGGCTCTGATACCAATCTGTAACACCCCCAAAATTTGATACAGCGGAAGACTCAACAAGCTTTCGGGGTGCTACGGGGATTGGTATCCAACACAAGACAATATAGAACGAGATAAAGTAAACATAGTAAAAACACAACCAAATACGGGGTTTTAAGGTTTACATTTATCCCAACATCACTCAGAGTTAGGCCCAAAATAAAATAACAATAGGTCCAAATTTAATTATCAGAGTTTAGAAAATATAGATCCATAACCGTGTGCCACAGCCGAGCCTTCCAATCCAAGCATGCACCTCAACACTTAATTACCTGAGAAAACGTGCTAAAAGTCAGCTTTCGCTGGTGAGATCATAGGTTTAATTTCAACTAATAATATAGTGGACATGTACGCAAAACGCTTGCTAGCTAGACTAAGGATTCGCTAAAAGCCTGCGGATACCCTCCGCTCTCAACATAACACCCGGAAACCCTTCCGTAATAGTCAAAACACACGGATACCCTTCTGTAACAACATAAGTATTCGGGTAACCCCCGCAATACCAATAATTACTCGGATAACCTCCGAAGTAATAATAACCTATAGGTGCACACTATGGTATCTAATAAGTCAACCTTGAATAGTACACACGAAACTATGTGACTAAAGCTGACAATCCAAATAAGCCAACCTTGAATAGTACACACAACAAATATGTGACTAAAGCTGACAATCCAAATAACCAAATAAGCCAACCTTGAATAGTACACACAAAGGTGTGACTAAAGCTGACAATAGATCCTAGTCCATACGCATAGCAAGTTTAGAAAGCATATAAAAGCGATAATAGTCCGCGTAAAATGATTTGCACGTTTGATTCCTCCCGAACCACACCACTTTTATTTCTCAGCCACACAAGCCAACCGCTTGTGAACGGTCAACCGTAACAGATGATAAAAGGGCGAGAGCCCGGGAGAAATGGCAAAGTTAATCCGTGGGTCTTAAGTACAGAAAAGTACGTGAGTACAGAAAAGTACATCCCCAGGTCGTTATGTCCCAACGAGGTGTGAACGTGATACTACTATGACTTGTAATGTTGAAATAATACGTATATAGAAAAATGGGAATCTGATTGACTAACACTGAATGTGAATAGTAATAGCTCTGTCACAGCTAGTTCAATTAAGAAACGTACAATCAAAAACCCTAAAATAAATAATATTTACAAACATATTTAAAAATTAAGAAAACCTAAGAACCTAAAACGCGTACGTAATCGTTTAAATAAACGTCTACATACAAAATTAAAAAGTGAATACCGTCCAATATAAATCCCACAAATGTGAAAATTACATTTTTGGAATCCTAAAATAATAAGAAAATTATTAGAAAATTAAAACTTATTTTTATACTATGTACTTAATTAAAACTATTTATAACTATTTAATAATTACCTAAAAATAAGAAAATGTGAAATAAAGCTAAGAAAAATAAAATAAAAACTTAGAAAAGTTAAAAATAATATAAAAGAAATTTTGAAACTAAAAATATATTTATTATACAACTATACTATTTATTACTAATTATTTACTATTATTTAATTACTAATATTATTACTAAATTATTATATATACTAAATAAGCAAACAAAAATCTAAAACTTTTTACATAATTCTAATATACTTATAAAAAGCTAAGAAAAATATAAAAACTATATTTTATGTACAAAAATAAGAAAACTCAATTAAATACTATTATTCATTAATTAAACAAATTAAACTAATATAATTATTATACATACTAAACTTA
Organism: Artemisia argyi; assembly: GCA_030686995.1. Taxonomy (NCBI): domain Eukaryota; kingdom Viridiplantae; phylum Streptophyta; class Magnoliopsida; order Asterales; family Asteraceae; genus Artemisia; species Artemisia argyi. Next base: position 6,241,202 of record CM060681.1, read on the forward strand.
TTTATAAAATTATAAAACTTTTTATAAAACTTCCTAATCATCTCAGGAATACATAAAAAATATAAAAAGTTTATAAAAATTATAAATAAGCAGATTTAAAAATTAAATACTAATTATTATCTAAAAGAAATATAAACTATATTAATTATTATATATATTATATAAACAGTAAAAAATATGAAAAAATTACATAAAGTAAATATTAGTATGAAAAAGCTAGGAAAAATAAAATAAGGTCACCAGCTTATTCCAATAAGCTGGAATAAGCTGATCAGTTAAAATAAGCTAAAGGGGGCAAAAGTGGGTTAAATATATTGAGTGTATAGAGACTAACGGAACTGGTGCCCCAGAGCAGATGGAAGGGGTGTGGGCACAATGCATGTATACTAGCGAGAGGTCTTGAGTTCGAATCCCACACCCAGGCTTTTTGCCATTTATTTTATTTTTTTGATTTTCTTTTTGCAAAACTGTAAAACAAGTAAAGATATATAACTTTAACAAAACCAACTTTTATAAAACTTGGAAATAAGCTCTGTGACAGCTTATTTCCATCTCAGTTAGCCAAATAAGCTCAAGCTTCTTAAATAGAAGCTATCACTTTTGTTAAAGGGTCTTTTTGGTTTTTCTTTTTATAAAACTAAATAAATACATATAATATACATATAAAAGGAAAACAAAACTTATATAATCTACAAATAAGCCAAACGTGGGCTTATGGCTTATTCAGTGAACTAAAGGTTCACAGTCTGAGCTATAAGCATGGAATAAGCTTGTAAAAGCTAAACTATGGTGTAAAAGGGTAAAAGGTATCTATATACAAGTATATTATGTGTGTATGTACAAAAATAAACACTGAGAAGTGCTTATAAGCATGAGCTTATGATTTAGTCAGTTTAGCTTTTTGGGCTAAACTTGGATTGAGTGAAGGCTTCTAAGAACCTATAATAAGCTCCCTACTTAAAAGTAAAAGTTAAAATATATTTATACAAGTATAATTGACAGATATGTACAAGCTTATGCACAGGGAATCACTAATAAGCTCATAATAAGCAAATAAGCTTTTCCCTGATGCCTCAGTTCCAAACACCCCTGCAACTATATAGAGAGGCCATTTAAGCTGACGGGTTAAGCTTAAAAAGTCAAACTAAGGATTGGAGTTTAAAGCTGAGGTGTTTGGCTTTCCAAAAAGCCAAAGCTAATCAAGTGGGGTCCACTGATGAGCTTATGAGAGGCTAATGAAAATCCACCATTTCCTGAGTGATATGGTTAAAAGTTTAAATGTTCAGGAAATGGGACAAACAAAAAGCTCTATGCAGCCCTAGGAAACAAGCTACAAACTAAAATTTAAGCACTGGATATTAAAGCCTAATAGAAAAGCTCCACATGGAACTTTATTTCATAAGCTAGGTCCAACTAATGAGCTTTTTGTGAGCTTATGAAAGTGTCTAGGTGTAGTAAGTTATGCTGAGGGCTCAGAACAACTTTTCTAGGTGTGACAAGTTTAAGCTTGTTGCAGCCTATGTGAATAAGCTACAAGGTTAGATTTAAGAACAGGATCCTATAGGTGGGGTGCTAAGCTTCCTAAAAAGCTAAGCCACACAGGCTAAGGGTCACTAATGAGCTGGTGAGAGCTTATGGAAATGGTGTAAATGGACTGAGTTAACAATCCATTTTTGTGAGTGGGCAAACAATAAGCTCACACAAAACTTATCTAAGGAGCTTGAGAGAGCTCAACAAACACTGATCATTAAAATTGAATAGCTTAGCCTCACATAAGGCCAAGAATCACAAGATTAAGCTCAGAGGTGAACTTTTCCCAAGCTTGTAAATCAACTCATCACACTGTTTGCTTCAGTGTGATGAGTGGTGAGTAACAAAAATAGTGAGTTGGTTTAGGTATCTAAATAAGCTAAAGACAGGTAAATAAGCTAACAACTAACAACTATGGTACTAAAACATAACAAATAAGCCAAAAACATCAAATGGGGTCAAGTCATGAGACTTTGACAAGCTCATGAACTTGACAGCCCATTGGTGACACAGGGCAAAAACTAGTACATAAAAGCACTTCTAAAAGCTAGTAATAAGCTGAAACAATAATTAACAAAATTCATACAACAAGGTATGCTGCTAAACTAAAACATATCAAAAACACATAAGCTAAAACTAAGAATTAAAGCTTACACAAAAATCTAAGTTTAATCAAAAACCTGAGAAACTAACTTTTGACTTTTTGAGGTTTATGATCAAAGTTGACTTTGATCAACTTTGATCTGAATTTAATGACTGATTAACACATAATAAGCTATGAGAACATGAAATTAACAAAAAGAAACAACATTAAAACAGATTTGGTGAGTTTAACCATGCAAATCCATACAGTGATTAAATAAGGACCCAAGAAAGTGATTTTTGACTTTTGAATGAATACTTAATAGATTTGAAGGTTTGTCTGACCTTAAAGAACTTTATGTATCAAATAGCAATCAAAATCAATCCCCTAGACTCAGTTAATCACTACTGAATCAGTTATGCCAAACACACCTTATACAAACATAAATTTAGCTTTTCATTACACAAGACTATCTATACCCATTTTATCAATTCCAAAGGCTTTCATTGGTTAAATTATGACCTTTATAAGTTTAATCAAGTAGTCACACTTAGTTAAACCATGATTATCAAAAATAAAGTTTAAGACAGTCCAAATGCAATTTTAAGCTAAATCCAATTCTAAAACATTACAACCTATTATAAAGCTATATAAACATCAACTAACAACAATTAAACACAGAGAATAAGAAATCAACACATATTAAAAGCTATAACTAAGAAATGTAAAATATAGAAAAATTGCTTACATGGTGAAATTGACTGAGAACTAAAGAACAAGTACCACTGTTACATCCTACAGCCTCCCATGAGGCAACTAAACCCATGGCCATCCATAATGAACCATGCTCCTTGCTAAGAACACTAAGAACACTTGAATTTTGAATTATTTTCTATTTTCTACTTTTTTCTATGATTTTTAATTTTAAATGATTAAAGCTACTAAAATGGAGTCTAAAAGCTTTTTAAGGCCTAGGTCCGTCCATTTAAACAATACTAATCAAACAAGAAATGTAAATGACAAGAAATTTAAAGGTAACTTGAAAACTTGAAATTGTAAAAGACAACTTGTATTTAAATTGAGAACTGAGTCTCATTACACTACTTTGAGGTTCCTTACACTACTGAAAAGCTTGTAAATGACATGGAAATTAAAGAAAGCAATAAAGGATTACACTAAAACTTTTCTAATCTACATGACAATTGCTTAAGGCAAGAGTAAATATTCTTCTGTCATCACTTCCTCTTTTATAGTCTCTATAACCTTTGGAGGCCAATCCCAAGCTCTGACTTTTGATCTTGACCCTTTATGTTGTCCAATTCATCTTATCCGTTTAAATCCACTTTTGGCGCCAAAGTCCTTGCAAGTAACTTGAGGCGGTTTGATAGCATTTAATGTATCTTGTATCTTTGTATAGGTGGAGGGGACATGTGAGATAGCTTTTTGAAGCTTTTGGGTCAAGTTGGAGTGAAAACAGGGGAAAGGGTAAGGTTTGGAGAAAATTGTGGTGGAGAAGCATTAATTGTGGAGTGGGATAAGGTTTAGATGGTGTAAGAGGGTAGGGGGTGAGCTGGGGTAGCAAGTGGAGGGGGGAGGTGGCATAAAAACCACCCTGGTATGGTGACTGAGTGGTTTGGAGGTGGAAGTGAACAGTGGTGGCTGTTTTGGCGGGGGTTGACTGTTTGACCCTGGTTTTGATATTAGGGGGTTGGGTCGGGTTATTTGTTGGGCCAGATAGGTGGGCTGGGGTTTGGTTTGTTTGTGGATTGGATTTGGTATTAATAATAACAAGGGTCCATTTGGTTTTTAAGCTTATAAAGCCCAAGGACCAATCATGTATATTCTGAATTTTGGAGGGACCTAACTTGCCAACATCCCAAACTTCTTCAAGGACCAAACCTGTCATTAAATAATTACACAAGGACCAAAAGTTGTATTTAATTTTTATTTAAAACTTTAAAGGACCTAAAATGTAATTTTGGATTTTTGAGGGACTTGTTTTGTAAATTCCCAAAAGTTATTAAAATTGTTCCAAATTGTATTTCATGCATAGTACAAGGGTAATATTTGTAAAATTCCAAGATTTGAATACCCAGGGACCTATTTTGCCAATTTTGAAACTTGAGGGGTAAAAGTTGCCAGTTTGTGTAAACTTTCATCCAGGGATCATTTGTGAACATTTTTGACTTCCCAAGGACTTAAGTTGACTTTTTATTCATTTTGAACCTTCAGGGACTAGTTTTGACAAATTGTGAAACTTGAGGGACTGAAACTGCCAATTATGCAAACTTTGTACGTTTTTTATCTGTTTTTGCATATTTTGCATTTGGAACATATAAAACACACCTCTAAGATATTTTAAGTATTTTGATACATATTTGAGTGTTTTTGTATGTTTTGGCAGTTCAGATTGGTATAAAATGATGAGTATTTAGACACTCATCAACGTTTCTCACCCCAATCGTTGAAAACATAGTTCAAGAGTAAAAAGTGGGGCTATGACTCACCTCAAGTCCAGAAATATAGCAAGACGAGGTAGGTAGCAATAAGATGTATGATAACTCACGAAACAGCAACTACGGACTTGGCACGACCTAACAATATTAACTCTTTCAGAAATCATTTCCTCAAATATATAATATTCCCAAACCCGGACGAGAATCCGTTTTATTACCGAAAATCCATTTCGTATTAGTTTGGTGTATTTGCGTTTGGTATCCATACGGGTGGTGGGTCGACTCAAAACAAACCAACAAGATCGCACATAGAACATATAATAAACTATAGATCTAATATTAGCCCAATATATCATTTAAATAAATCGCCAAAGTTTACCAAATCCGTCGATTTGATAATCCTCATATTTATTTACGTAATATACCGTTTCAAGATTACACCCAATCTAAAGCACATATAACGCACATAGCACGTAATTACTATATAGTATATATCATAGTTTAATAAATTCCTCGTATATATCGTCAAATTGGCCAGATTTCCCGATATATACACTCGCAATCTATTACCCTTTACATATACTACAACCTATGGGCGTCGTAGGATACGATGCCCACTAATATATTCGTTTCATATAACCAAACAACACGGCTCAACCTTACGGTTGGGTGGTTATTTACTTATAGAAAACGCCTATATTAGTCGTCATATATCCGAGACAACACGAATGTCGCAAATAATAACTTACCTGGACCCGAGTGACAACAATTTCGCCTAACTCAATAAGTTTATTCGTTATATATCCAAAATGACTTTTTATTAAACGTTTCATAATTGTCGGGAGTTTCCCGTTTATAACACAATTTCTAATGATAATAATACGTTTAATTAATATTACGCCACTTTCGTAGCCTAATATGTATCTAATCGTATTATTTATAATACGACTCGTGATTATTATTATTATTAATATACGCGTTTATATAGTTATATATACGTTATTCACGTATATACGTTCGTATAAACGTTCATATTACTAATAATTATTATTACGAGTTTTATTATTCTCGTTTTACTTTTAATATTTATTGAGTTTCACGAAATGGTCATATGTCCGAGTCATGACTCTCGGCTCATTGTCCAAGTCCAATAATAAACCAAAGTCATAAATAATAAACTCCGTCCAATCACAATCTCAACCACGGGCTACAACAATAAGGTCCGACTACGGTACCCGACTAACCTATCTCCGTCATCTAACGACCGTCTCATAACCGGTCCTCATATCACATCCCAATCGACAACAACTTCTCAATATTCAAACCATAACCAATAATCAATATCCATTTCGGCCCAAAGTATTCGGCCGAGAAATAATACCACGACAAAATAACAATAACAATAATAATCAACGACAATATACACTTAGGTCACATTAGACAATTCATAACATTAACCAAGTCAATGTGTGGGTCGGTTTACCAAGCCGACCCGAGCCCTCGACTCACTTGAGTCTCGGCTCAATACTACGAGTCGCGATGACTCGAACTAAACATACAACCATCACTTAGCTCACAAGAGCACCACAAAATAACCAATTAATCCACTCGACCTCAAAAGGTCAATTCGGCAAAACACAAGTATTTGGCTAAAAGCCGCGACTCAAAAGTCGAACCGTGTAGCTATCGAGTCAATAGACTCGAACCGTACACAAGAGAATCCCTAAGAGGGTCTCGGTAGGGCCATACGAGCGCAAGAAAAATGATCCCGAGACCATAAGGTCTCGGCTAGCTCCAACTCGAGGTCACAACACCTCGACAACCCATGAATCCCACGAATCCATCACCAAATCGAACCCAACACAACCCAAATCGGATACCAAACTTTAAGAAAACGTTTTTCCAATCACAACCCATAACTTTGTTACGTTTTTAGATGAAACCCATTCGGATCTCCCCGATTCGTGACCAAGAGTCACGATTCGAACCCATAAAGTGAGTTAAAACTCATCCTACCTTCCAAAACAATATGAAATCGAATGGTACTTCAAGAAATAACACGAAAATGATGATGAACTTTTGATTATTTGGTTCGGATTTGTTGTTAATGGGGGAGTTATGGCGCGTGTTTTAGCTTAAAAGAAAGAGGAGAAGGAGAGGAGTAAGATGGTGGTGGTGTTTTTGTGTGGTGGTCGGCGGTCACGTTGTGGTGGCCGGATCTCAATAGTGGCGGCTAGGGTTTGGTTAGTGAGAGAGGATGAGGGAGATGAGAGTGAGGTGAGAGAGATAATTTTTTTGTGTTGTGTGTTGGTGCGTGTGGATCAAAACCGGACAAACACCCTATATTAACTTTTCATTCTTTTTTTTTTTTTTTTTTTTTGTTATTTGCTAATAATAATAAGTGTAAATAATAATAATAATAGTAATAATAATAATATTATTACGATTGAGCGGGTAATATGGGTAAATGTAAAACACGTGGCCCGAACCCGAACTTATTTTAAAATTTCTATATTACACGAGAACCTCTCGTAATCAATTAAAATAATAACGGCTCGTTAAGACGAATCATAAAATTATGTTAGGTAATCCTAGTGCCAAAGTCAACGTAGTGCCAAGTGAGAATTCAAATATACATCGCCGATCACATAATAAAAAAAAACGAATTATGAACATAATTCACGAATACCATAACGTCATTAAATAAAATTTCCATAAAATAGGTCTTACAAGTTCGTTGTGAAATGAAAATTTCAAATAAAAATTATAAACGAACTTATATCGAAATGCGGATTTTTAAAATGGCTCCCTAAACTGCCGGTTGTCACAAGTAAATAGCATACAGATGGACAAAGTCAAGGTGTTAAGTGTTAAAGTGTACATCATACGGATGAGGTTCAAGCATAAGGATGGAGAAAATGTTAACGTTTACAAAATAACCCATACAAATATACCTCATTGTCCCTCGTCAACATCGCAATCACTGTATTCATCACCACTACCCAAGTCAGCCTCGTCACTCCCCGAGCCATTCTCACTGCCACTCCCACTCACACTCCTCAATCCTGCCGCGCCCACGCCAGTCCCACTCCCCGATCCTGCCTCGGTTTGAGACGCCATCTGGCTCATCAACTGGGACCACAGATCGGGGTTTGTCTTCATTACTTTCATAACTGCCTTGAGTTGGCGCTTAGTTTCCTTAGATTCTTCTTCAACTTCCTTGATCTTTTTTTCTTTTTCGGCAAACATCTTGTCAATCTCGGGTGTGGTGTACGAATCGGAAGCTGGCGGCATGGGTAACCTTGTCTTGCCAATACCTGGTACCACCCTACCCCTACTGGCTATATACCCCCGTTGCTTGCCCTTTAAAACCTCTGCAAGTATCTCTTCCTCTGTGTAGGCTCTCCCAATAGGCGTGTTAGCTCCCAGATCCCGAAGTGCGCACATCTCTTCCTATGTAGTTGAAAAAAATTATAGAATTAATATAAAATAAAAATAAAATAAAAAAAACAAATAATATAAATTAAAATAAAAAAAACAAATAATATAAATTAAAATAAAATAAAATAAATAAAAATAAAACGGTACTTACGTATTGAACACGAGCCTCGTCCTTCAACCATACACCTTTCTTGCAACGCTGGTCTTAAAAGCTCTGTATGAGGGAGGGGTACTGACGGTTCTCACTCCTCTCAAACTGTATATATATATTTACACAAGCATATAAGGTGAAACAAATTAAAAACGACAAATCAAACAGCATATATAATGAGCTATATGTAAAATAATCATAATGTGTCTTACGTATTGGTGGCGAGATGCGGCCAATGACCGAGATCCGTGGCGGCTAGTGTTCTTGTTCTTCTGCCTATTTTCCTTGTTGATTTTGGACCTGTTGGCATGCTTTTCACTGAGATAGAGCTCAATATGCTTATCCCACAAAGACGGCTCCAGTTAGGAGGAGGCTTCCTAACACATAATAACAAACGCAGAAAATTAACATATATCAATTGCTAACATATTAAAAAAAATGACGAATATTAAAAAATTAACAAACCAAAAAATTTACCTTCGTATCTCATCCACCTTATCAGCCCCACCTGGTATAGTCCAGTAATCTCACTTGACGTCGTACTTGTTGTCCCTGTAGCGACCTACGAGATACTCGTTGATGCCATCTTTGATGGTCTTCCACTGGGGTGTACGCTGGTGGGACTTCAGATCAAACATTTGCTGCAATCAACATAACTAAAATAAATTAAAAAAAAAATTATTTTTGTTAATTTTTTGATATTTGTTAATTTTTTTTAATATGTTAGCTAATATATACATTTGTTAATTAATATATATACATCTAAATAAATAAAAAATGTTGTTAACTAATTTTTTTTATTTAAATAAATATACACATTAAAATATATAAACACGATAACAAAACAATATAAAAGGAAAATGGAATAACTGACCGAGAGTTAAGGTATGACGTGCGCCTTCTTTTCCTCTTCAATTTTGTGCCAGGACTCGTACCACAACGGGAACTCCCTAATCAGCTCACCACAGTAGTTACTGAACCACTTAGCATTGTTTCCAACATGAGTGAATGTGCCCTGATCATTCTAGTCAAAATCAATAGCCTGCGGGCCAAAATCACACACGGCATTCCTCAGGGATACGTTCTTAGTGGCTTGACGCACACCCGTCCTGCCGCCACCACCCCTCCCTTCACCCCTACCCCTTCGGGGGACAGTTCCTACAAATTGAAGTGAGTGAAAACACGTCATAATTAAAATAACAAGTAACCTAATACAAATGATCAAGTTTAAGTTTCTTTTAAAAATTCTTACCACTATGACTACTCTTAATCGGACGAAAAGGGGGTGGTGGGTCACCGGTACCGTCACCACCGTGTCCGCGTGCGACTGTTGCCATCTGTAAAAGTACAAGTTGAATAACATATAGAAATTCATGAACAAATTAACATAAGCATGCACACATTCAGATACATATTCAAATAAATATACACAATTAAACAATCTATAACAATTTCGTTCAAATAAGTGTTGTTTTACAAGATACAATTTAAGATCAATCTGCTAAATCAACATCACTACCATAAACACCATTAGTAGAAACTTCAACTTCATCATCAGAATTGTTTGAGACTTCATTGTCAGAATCAGCTAAATCATAAGGATCGTCGTCTTCATCATCAACAAAATCATCGTCGTCATCAACAGGAATGATTGGTGGTGGCGGTGGTGCCTCAACTAACGTTGAATGACCGTCGATATTCAAGGTTTGAAAGTGCAAATCATTCAAATTAGCAGACAGAGTGAGATCAGATGAGTTGTTGCCATGTATCACATCATCATCGTCTTCTACCACGATGAATGACCAGGTTGTGTTGTAATTAACATCTTGAACGACCTTCCAATTGAGTGGTCATCTAGCAGGATCTTCAAGGTAGAAGACTTGTTTTGCTTGTGTTGCGAGAATGTAAGGTTGATCTTCAAACGCTGTGCTACATGCCCAAATTTGTGTCATGTTGTTTATAGTGTTACAACGTTCGACTCTACGGTTTTTGTTGGATACGTCAAACCACTTAACTCGAAACAACACAACTTTGAACTGGGTATAAGCAAACTCCAGAATTTCTTATAGCTGATCATAATACATTTCTCCTTCCTTCTCACCAGGTGAACAAATTCCACTGTTCTGAGTTGTACGTTTTATATCGCGGCTATGTACAACAAACTTCACACCGTTGACTATGCAAGAGTTGACTGAGATTGGGGTCAGTGATGGTCCACAAGCCAAAGCGAATAAGTCAGGAGTACAACTTCGGTCATTGGCAATGTAAAGCTTACGGATCTATGAAAAAGATAAGAATAGATAGAGATGAGTAATAGTCGTTATTTATACAGGGAAATGCATGCAATAAGTTTACCTTGGTCGAAAACCAGTCGGCAAATTCTTTCGACATGTCCCTATTAGGAAATTCCCTGAAAATGTTCATGATATTAGATTAAATCGAAAAGATAACATGGGAAAAAGAAATTTTAAAATGAAAACACGTGTACCACTCGAACTCGTCCATGTACTTTTCGATCTCAGGACTGTTATGAAGTACATACCATATCACTTTGTTCATTTCTTCGCGACCTAACCGAATAATTGTCTTTTTACCAGACTTTTTACATAGTGATCGGAACACCTGGAAATCACTTGTTGGGCGAGGACAGTCCTGAGATGCAGTGGGACGATTAAATTTCATCCCAATTTCACCCCGAAAGTAATGAGAACAAAAAGTTAATGCTTTGTCTACAACATAACCCTCCGCTATTGAACCTTCCGACTTAGCTTTATTTCGTACATAGTTTTTTAGCTTCTTCATGTATCTTTCAAATGGATACATCCACCGGAATGAAACAAGCCCACCTTCAAGAGCTTCTTCAGGTAAATGCATAACCAAGTGTATCATAATGTCGAAAAAAGCAGGAGGATATATTTGCTCGAGACTGCACAAAATATTGATCAACCGGTCTTTAGCTTTTACCAGGTCATTCACCATCAAATTTCGGGTGCAAATTTTGCTGAAGTCCATAAGGAAGTAACCGTTGCATCATTATATGACAGTCATGCGACTTCAAGCCCGTTATATTGTTATCATATTTGGTCACTTTCGACTTGAACTTGGATCCGAACCCATCTGGAAGTTTAACTATTTTGATGTATTGACAGAACAGTTTTCTTTTATCAGGTGTTAGGGAGTACTTAGCATGAGGCTTCGAGCACTTCCCGTTTTGTTTGTTTTCGAGCCACAACTCCCGTCGAATGCCCAAAGCTTGCAAGTCTTGTCTTGCTTTGGCGGTGTCTTTAGATTTGTCCTTCATTAACAAAGTGTTCAAGATACTCTCCAACACATTTTTTTCAATATGCATGACATCTAAATTGTGTTGTAGAGAAAGAGAAGACCAATATTCAAGCTCGTGGAAAATAGACCGTTTAGTCCAGTTCAGGTCGGCTTTAGTATTACGTTTTATCTTCCCACCCCCATAATCTGGATGTTTCCCCGGTAAATGTGTGGGCAATATTGCAAGTTGAGTCAAGATATCAGCCGGAGTATATTTTTTAGGAGGATCTCTAAAATCAGTTGCACCATTGAATGTAGTAAAGTCCCTCCTCCATTTATGTTTTTTTTAAGTCTTCTATGGCCAACATAAGCTTGTTTGCTTATCACATGCGTAGCCGGAGTGTCTACTTTGCATGTAGGGCATGCGTAGTAATCTTGCCCACTCCAACCAGACAAACTACTACGAGCAGGAAAATCATTGATGGTCCATAAAAGCATCGCTCTCATGTTGAATTCTTTGCCAGTAACAGCGTCCATAGTCGGGACACCTGGTTTTTTCCATAATTTCTGAAGGTCATCAATCAAAGGCTTTAAGTAAACATCAATGTCTTTCCCCGGTGATTTAGGGCCAGGAATCAACAACGTCAGCATCAAAGTAGTCTCTTTCATGCATAACCACAGAGGCAAGTTGTATGTTGTTAAGATAACAGGCCACATGCTGTATGATTGACTAAGGTTGCCGAACGGATTGAAACCATCAGCCGCTAACCCTAATCGGACGTTTCTTGGTTCGTTAACAAATTCCGAATATTTACCGCTGTCAAACTTCTGCCATGCTTTACCATCAACTGGGTGTTGCATTTTACCATTTTCCGTAGACTTTCCAGTGGCATGCCAAGTCATATGTTTTGCAGTGTGAATAGACTTGTACAAACGTTGTAGTCTAGGAATGATAGGAAAGTAACGCAATACCTTGTTAGGAACTTTCTTCCCCGTTGTGTTGCTGTCTTTCCATCTACAAGTTTTACAGACTAGACAACACTCCAAATCATCAGCACCAGTCCCCCGATATAAAAAGCAGTCAGTTTCACAAGCATGTATCGACTCATACCCTAACACGATCTTTTTAAATGTATTTTTTATAGCATAGTATGACGGTGGGAGATTATAACCTAACCTGGGAGGAAATACCTTCTGGAGAAATTTTAGCGTATTGTTAAATGAAGTAATACTCCATTTACCGCTAACCTTGAGATGCATAAACTTTGACATAAAATCCAAGGTGGTCATAAAGTCACAACCCGGGTAAAGAGGCTGGTTGGAACTGGCAAGTAACTCTTTAAACTCATTACGTACAGGAGGTGTCATTGCTTGAGTCTGCTTTTTACTTGTCTCGCCAATATTTGGAGGAGTTGGCTCATTTTGTTCATTATTCGGAGGAATATCAAAAATATCATTAAGGCACGCATCCATGTCACTCACCTCACATTGTGTTGTGTTGTTTTCTAATGGCAGAGGTTCGGGTTCACCGTGAAGGCGCCATTGTGTATACGTTGGGTCCCACCCATAGTCACCTATGTGATTTTTGAGATCTTTAAGATTTGCCCAACGAACATTATGACAAAGACGACATGGACATTTTATTTTTCCGTAACTATTAAGTAACGGCTTGCAATGATCGAGGAATGCGGCAAGACCATCAAAAAATTGTTTTGAACAACGACTCTCTAAAGTCCAACTCTTATCAAGTATCATAACTGCATTTTTATGATGGAATCAGTTAATATATGCACTTAATTAAACACATTCGAAAGATTTGACACATACACATATAACCGTGGAATTATTACGAGTTGTTTTGTTCACCTAGTGCAACTATGGAAGGCAATCCTAACCCACTCTTTGAATTATTTGTCTCATATATGAATGCGTATAACTGATTTACTATTTGAGAAAATTTCGGCAGCATTTCCCCTCAACTCCCCAAATATGTGCAATTAAGAAATATTCGTAGGAGTAAAGGAGAAACACTGTCGAAATCATCTCAAATAGTAAATCAGTTACACGCATCCATATCCTAAACGAGACAAAACATTCAAAAAGCAGTCCCAAACAGGGGGCTTTCCGAAATTAATTTCTAATAAATTAATTTCGGACGGGTTTTCTATAGGATGATTAACTTCGGATGGGACTTTCCGAAATTAATCACTAAAATCTTAAAATCCTAAAATCATTTACAATAGTTTTCTATAAATGGTTTTTTGGCTTGTATATCATAAGACTCAATTTTCTGGCTTATTTGGAGACTTGTGAGCTTATATAAGTTTATTATATCATAATATAGTTATATAAGCCCACAACTCTCCAAATAAGCCGGAAAATTGAAGCTTATGAAATATAAGTCGAAATCAAATAAGTTTGAATGCATAATCACTTTCATATAACAAATATATGCCGAAATCAAATATATAAGTTTATTATATCATAACCTGCTTTTTCAATAAACATTAAGCACTTTCAATAAACATTAATTAGAACTTTACATAATGTATTAATTAACCTGCTTTTTCAAAACAATATTTTTTCTCTAACATAACTTAAATAATCACTTTTATCAAACTAGTATACCATACTAACCAAACGCAAACTAACATTTAACCAATATACTAAAATCTGTCTATTCCACATAACTAACCAAACTCAATACTAACTAACCAAACGCAAACTAACATTTAACCAATATATTAAAACCTATCTATTCCACATAACTAATTAACCAAACGCAATACTAATTAACCAAACGCAATACTAACTAACCAAACGCATTACTAATAACCATAAAAATGAAAAAACAATGCGGATATGTAACATACTGTCTCGAGCTGCTGCTGTCACGCTCGGCTGTGGTCTCCTCGGGCTGTGGTCTCTCTCGTGCTACGGCCTCGGCTATCAAAAACGGTTGGTTAAAAATAAAGACAAAAAACTGTTGATGGCGACATGTCGTCGGGATACCAAAAGTTAATAAAAAAAAAGGTACGTTACCTATATATGTCTTGGTTGTCACAGCTCTCACCCTCGCCTCTCGGTCCCAACTATCACAGCTCTCGGTTGTATAAAAAAAATCAAAACTCAAAAACTTAACAATTAACATTTACTAACAAGAATTAACATTTACTAACAATTAACATAATCAAAATATTAACAAAATTAAACAAAAAACAAAAAATTACCTTCGGTAAAAAAGAAACAGAGGGAAAGAAGAAGAGGAAGAATTAAACAATAGAGGGGTTGGGGGATGAATTAAACAATAGAGGGGTTGAGGAAGAAGTGCACAGTGGTGCGGGTGTGGTGACTGTGATGGTGTGGTGGTGGTGATATCAAATGTGGTGGTGACTGTGATGGTGTAGTGATGTTGGTGGATTAGTGGCGGTGGTGTTGGTGGATTAGTGGTGGTGGTATTGGTGGATTAGTGGTTGGCGGCTGGGGTATGGTGTTGGTGTAGATTGTTTTTTTTTTGATATGAAAGTGATGACCAGATCTGCTTTTAGGGTCCCATTTAATATTATTTTTAATCATGCCGTTGACTTGTCGTCGGTATTATAGAAAGTTTTTTGTCGTTTTGCAATTTGGCGGGGCAATTGAAAATTTTCGGGGTATTTTCCCAAACAATTGCCGACGCACATTCGTCGGTATTTTTAATATAATTATAATTTATTATTTTTTATAAAATTAAAAAAACATTAATTTGTATAAATTATTTTATTTAATATATAATTAAAAAAACATTAATTTGTTAATTTATAATTAAAATTAAAAAAAATTATATTTAAAGTTAAATACTTTGGTTTATAATTTAATTAAACACATTCAAAAAATTTTGGGTTAATAAAAATAAATTACTTTTATTTAAAATAAATTACTTTTATTTAAAATTAAAATTGAAAAAACGATCCGAGATGCTATGGTTATACACAAGATATTAAACGAACGAGTCGAGATGATATGGTTATACACGAGATATTAAACGAATGATCTGAGATGCTATGGTTATACACGAGATGTTAAACGAACGATCTGAGATGCTATGGTTATACACAAGATGTTAAACGAACGAGTCGAGATAATATGGTTATACACGATATGTTAAAAGAACGATCCGAGATGCTATGGTTATACATAAGATGTTAAACGAGCGAGTCGAGATGATATGCTTGTACACGAGATGTTAAACGAACGAGCCAAGATGCAATGGTTATACACGAGATGTTAAACGAACGAGTTGAGATGATATGGTAGTACACGAGATGTTAAACGAATGAGTCAAGATGATATGGTTGTACACGAGATGTTAAACGAACGAGTAGAGATGCAATGGTTATACATGAGATGTTAAATGAACGATTCGAGATGCAATGGTTATACACGAGATGTTAAACGAACGAGTCAAGATGATATGGTTATACACGAACGAGTTGAGATGTTAAATGATCAGGGGGTTCAGTGACCGGAGTTCATTTAGTGGGGTTCAGGCTCAGTAACCAGGTTCAGAAAGTAGGGTTCATGAGATCTAACTAATCTCAAGATGCTATGGCTGGTTATACACGAGATGTTAAACGAACGATCCGAGATTTTATGGTTGGTTATACATGAGATGTTAAACGAACGAGTCGAGATGCAATGGTTATACATGAGATGTTAAATGAACGAGTCGAGATGCAATGGTTATACACGAGATGTTAAACGAACGAGTCGAGATGATATGGTTATACACGTACGAGTTGAGATGTTAAATGATCAGGGGTTCAGTGACCGAAGTTCATTTAGTGGGGTTCAGGCTCAGTGACCAGGTTCAGAAAGTAGGGTTCATGAGATCTAACTAATCTCAAGATGCTATGGTTGGTTATACACGAGATGTTAAACGAACGATCCGAGATGCTATGGCTGGTTATACAGGAGATGTTAAACGAACGATCCGAGATGCTATGGTTATACAAGAGATGTTAAACGAACGATCCAAGATGCTATTGTTGTTGCTGTTTGTTGTGTTGTTGTTGTTGTTGTTGTTTAATAAAATGTTGTTGTTGTTGTGAAAATTGATGTCGAATGTGTTTACTTTTTTTTTTTTTTTTTTTTTTTTTTTTTTTTTTTTAATTCAGACATAAATCGACTAGCTTCCTATTAATGCAATAACTAACATAACATGTAAAACACGAAATACATTAAACATTAAACTTAAAACATGAAATACAAAAGTACGATTAATATAAACTACGATACGGTAATTAAAATAAAACTATGAATTAAGAAAATGAATCATCTGAGACCCAACCATCCTCCTCACTCGAAGAAGACTCTGATGGTACAGGTCCAAGCCCCATGGCCCATCGGCGTGGTAGTTCTCTGTTTATCCGCGCTGTATGAGCAGCTTCCCAAGCCCTACGAGCAGCTGCCACACGTTCTTCGTTTTCTTCAACCTCTCGTCGGAATTGCAAATCTTGCTCGAAGAGTTCTTATCAGCCAAGCCAAATGTGTTGGGTTGGTTTTCCACTTGTGGATTATTTTCCGGTTCATTCTCAGCTGGACTGTTTTGTTGTTGATTTCCATTTTCTGCAGTTGGAGTGTTCACAATCACCGGTTCTTTTGGTGGACTTGGGAATTGTTGCGAGAAATCCTTGTGAGGAGGACTTGGGAATTGTTGCGAGAAATCTTTGCGAGTCATCGAGAATCGGACTTGGGAGTTTTAATTTTGTGAGTTTATGTGTGTTTTACTGAGTTAATGATTCTTTGTATATATAAAGTAAAAAATTTGGCGGGACCAAGGAAAAAAAGGCGGGAAAACAAATACCGACGTCATGTCATCGGTAATAAATAGGCGGGAAAAAACCCCGCCCAAAATATTCACTTTTATTCGCAAGCCAAACGACAAAAAAATGTTCAATAGTTTACCGACGTCATGTCGTCGGCATTTTTACAAACCAAATTTACTTAAACGATAATAAACGCTAATTAAAACTCTAACCGCATTAAATATTTATTTAAGGAAAATACCGACGACCGGGCGTCGGGAAAAGATTGGCGGGTCAAATTCCCGCCCAAGTTTTCGCAATTATTGGGAAAGTCAATTATTGCGAATGTCGTCGGTATTTTAATATTCATAAAATTCAACGTGAGTCGGTCAAGCGTATTTTTTGTCGTTTAGTGAAATATACCGACGACCTTTTGTCGTTGGTATTTTGTTCGTCGCCGGTTCTACTTATTCTAGTAGTGCCTGTAAATGATGCTTGGCGTATAGCCAAAGGATTCACACAAACTCTTTGAAACAAACCCAAGAAACAGTTTCTTCATTCTAAGTAGTAATGTTACCACTACTCATGGCGTGTTGTTTAGCTTTAAAAAGGAAGATCGGGGTGTATATAACTTTGGGGAATTCAGTTTTGATGATCCGCCCTTCTTTAAAATCATAGTGTGAATATGATACTTGAAATTTGTTTGGAACCAATATATAAGCAGTGTAATGATATATAAGTATCATCATAGTAAAGCATTTGTCACAGTATTGGCAAGAAGATTTATTCACACTACTCTATTTGTAACAGTTGTCACACTTTCTGAAAGTTAGATATGCATAAAGAGGTCATCATAAATGTCTTATTCTCTTCTCAAACATGTCATATGCGTATGCATTTCATTTTTAACAAGTCAATGTGACATTTAGCCATGGGTTTGTAATTTTAGGCATCTAATCACAGCAATATAGGAGCATAAGTTGAAACCACATAAGTTAATAAGCTAAGAATAAAGATTAAATAAACAACCCCAAAGCTTGAAAAGGCGATTATCTCAGTAAGTAGTTTTCAGAGGTGTTTGTCTAAGCTTATTTGATAGGCTTAAGAATTTATTAAAAAACTGGTTACTTATTTTTCTAGGCTTGCTTATCCAATTGAGCTTATGAGCTTACAAAGTCCATAAGCTTGGATAATGATCAATAACTCTTACATTCATATAAGTTGTTACATCCTCCATATCTCATACTTTCCCATTATACATTCGTAGCTTTAACATGACAATCACAATTCAACTTACATTTTAACATAGCATAATACAACACTACAACATTGACCGCAAGAAATACAATCATTGTTGAAACCAGCTTTTTTGTTAAAAAAATGTAAACCAACACGATGATTTTGGTGCAATTGTTTGATATCCTTGTCACCAAAATCACTTCCTACTCAATGGCACACCATCATCATAGTGGCGGACGTAAGGGTATGCGCTTTAGTAAAGTTTGAAGAAGGCATGCACTTAGTATTGAACTCTAAAATATGTTAGAAAAATAATTGATTTCACATTAATGATGACGCTCTAAAGGTATGCACGTGCATAACTTGTGCTTCAAGTATGTCTGCATGTGATCTTTATCCTTGTCATTCACACGTAACATTTAACCCGGTCAACCGATTACCACGTATATTGTGTCAACACAAAAAAAAGTTAGTCACTATAGGGTGTTTTTCTTGTAGTGTAGTAACATGAGTACATACATACAGTTTGAGCTCTCGAGACGTCCGCCGCAGCTTGTGTGACATCGTCATAGAATCAGCTGATACAAGTTATATATTGAAAAGGAAGCATGTAAATCTCACATCACCTAAAATCATGCAAGAATTTTTCACGTTTTGTGTGTTGTAAAATATGCTCTATAGAAAGCACCTCAATATTTACTACTTAAAAAGCAGCTTATATAAAAGTAAAGCCATAAGCTGTACTAGTACCCAAAACATCAGCTTATCATTTTTTAAAAATGCAATAAGCTGCTTCAATAATCTTACTCAAACACGCCCTAAGTCATACCATATATGAAGAAAAAAAAGTAATAAATAAATAAATAAATAAGTAAATAAATAAATAAATAAATAAATAAATAAATAAATAAATAAATAAATCATAGAGCATTGATGTTCTGGTACTTCATGTGTAACATAAAACGCCAAGAGCGTGTTAAGGATTGCGTATATGAAAACAGTGTTAGGCAAGCCGTTAGAAGAAAGGTGATTGTGTGCGTTCCCATAATGAGAAAAAAATAAAAATAAAATCACTTTTGTTTAAACAACATAGTAAGAAGGGCAATCGCCAATGTTTCCTGGTTGTAGGGGGCGGTGGCCTTGAAAGTGAAACCGTAGAAAACCAAAGAGAGGGGAACGAGTGGAAGGAGAGGGGGAGAGAGAGAGAGAGAGAGAGAGAGAGAGAGAGAGAGAGAGAGAGAGAGAGAGAGAGAGAGAGAGAGAGAGAGAGAGAGATAGATCGTAAGCCATAAAGAGGAAAGGAGAGGAAAGAAAGGGAAGAAAACCTGAATTATTTAACAACTCTATCATTTTCTCTAGCTTCTCGCTTCCGCGCTTCGACGTCCTAAACAATTTCACTAAGAAGGGCAATCCCCAATGTTTCCCGGTTGTAGGGGGCGGTGGCCTTGAAAGTAAAACCGTAGAAAGCCAAAGAGAGGGGAACGAGAGAAAAGGATAGGGAAAGAGAGAGATAGATCACAAGCCATAAAGAGGAAAGGAGAGGAAAGAGAGGGAGGAGGAGGCGGCGCCTGAGTTATCCGGACCACCTGCATATAGCCGGTGGCCGGAGGAGGAGGCGGCAGCTAAATAAGATCTAGGGTTAGACTTGATTATTTATGAATTTATTGGGTGAAAACTACTAGAAATGTAGTTATGCCATGCACTATAGCATAAACACATGCTTGTGGTACTTCATAATGTTCGATATGTTAGAAAATTTAGTGCACTAAAGGGAAAAGTTCATACCTGGTAATGGGTTTGGAGGTACGGAGTGTACACCCATTTGGTCCATGAACACCCTGACTCAATAGTGGTTATGAGAAGAATCTGCTGCTAGCTGATTCTACTGTTGAATCTGCTGATAGTGTTTTGATTCTGCTACTGAATCTGCTGCTAGTATAATGATTCTGCTGCTAGTGTGAATCTGCTGATAGCATCAGTTATTCTGCTGCTTGGTTTTAACCACTAATTACTACTATTATGGAAAGTATTATGATATAATTAATGGGTCATTAATTATATATAATTCCATGGGCTAGGGTTTTGAGTATTCTCTATTATAAATAGAGGTCGTAACACATCTGCATAGAGAGACGAAATCACAAAACCCTAAACACTTGAATACGCGTCTGGTTCTTGGTTTGTGCCTAAAACAAGAACATCACTTGGTCTTATCCCATAGAGATATTCGTGTAACCCAGGCATAGGGTCGAATAATTTCTATTGGAAAGTGATACCACGATTTCAAGTGAATATCCGGTACCTTATTGATTATCTTAACCCTAATCTGGGAACTTGTTAACACTTAATAACCAACAATCAATAGAAACTATTAGTGATAATCAATGGTTGCTGCTATGAGACAAATGGCTGCTAACTTTTCCAAGTTGGAAAAGTTTGAAGGTGTTGATTTCAGAAGATGGCAAAAGAAGATGCACTTCTTGTTGTCAAGTATGAATATGGTTTATGTTCTGACAACTGAGATTCCAGAAGATTTTGGAGAAGATGCTACTATGGAATAGATGAAGGCAAGAAGCAAATGGGAGAATGATGATTATGTTTGCAGAGGTTTAATTCTCAATGGTATGTCTGATTCTCTATTTGATATTTATCAGAATGTTGAAACTTCTCAAGAACTATGGGATTCCTTGGAAGCCAAGTATATGGCTGAGGATGCATCAAGTAAGAAGTTCCTTGTAAGTAATTTTAACAATTACAAAATGCTTGATTCTAGACCTGTCATGGAACAATACAATGAACTTCTTAATATACTTGGTCGATTCACACAACACAAGATGAACATGGATGAGGCTATTTCAGTCTCGTGTATCATCGATAAACTGCCTCCCTCTTGGAAAGATCTCAAGCATATGCTTAAGCATAAGAAGGAGGAGTTAACTCTTGTTGAGTTGGACAGTCACTTGCGCATTGAGGATTCACTCAAAGCTCAAGACATTGACAAGCCAAAGAGTAGCACTGCTACTGGTCCATCAGTTGTCAATAAGGTGGAGCATAACAACTGCACCAAGTACAATGACAACAAGGGCAAGCGTAAGCATCAAGATAACACCAAATCTGATCTTAACAAGAAACCTAAGGTGACTTATTGGAAGTGTGGGAAACCTGGACACTTCAGGAAAGATTGCAAGGGTGGTAAAGTTGGAAACAAATCCAATGGATCAGGCACAGGTGGAGGGAATGGTAACACAAATTCTCTGAAAGGTCAAAATGTGTTTAATAAGTCTTTTGAGATTTATTATGTTACATATATATATCTGACATTTACTTTGTGCAGGATGATGATGTTGCGTGGTGGGTTGACTCTGGAGTAACAATTCATGTTTGTAAAGATAGAAGCTGGTTCAAGACCTATGAGTCAATGAATGATGGTTCTATTCTTCATATGGGAAACGAGTCAACTGCCCTGGTGCATGGAAAAGGATGTGTTGATTTGAAGTTTAGTTCTGGAAAGATTGTTTCTTTGTTTAATGTTTTACATGTTCCTGATATTAGAAAGAATTTGGTTTCTAGTAGTGTTTTGAATAATTGTGGTTATAAAAAAGTTATTGAATCTGATAAGTTTGTTTTGTCTAAAAATGGCGTGTTTATTGGTTTTGGTTATTTGTGTAATCAAATGTTAAGACTTAATAGTATTCATGATATTATTGATTCTGCTTTTATATCTACATCTAAACTTTATGATTCAAACCTATGGCATGCAAGACTTGGCCATGTACATTTTAAAAGAATGCAAGATATGTCCAAGGATGGGTTAATACCAGCTTTTGATATGAACACTCAAAAGTGTAAAACTTGTATGTTGAACAAGATAACTAAGAAACCTTTTCAAGAAGTAAAACGTGAAACTAAAGTTTTGGAGTTAATTCACAGTGATCTTTGTGATTTACATGCTACTCCCTCTTTAGGGAATAAGAAATACTTTGTGACTTTTATTGATGATGCTTCTAGGTTTTGTCATGTTTATTTATTACATTCTAAAGATGAAGCATTGGATAAATTTAAAGTATTTAAAACTGGAAGTTGAATTGCAACAAAGTTCCCTGATTAAAAGATTAAGGACTGATAGGGGAGGTGAGTACATGGATACTCTGTATTTTCAGTCTGTTGGTATAATCCATGAAACAACTGCTCCGTATACTCCTCAGCAAAATGGTATTTCTGAAAGGAAAAATAGGGTGCTGAAGGAGATGGTTAATTCCATGTTTTCCTATTCAGGACTGAGTCAAGGGTTCTGGGGTGAAGCTATGTTAACAACTTGCTATTTATTAAATAGGGTTCCCAACAAAAGGAACAAAGTTACCCCTTATGAACTTTGGACTAAAAAGAAACCTAACCTTAATTATCTTAGGATATGGGGTTGTAGGGCTGTTGTAAGACTCCCTGATCCAAAGCATAAAACTTTTGGAGAAAGAGGCATTGAATGCATCTTTGTTGGATATGCTGAGCATTCCAAGGCATATAGGTTTTATGTTATAGAACCTAATGAGTCCGTTTCAATTAACTCAATAATTGAATCAAGGGATGCACTCTTTGATGAGAACAGATTCTCATCTATCCCTAGACCAAGTCAAAGGATTCCAAATGGAACCAATGACAATGGTGTTTCAGAAGTATCTGATGAGGTTCCTGCTAAGGTTGTGGAACAACAACCTGAACCTGAGCTTAGAAGGAGCAATAAGGTGAAGACTCCAAAAACATTTGGACCTGAGTTTCAATTATACTTAATTGAAGGTACAAGGAGTGAGGTATCTGACCAATACTCCTATTGCTTCATTGTGGAGGATGATCCCAAAACATTTGAAGAAGCAATGAAGTCCCAGGATGTTGCTTTTTGGAAAGAAGCAATAAATGATGAGATGGACTCCATTATGGGCAATAACACTTATGTGTTGACTGATCTACCACTTGGTTGTAAACCTCTAGGTTGCAAATGGATTTTCAAAAAGAAAATGAAGGCAGAAGGAACTGTTGAAAAGTTCAATGCAAGATTAGTTATTCAAGGCTTTAAACAAAAGTCAGGAATAGACTACTTTGATACTTATGCTCCAGTGGCACGTATCAGTACCATAAGATTGCTAATTGCTTTGGCATCAATTCACAATCTGATTATTCATTAGATGAATGTGAAGACAGCTTTCTTGAATGGTGATTTAGATGAGGAGGCTTACATGAACCAACCTCAGGGCTTCATCAAGCCTGGCAATGAAAACAAGGTGTGTAAACTAATTAAGTCTCTTTATGGACTAAAACAGGCACCTAAGCAATGGCATCAAAAGTTTGATGAAGTGGTTTTGTCTAGTGGTTATTTACTTAATCAAGCTGACAAATGTGTATATAGCAAATTTGATGAATCTGGTAAAGGAGTCATCATTTGTCTATATGTTGATGACATGTTGATCTTTGGCACTGACCAAAATCAAGTTGATCTTACAAAAGAATTTTTGTCATCAAAGTTTTCCATGAAGGATATGGGGGAGGCTGATGTTATCCTTGGTATTAGGATTAAACATGAAAGTAACAAAATTTCTATCTCTCAGTCTCATTACATTGAGAAGGTGTTAAGAAAATTTAATTACTTTGATTGTACTCCAGTGAGTACTCCTACGGATAAAAGTGAGAAGCTAATGCCTAATACTGGCAAAGCTGTATCTCAACTTGAGTATTCTAGGGTGATTGGCTGCTTGATGTATGCCATGACTTGTACAAGACCTGGCATTGCTTTTGCTGTGGGTAAACTGAGCAGGTATACTAGTAATCCTAGTGCTCATCATTGGCAAGCAATTCAGAGGGTCTTTAAGTATTTGAAGAGAACTATGGATTATAGTCTCTCATATACCGGTTATCCTTCAGTATTAGAAGGATACACTGATGCAAGTTGGATCAGTAACACTGAAGACAATTCGTCTACTAGTGGCTGGGTATTCCTACTTGGTGGATGTAACACCCCCAAAATTTGATACAGCGGAAGACTCAACAAGCTTTCGGGGTGCTACGGGGATTGGTATCCAACACAAGACAATATAGAACGAGATAAAGTAAACATAATAAAAACACAACCAAAACGGGGTTTTAAGGTTTACATTTATCCCAACATCATTCAGAGTCAGGCCCAAAATAAAGTAACAATAGGTCCACATTTAATTATCAGAGTTTAGAAAAATAGATCCATGAACCGTGTGCCTTTGCCGAGCCTCCCAATCCAAGCATGCACCTCAACACTTAATTACCTGAGAAAACGTGCTAAAAGTCAGCTTTCGCTGGTGAGATCATAGGTTTAAATTCAACTAACAATATAGTGGACATCTACGCAAAACGCTTGCTAGCTAGACTAAGGATTCGCTAAAAGCCTGCGGATACCCTCCGCTCCAACATAACACACGGATACCCTCCGTTCTAACATAGATATTCGGGTAACCCCCGTAATACCAAATAAATACTTGGATAACTTCCGAAGTATTAATAACCTATAGGTGCACACTATAGTATCTAAATAAGTCAACCTTGAATAGTACACACAACATATATGTGACTAAAGCTGACAATTCCAAATAACCAAATAAGCCAACCTTGAATAGTACACACAACCTATATGTGACTAAAGCTGAGAATCCACCAATAACCAAATAAGCCAACCTTGAATAGTACACACAACATGTGTGACTAAAGCTGACAATAGATCCTAGTCCATACGCATAGCAAGTTTAGAAAGAATATAAAAGCGATAATAGTCCATGTAAAATAATTTGCACGTTTCTCACCCCAAGTATTGAAAACATAGTTCAAGAGTAAAAAGTGGGGCTATGACTCACCTCAAGTCCAGAAAAAGAGCAAGAAGAAGTCGGTAGAAATAAGATGTATGATAACTCACGAAACAGCAACTACGGACTTGGCACGACCTAACAATATTAACTCTTTCAGAAATCATTTCCTCAAATTTATAATATTCCAAAACCCGGACGAGAATCCGTTTTATTTCCGAAAATCCATTTCGTATTAGTTTGGTGTATTTGCGTTTGGTATCCATACGGGTAGTGGGTCGACTCCAAACAAACCAAAAAGATCACATAAGAATAATAAAATAAACTATGGATCTAATATTAGCCCAATATATCATTTAAATAAATCGCCGAAGTTTACCAAATCCGTCGATTTGATAATCCCCATATTTATTTACGTAACATACCGCTCCAAGATTACACCCAACCTAAAGCACATAGCACATAATTACTATATAGTATATATCATAGTTTAATAAATTCCTCATATATATCGTCAAATTGGCCAGATTTCCCGATATATACACTTGCAATCTATTACACTTTACATATACTACAACCTATGGGCGTCGTAGGATACGATGCCCATTAATATATTCATTTCATATCGCCAAATTACCCGGTTCAACCCTACGGTTAAGTGGTTATTTAGTTATATAAAACGTTTATATTAATCGTCATATATCCGTGACAACACGAAAGTCACAAATAATAACTTACCTGGACTCGAGTGACAACGACTCCGCATAACTCGATAAGTTTTACCCGTTATATTTACAGAATGACATTTTATTAACCGTCTAATAATTGTCGGGAGTTTCTCGTTTTATAACAAACTTTTTATAATAACAATAAGTTTAATAATATCACGCCACTTTCGTAGCCTAATATATATATCAAATTGCATTATTTATAATACGACTCGTGATTATTATTATTATTATTAATATACGCGCCTATATAATTATATAGAGATTATTCACGTCTATATATTCATATAAACGTTTATATTATCAATAACTATTATTATGAGTTTTATTATTTTCGTTTTAATTGTAATAGTTATCGAGTCATATGAAATGGTCACATGTCCGAGTCATGACTCTCGGTTCATTGTCCAAGTCCAAAGTAAATAACAAAAGTCATAATAACCAAAAGTATCTCCGTCCAACACAATCTCAATCCACGTGCTACAACAATAGGGTCCGACTACGGCACCCGACTAACCTATCTCCGTCAATCTAAGTGATCGTCTCACAATCGGTCCCCAATATCTCTTTTCGTCAACAACTTCACAATATCACAATAATTCCATTGTCGAGACCACAAAAGATCTCGACCCAACAAAAGCATTCAACCGAAAATAAAATGCCACAACAATGTCAAAATTAAGTTCACAAATATTACAAGAAATAACATCAACAAGGTTAATGTTCGGGTCGGTTTACCAAGCCAAACCCGAGCCCTCGACTCACTTGAGTCACGGCTCAATACCACGAGTGACAAGGACACGAACCAACAACCACGGGTCGCAAAAATAAGCTCCAAAGAGCACCCTCAAAGCTGCCATTCGACCACTTGGGTCGCGGCATCAATAACCATATACGGCCACGAGGCCTCGACTCCATCGAGTCTAACCGAGGTCAACCATAAGCAACATGATAACCATGACTTCCAAGCCACAAGGAGCAAATTAACGAGCCATAGGCTCGAATCCCACATCAAGCCGTGAGTCTTCGACTCACGGTTCACTCGAACCCACAAAGAAAAACTAAACCCCGGATACCAAACATTTATGAAAACGCGATTTCATCAAAAACCCATAAACATATCATGTTTTAAAATGAAAACCCACTCGGATCTCATCAATTCGTGACCCTTGGTCACGATTCGAACCCACAAATCGAGTCAAAACTCGACCTACCTTCCAAAATAATGCCAAAACGAAGAATACTCAAGAAATAATAAGAGAATGATGATGAACTCGTGATTATTTTGATTCGAATTTGGTGTTAATGAAAGAATTAGGGCGCGTGTAGGGGTAGATCGGATAGAGGATGAGATGGGGAGTCTATTGGTGGTGGTCGTGTAGTGTGGGGGTCGGCGGTGGAGCAGTGGTGGTGGCCGGATTGATGTCGGCTAGGGTTAAGAGATGGGGGAGGTGATGAGTGAGATGAGAGAGATGTAAGTGGTGAGGGTGTTTGTGTGTGTGTGGGTGAACCGAACCAACACAACATTTTTATTATTATTATTTTTTTTTTTGTTAATAATAACAATAATAATAATAATAATAATAATAATAATAATAATAATAATAATAATAATAATAATAATAATAATAATAATAATAATAATAATAATAATAATAATAATAATAATAATAATAGTAATAATAATATTATTACGGTGTGGAGCGGGTAATATGGGTAAATGTAAAAACATATCGCCCGAACCCGAACTCATTTTAAACTTCAATATCTCTCGAAAACATCTCGTAAATAATTACAATACGGTCGGACTCGTAAGACGAATCATAAAACTTTTGTTAGGTAATCCTAGTGCCAGAGTCAACGTAGTACCAAGTGAGAATTTAAGTATACATCACCGAGCATTAAATCAAAAATGAATTATGAACATAATTCACGAATTCCATAACGTCTTTAATTAAAAATATCCATAAAATAGGTCTTACAAGTTCGTTGTGGAATAAAATTTTCAAATAAAAATTATAAACGAACTTAAATCGTAATGCGGGTTTTTAAAATAGCTCCCTAAACTGCCGGTTGTCACATCCTCCCAGTCTCAGAAGGAAACCCGTCCCGGGTTTCACTCGGAAAAATTCATCTACGAAGTGAAAAGCTTCGGATATCTCTTCCTGAACTCGTCCTCACGTTCCCACGTAAATTCTGGTCCATGTCGGGAATTCCAACGAACCTTGACGAGCAGGATGCGACTTCGCTTGAGTCGTTTAACTTCACGATCTAAGATCTCAATCGGTTCTTCCACGAAATTCAGTTTCTCATCAACACGAATGTCCCTCATTGGAATGACGGGCATCTCATCAGAAAGGCATTTCTTCAAATTACTCATGTGGAACACATCGTGAACTTTACTCAGTTCGGATGGTAATTCCAACCTATAAGCCACGGGCCCAATCCTTTCTAAGATCAAGAATGGTCCAATGTAGCGTGGGTTGAGTTTACCACGTTTCCCGAAACGTATAACACCTTTCCAAGGCGAGACTTTCAGCATTACTTTGTCTCCAACCTGGAACTCTAAAGGTTTACGTCTCTGATCGGCGTAGCTCTTCTGCCTATCTCTGGCCGCTTGCAACCGATCACGAATCTGAGCTACTTTCTCTGTAGTTTCTAAAATAAGCTCAGGGCCTGTAAGTTGGCTATCTCCAACTTCTGCCCAACCAATAGGCGAACGACACTTTCTGCCATACAAAGCTTCAAATGGTGCAGCCTTAAGACTTGTGTGGTAGCTATTATTATAGGAGAATTCCACAAGGGGCAAGTACTTCTCCCAGCCTTTACCAAAGTCTATAATGCATGCACGAAGCATATCCTCTAATGTCTGAATGGTCCTCTCACTTTGACCATCGGTTTGGGGATGATATGCAGTACTCATATCAAGCCTCGTCCCCAAACCAGTTTGAAGTGATCGCCACAAAGCTGACGTAAAATGACTATCGCGATCCGAAATAATAGATATCGGGACTCCATGACGCGAAATAATTTCCTTCACATATAACCTCGCAAGTTTATCCACACTATCATCTTCACTAATAGCTAAGAAATGAGCAGACTTTGTCAGACGATCCACAATTACCCAGATAGCGTCACAACCGCTAGCTGTCCTCGGTAATTTGGTAATGAAGTCCATAGTAATCCGCTCCCATTTCCAGACTGGAAGTTCTGGTTGCGTTAGTAATCCTGACGGTCTCTGGTGTTCAGCTTTAACTTTAGCACATGTCAAGCACTTACTAACGTACGATGCTATATCTGCCTTCATATTTGGCCACCAATAGAACTTCTTAAGATCCTGGTACATTTTATCGGACCCAGGATGAATGGAGTACCTTGACTTATGCGACTCATGCATAATCAATTCCCGAATTTCTCCATATAAAGGTACCCAAATCCGATCTCCAAAACATAATAACCCATCAGAACACTTAAAAAATCCTTTCTCATTATCCGCCATCCCAAATATATTCTCAGCAGATCTATTTTCTGCTTTCAACGCTTCCGTTTGAGCTTCAAGTATTTGAGACGGTAATGGCGATACGATAGTCATTCCCAATGACCTAACTCGTAACGGTGGTACTCTTTCCTTTCGACTAAGAGCATCAGCAACAACGTTTGCTTTACCAGGGTGGTAGCGAATTTCACAGTCATAATCGCTTAGCAACTCAATCCAACGTCGCTGTCTCATGTTGAGCTCTTTTTGGTAAACACAACACACTTTGTTCCGTACAAGTAATGTCTCCATATTCTTAAAGCAAAAACCACAGCACCTAGCTCCAAATCATGGGTAGTGTAGTTTTTCTCATGCTTTTTGAGCTGTCGGGAAGCATAAGCTATCACTTTCTCTCGTTGCATCAACACGGCTCCCAAACCTTTATGTGAGGCGTCACAATAGACGACGAAATCCTCGTTACCTTCCGGTTACGCTAAGATAGGAGCACTACACAACATTTTCTTAAGCAATTGGAACGCTTCCTCTTCTTTATCTCCCCATTCATACGTAACACTCTTTTGAGTCAATTTGGTCAATGGTTTAGCTATCTTCGAAAATCCCTCAATGAATCTTCGGTAATAACCAGCTAAACCCAAAAATTGACGAACTTCGGTTGGGGTTGTAGGTGCAGCCCAATCTTTTATCGCCTCAATCTTAGCAGGATCCACATGGACTCCTTGTCTATCAATCACATGACCCAAAAATTGTACCGTCGGAATCCAAAATTCGCATTTCGAAATCTTGGCATAAAGTTTCTCCTTCCTGAGCAATTCTAAAATGAGTCTTAGATGCTCCTCATGCTCTTTCTCACTCTTTGAATAAATCAGAATGTCATCGATGAATACAATCACAAACTTGTCTAAGTAAGGCTTACACACACGATTCATGAGATCCATGAATATTGCTGGTGCGTTAGTCAACCCAAACGGCATCACCTGAAACTCGTAATGCCCGTAACGGGTTCTGAAAGCCGTTTTCGGAATATCTGCCTCGCGAACTCGAAGTTGATGATATCCCGATCTCAAATCGATCTTCGAATACACACTCGATCCTTGAAGTTGATCGAACAAGTCGTCGATCCTAGGTAACGGGTATCTATTCTTCACCGTTAGCTTATTCAACTCTCTATAATCAATACACATACGAAACGATCCATCCTTCTTCTTCACAAATAAGACTGGGGCTCCCCATGGTGAAGAACTTGGTCTTATGAATCCTTTTTCGGCTAACTCCGCCAATTGTTTCGACAATTCTTCCAGTTCGGTAGGTGCAAGACTATAAGGCGCTCGTGCTACAGGTGCAGCACCAGGTATCAACTCAATCAGAAACTCCACTTGTCTAGTCGGCGGGATTCCCGGCAAATCATCGGGAAACACATCAGGAAAATCACGAACTATAGGCACATCTCCAATGCACCTTTCCTTTTTCTTCGTCTCTCCCTTCTCAGAAATTTGAGCTAAGAAAAGGTAACATCCCTTCTCCATTAGCTTCGGTAACTTTGTGCAAGATATAACTGCTAATCGGGATGGGCTCCTAGAATCCTCTCGGTCTCCCAATATGTTTAGGACTTCCTTTCCGTATGGTACACGTACGATCTTCTCGTCGCAAAGTATGTGAGCACGATACTTCGACAACCAATCCATACCAATGATGACGTCAAAACTTCCTAACGTGACGGGTAGAAGATCTATGTTGAAAGGGTGGTTCAAGAAATTTAACGTACAACCGCGAATGATGGTATTAATCCTTTCTAGGTTTCCATTTGCTAACTCAATATCATATCCAATTCCTAAGGCCATCGGGGGTTTCTCTAGTAAGGGTGCAAACGTAGTGGACACAAAACTCCTATCGGCACCAGTATCAAATAGTATGGAAGCATAACGATTATTGAGAAGGAACGTACCGGTAACGACGTTCTAATCTTCTCCTCTCTCGTTCCCGAGTGCATACACTCTTCCCTGAGCAGCTCCAGCTTCCACACGTTGGTCCCCATTATCTTGTCGTCCACGGTTTCCTCCAGTTCCACGGTTTCCATAATTGTACCCATTACCACCCGAGCCTTGATTTCCACGGTTCCGCGATTCTCTACACTCATTCCTATAGTGTCCCTTCTTTCCACACCCATAACAAGTAACATCTGCCTTATTTCTCATCTCAGGAGTAGCTTGAACCATAGCAAGAGGTCGAGCTCTACAGTCCCTAGCTGTGTGTCCTTTCTTTGAGCAATTCTGGCATTTCACACTACACCATCCAGTATGATGGTGGCGGCAACGATCACACTTGGGTGCATCACCGTTCTGATTCTTCTTATCTCCATTCCCAATAGCATAAGCCTTAGCTTGTCTCTTGCTTCGGTGATCATTACTCTTAGAGTGACGGTCTCTCTTTCTCTTTCCATTCTTTTCCTTATTAGTTTCTTCTAATTCCAACGAATCCATAAGCTGTTGAACAATTGTGATTGCCTCATGGATGTTTGCAGGCCTAGCAGAAATTACATCATTCCTTGTGCATTTAGTTAAAGTCATATCTTGGTCTGAGTTTAAGTTCCTTCGTATATGCTTATTATTAACTAAATGGGAGACTCATGGATTGCATTAGTTTGTTACTATCCATATTGAGAGTTTAGTGCCGAAATGGTATTCCCTGTGTGAGTTTCCATGCCAAAAATGCAAATGTATGACAGCAAGAATGCAAGATCATATACATGTACAAATAAATTTGGTTTAATTATGCCATATATTCATCTATTAACAGATCGCTAACCTAGCATTACATAGCATTTGCTCCCAAAGTCCAACATCCCATTCAATAACATTAGGAATTTTTTATTATTGGACATATTTTTTTTCCTTAACAAGTAACCCGAGAACCTGATCCCGTTAACCCGCAACCCGATTCCTTATAGGGTCGGGTTGCGGGTTAACTTTTATTTTTCAAAAACCCGATAGACCCCACCCGATAAGCCTCAAACCCACCCAACCCGATAACCCGATTGACACCTCTAGTTGTTAGGGCGGTTCGGTTTTGGACCTTTGCTCAGCCCTAGTCTTCATAGTCAATTTAGATAACATTTGTAGCAGGTCTCATAATTATGACATATCTTTCTAATGATAGGTTAGGTTTGAAGTACACGTGGTACATTTGTTTTCGCCTAGTTTTGGGCTGAGATATGTGATTCACCTACATTCGTTCTACTTAATAATTTTTTGGAGTAATAAATTTACAGGTAAAAACTAAAAAAAACGATTTGATGAAAGGGATGCCACTATTTTCTTTTAGTAAAGTTAATTTGTCCTCAACCGAGTAAATTCCACTAAATTTAACCCTTTGCAGAAGAGTGTACAATGGCATCTAATGCAATTAGTGTCAGAAGAGTGTACCATTCAATACTATTTTCTTTGAGAACACGAAACGATTTGTACGTCTCCATTTTGAAATATACCATTCAATACTAGAAAATTTCCTCTACATTTACTTTTTACTTAATGGAGACTACAAAATCTATTGAGTTTTGCCTCTCGTGTATTGGAAATACTGTTGCATGACTCATTTAATTAACAAATTCTATAAATTTTTAATGAAAACATTGACTAAAGTTTGTATCTTTGAATGAACATACATGAAAAATATTTATAATGAAACATCAACTAAAGTTTGCAACTTCATAATATCATGGTTTAGCCAAAAAAAAAGTTAACTGAGACTAGTTGGACTAGGTGGTCGACCTTGTGGTCGGTCGCCACCCAGTAAGCATCCCCTGTACGAGACTTCCAACGAACAAACGCGGCCTCTTTGGAGAAAGATTGAAGATTTGGTCAGGTAGTCGACTGAATTGTGTGAGTCTCTTTGTGTGTGGGGGTGTTCTTGACCGAATTGTGTGAGTCGATCTCTTTGTGCGTGGGGGTGTCCTTTTATTGATTTTTGTGGTAATCGCGGTCGCCATGGACATTTGGTAATACATTTTGTCTTGGAGTGAGAAAAGTAAGTTGACGTTGAGGCACCAGAGGTGACGACGGTCACATGCGGTCACAATTACAATTTACAAAGAGAAAAAATGACTATAGTTTGCAACTTTATAATATCCTGAGAGCTAAGCACACATAAACACAAGGAACACATCAGTTTGCTACATTAAAACTTTTGATATTTGAATGGCGCCAAATTTGAGAGTGTGTATTTTTTTTCTTGTTTTTTAGTGTAAAGTGGTTTTTTGTGCTGGTGTGTTGTAAAAATGTTATTGACAAGGGTGTGTTTTGTGTTTTTTGTTATAGGAATTTTATAAAGTAAAAGTTGACATGTCGTCGACTATAACTTTCGCATATGGCTTAGTGCACTTAGCTCTCTCCAAATAGAGAATCTTTAATGGGCTTTTTTATCTTGTGGGCACATGATAAAAAGTCAAAAAGACACATAAAAGACTCGGGGATCTTAAAAAAAATACTCAGAGACTTATGAAAAAGCAAAAATTACACATATGGACCATGTCCAAAGGATCTTATAAGGAGAGGACCCAAAATTTGAAATTTACCTATATGGACCGGTTGGTCGCGAGTAATAAATCTAGACCAAAAACATCAACACGTGTTAAAAAAAAACTAATGCTTGGTCATCATGTCTCGAAGAATATAGCGGGACCAAAATAATTTTCGCGACCCAATAAATATTTATGTTTTTCTACATTTTCGTTTTTTTTTAAAGATTTTTGTGGGGTTTTATTATTATTATTATTATTGTTGTTGTTGTTGTTATTATTATTATTATTATTTTGTAACTTGTTATGAAATGATATTTTTTGCGATCTTTGTTCATGTTTTTAGTATATGTATAGATTATATAAAATTTTGTTAGTTAGGTGATTTGCTTTCTCTTTGATAAGGGCTTGGCAACTAACTAATGATTGTTTAGAATGGAGTTAATATGAATGAGGTATCATGTCTCAAAGTGAGTCACGTGAGTGATAAATTGAGTTTGAAAATGATAATTTGCAATCTTTGTACGTGTTTTAGTATATGTATACTTTGAAAAGATTATTGTTGGTTAGCGGGATTTGTTCTCCTTGATGAGGTCTTCACAAAGAGCTAAATAGTGGCCAAAATGAAGTTACTATGAATGAGATATTGTGTCTCAAAATGTCATATTAACTTCGTTTTAGCCACTATTTAGCTCTTTGCGAAGCCTCATCAAGGAAAACAAATCCCGCTAACCAACAATAATATTTTCAACGTATACATATACTAAAACGTGTACAAAGATTGCAAATTATCATTTCAAACTCAATTTGTCACTCACATGACTCACTTTGAGACACGATACCTCATCTATATTAACTCCATATTTGGACAATCATTAGTTCGTTGCGAAGCCCTCATCAAAAAGAATGCAAATCACCTAACCAAGAAAATTTTATACAACCTATACATATGCTAAAACGTGTACAAAGATTACAAAAAGTATATTTTCATAACAAGTTACAAACAAAAAAATCTTAAAACAAGAAAAACAAAAATATTTATTTGGTCGCAAAATTTTGGTCCCGCTATATTTTTCGAGACCTGATGACAAAGCGTTAGCTAGTTTTGTTTCTTTTTGTCTTTGTTTTTTTGTTTTTTTTTTTTTTGTTTTTTACTTTTGTTAAAATTGCAACACGTGTTGGTGTTTTTGTTCTCGATATATTACCCGCGACCATAACGGAGTAAATTGACTCACACAATTCGGTCAAGAACACCCCCACACACAAAGAGACTCACACAATTTAGTCGACTACCTGACCAAATCTTCAATCTTTCTCCAAAGAGGCCGCGTTTGTTCGTTGGAAGTCTCGTACAGGGGATGCTTACTGGGTGGCGACCGACCACAAGGTCGACCACCCAGTCTGACTAGTCTCAGTTAACTTTTTTTTTTGGCTAAACCATGATATTATGAAGTTGCAAACTTTAGTTGATGTTTCATTATAAATATTTTTCATGTATGTTCATTCAAAGATACAAACTTTAGTCAATGTTTTCATTAAAAATTTATAGAATTTGTTAATTAAATGAGTCATGCAACAGTATTTCCAATACACGAGAGGCAAAACTCAATAGATTTTGTAGTCTCCATTAAGTAAAAAGTAAATGTAGAGGAAATTTTCTAGTATTGAATGGTATATTTCAAAATGGAGACGTACAAATCGTTTCGTGTTCTCAAAGAAAATAGTATTGAATGGTACACTCTTCTGACACTAATTGCATTAGATGCCATTGTACACTCTTCTGCAAAGGGTTAAATTTAGTGGAATTTACTCGGTTGAGGACAAATTAACTTTATTAAAAGAAAATAGTGGCATCCTTTTCATCAAATCGTTTTTTTTTTTTTTTTTTTTTTTTTTTTTTTTTTTTTTTAGTTTTTACCTGTAAATTTATTACTCCAAAAAATTATTAAGTAGAACGAATGTAGGTGAATCCCATATCTCAGCCCAAAACTAGGCGAAAACAAATGTACCACGTGTACTTCAAACCTAACCTATCATTAGAAAGATATGTCATAATTATGAGACCTGCTACAAATGTTATCTAAATTGACTATGAAGACTAGGGCTGAGCAAAGGTCAAAAACCGAACCGACCTAACAACTAGGGGTGTCAATCGGGTTGGGTGGGTTTGAGGCTTGGGTTTGAGGCTTATCGGGTGGGGTCTATCGGGTTTTTGAAAAATAAAAGTTAACCCGCAACCCGACCCTATAAGGAATCGGGTTGCGGGTTATCGGGTTGAGTTTATCAGGTTCTCGGGTTACTTGTTAAGGAAAAAAAATATGTCCAATAATAAAAAATTCCTAATGTTATTGAATGGGATGTTGGACTTTGGGAGCAAATGCTATGTAATGCTAGGTTAGCGATCTGTTAATAGATGAATATATGGCATAATTAAACCAAGTTTATTTGTACATGTATATGATCTTGCATTCTTGCTGTCATACATTTGCATTTTTGGCATGGAAACTCACACTAGGGAATACCATTTTGGCACCAAACTCTCAATATGGATAGTAACAAACTAATGCAATCCATGAGTCTCCCATTTAGTTAATAATAAGCATATACGAAGGAACTTAAACTCAGACCAAGATATGACTTTAACTAAATGCACAAGGAATTTAGACTCTTATCTGCTGCCGTTAAATTGGAATTTGGAAATGTTGTATACTAGCAAAAGATGTGTTGTATGTTAATAAAGAAAGGAACGAGCATAGTAGTAAACTTATTAAAAAAAAAAAGTGTTGTATGTTAATGGGCTTTTGTTCAAAAAGTCAAAGATTTGTTAATATGTCACTATATCTTATCGGGTTGACCCGATAACTTGATAAGAAACTAAAAAAACCCTATTCCAAACAAAAAACCCTAAAAAACTCTCTCTTTGGCGACAAAAAACCCCTAACCACACTTAATCGTTTTTCTCATAATTCTGCTAATTCTTTGGTTTTCTTGCATTAAGTTTGTGATAGTCATTGATTAATCTTGCGGTTAATTTGTTTCTTGAGCAGGTTCGTTTTTAGATTACAAAAACTTTGGCAGTTTATGTGAATCGTTCCTGTTAGGGTTTTGTTTCCAACGATCTTCTTATTATCCCTAAATCGAATCTGGTTTTACCGACCTACATATTCCTATTATTAATCGGTTTTCCTTATCTTTCAAATCGTTTTTAGGGATTTTGTATTGAACCGACTTTATCCTTGGTTGATTATTATGGATGCTGGTTAGTGATTTGGCGATTTTCATCAAAACCCTAAGCGATTAGGGTTTTAACTTTTGATTCTTTGTTTGCATGCGTGCTGATTGGTCTGGATATAGTGGTCGTGGGTTTTTAGGGAGATGATTAATAAAGGTTTCTTGAATTCTAAGTCTACTGCTGATGCTTCCAAGCTTCGAGGTAATCTTAACGTGGATGTTGAGGGTTTGGCGGCTAGTGGTTCGTCTGGTGTTGATTGTTCTACCAGGAATATTAGGGTTGATGAAAAGATCCGTGACATGGAACGTAAAATTGTCGAAGGTAAACTTGTGTTCGTGGATGATGATGGGTTTCCATTACCTCTCAATGACGAGTACCCTATCATTAGTACTGCTGCTAATGATGGTAATGAATTGGGGTCTCAATCAATTCTTGATGCTAACATGGAGCAACTTACAAACCAAGTGAAGCCGGTTTCACTTGGTAATGTTGTTAACGATATGGATGCTAATCTTCCCAAAGGTGATGGTGTTCATGTTTCTCATAGGGTTGGAAAAACGAGTGTATTTCCCACGAATGACACTATTAATCTGGTTCCTAGCCCTAAGTTACAATCATAAATGGCTAATAGTCCTAGTGTTTTTGAGGTTAATAATACTAGTAATACTAGAGTTAAATCGGTCTCTTATGCGGGTGCTACTTCAAACGAGCCACAGAAACAAGAGGGCTGATGTTGATCTTTCTGTCCCGATGAAAGTGGTTGAAGAGGTGTACACTAGGTTTGAGAATACTCTTTATGGGTATTTCCTTGGCCAACGCCTTGCTTTTCCTGTTGTTGATTACTATGTACGCAATGCGTGGGCAAAGTTTAGTATACAAAAGGTGATGATGAATGCTAAGGGGTTCTTTCTCTTTAAGTTCAATTCGAGTAAAAGGGTTGACGATGTACTTGAAAATGGTCCTTGGTTGATTAGAAATGTGCCTATTATTCTTAAACCATGGACATTGAACACCAATTTACTTAAAGAGGATTTAACCAACATCCCGGTGTGGGTTAAATTCCATGATGTTCCTCTTGCTATGTTTTCTGATGATGGTCTTAGTCTTCTTGCTACATTGATTGGCACACCCAAAAGGCTAGATGCTTTTACCAGCCAAATGTGCAAGGAATCTTGGGGACGTAGTAGTTTTGCTAGATGCATGATTGAAGTGAAATCAGATGTGGTGCTTAGGGATAACATTACTGTTGAAATACCTTTGCTTGATGGGATGGGCTCGACTATTGAGAAGATTCAGGTTGAATATGAGTGGAAACCGCCTCGTTGTGATAAGTGTAAGGTATTTGGTCATACTCGTATTGATTGTCCTAAGTCTGTCCCCCTACTACTCAACATATGCCCAGTGTTAATGATGGTTTCCAAACTGTCAATAATAAGAAGAGTAATAGTGGTGGTCAATCTGGTTGTAACACCCCAACCCGATAAGGGTAGAAGTATTACATTACAGTGACATATCAGAACAACACAAGCATATGATTTATACATACAAAAGAAATTCAGGGTTTACAAATGGAAAATCTGATACTACAAGGTTACAAAAATAAATACTAAGTCTAATGAGGTGAAACTTCTTCTAATCATCTCTAGTCCAGCGTAACTATCAAAGCATAGTCTTCTAAGTCCAGTCACACTCTCTTCCCATAACCCAGCTTTCTACTAAAACCTGCC
Organism: Artemisia argyi; assembly: GCA_030686995.1. Taxonomy (NCBI): domain Eukaryota; kingdom Viridiplantae; phylum Streptophyta; class Magnoliopsida; order Asterales; family Asteraceae; genus Artemisia; species Artemisia argyi. Next base: position 6,280,160 of record CM060681.1, read on the forward strand.
GCAGGAAAATGAAATGCGGCTGAGCTTAAAAAGCTCAGTGAACAGATATATAAACAAAGTAATGATAATGAAACAGAACAGAAGTATTGTGCATTGGGGAAATATCATAAGGAATAAGCAATAAGAGTAATAGAAATGAAAAGAATAGGATAGTCATCCACCACGAGCCCAAAACTCAAAGTCATAACTCAACATCATAATCTCAAAGTCATAAGCCGTCAATACCATAATTCTTCAATATCATATAGAGGAGAGTCCTCTCAGATAATCAGATAATATGAGGGGTGTCCTCATTCTTCAAATGGGTGGAGTAGCTAGCTCCCAGAAATTGTGAAAGGCGTGTATTGCACACAGCACCAGTCACCTCAAAGTCAACTCAAAGTCATAGTTAAATCCACTAAACAGATCAGATCTAGGATTGCAATCCATACGCCCCTTACTCAAAGTCAATCTCAAAGTCATATACTCAAAGTCATAATAGCCGGCAGATAATCATAAAAGGGACGGCGTGAGAAATCACTCACCCACACATGAGTCATGCCAGTGGTGCATCACAGACATGCCTATGGTACCTCCATAGGTAGGGAAAACAGAAATGGCTCGGGTATCAAACTAAGAGTCAGGTCTCAAAGTCATACAAAAGGTCATATAGCAAAGTTTCATCTCAAAGTCAGCTCAAAATCATATCAAAGTTTCAATTAAAAGGGAACATAGCAATGGCTTGGGAAAAACTTAATCGTATCATATCTCAAAATCATAATATCAGAAATCATATCAATGGTTCAGAATATCCAAGGTTCATTTCCAAAGGTTCATTACAAAAGATTTATTATTAAGTTTCATAAGTTCAAATAAAATGTGAAAGAGTTAAGAGAAAACAGATTTAAAAACTTTAATAATCATTTACCCATTTCATCTCAAAGATCTCCCTTTTTAAACATTCTTCATACAAGCCAATTAATCCTTCATTTAAAAATGGTTTCATTTCAAAATCATAGAGTATCATTTCAAAACAGTTTCCTTCCATAACATCAAGTTATATTTTCAAAAGGTTTTCATCTCAAATTATCATAAAGGATGAACCAGAGATATCGGATATTCAAAGGTCAGAAGTCATCGTAGTGGCAAAAGAAACGGATCACGGATCATGAGAAACCTTACTAAAAGGTTAGAATATCTGTACCTTATTCGCAAGCACAGAAATAGAAACAGATCAGAAATAGAAGTGGCTCAGGATCTCTCCTTCTTCACACCTAGAGGAGAAGAGGGGGAATCATAATTCATTCTCAAATTCATGCCTTTCCATTTTAAGTAACTTTCCCTTTTTAGCAGGTTTCTATAAATAGTAGTTTCCACTTTTAGAAAATTTCCATATTTAGAAAGTTGAATCATTATTAATGGTGATAAGATATCTTTTAACATAATTACACCTTTGGTCCTTGGGGTTTCATAACTTTGCATTTTATATCCTTTACTTTCCAAAATTACACTTTAAACCTTTTTGTATTCAAAGTTACACATTAAACCCTTAACTTATCCATTTTACATAATGAGCACTTATTTTAAGATGTTATACGAATGGGTACTCAAACTTTCATAATTTACACTTTAAGTCCCTCAAGTTATAAAAGTTACATATTTAGCCCTTTAATTTACAATTTCAACTTTTTATTATCAATAATTACATATTATGCCCTTAAGTTATCAAAATGACACATAACCCCCTGAATATATTAAATTACTCAAAACAGCTCCAAGTTTCCAGAAATTACATGTTTAGTCCCTCTCTTTTAATTATTTTCAAAACAAACCCTAATTAGGTTTAAAATATATTTTAACCCTTTAAAATATAAAAATTACATATGGTACCCTTAGGTTACATTTTATTCGAATAGTACACAGCCCAAAATAAGTTCTAAAAATAACCCTTGAGTTTTAAAAGTTACAAAACTCACCCAAAACCTTTATATCAAATCGTACAAACATAAAATACCAAGATTAAAAACCCTAACCAACTCTAATTCATTTTTAATCATCACCTCATCATTAAATGTCATTTAATATCACAAAACAAACCCTAGATCCAAAACCCTAAGTCACACGATTTATTTTCTTTTTCTTTTATACGATTTAAATCAAAACCCAATAAATCAAAATAAATTCGAAATACATGATTTAGGCCATGACAATTCTTTCCAACATTTTTCCAGATCATATTACATCATAATAAGTGTATAATAATTTTATTAATAATTATTCTGGATCGGAGCATATATTTCACAATTAAACATGTTTTTATGGTTTTAAATCACGAAAATGATGTAGAGCATGCATGGATCGAATCAACCATTTTATTTGATGTTTATATGATGTAAGGGACCTGAGAAAAATACCAAACCAATTTTGGAACGTGTAGAATAAGCAGATCGATCAGATGTATACGCGATTGGCCAAACACTCCAAAAATCGTCACGACTTCACCAATGGCCTAGCAACCTTGAAACCAATTTTCGTGGGTCTTATTACATATAAGGAACATTAGAAAAATGATGAATGAATTTTATAGAGGTCGAATTAAGCAGAAACGATTTACCTTATTTGTAGGGCTCGACAAAAGAAAAACAATGCCACGATGGTGTAAGGCTTCAACAATTCGAATGGGATTTTTCTTGGCTTCTTAGGATAATGATAGATCACAGAAAATTGCTTAGGAGTGTTGTGAATGTCGAATGGAGGCCAAGGGAATTCTTTGTGTGTTTATTAAAATCGGCAAATTAGGGTTTTGTGGAGAAAAGATATGGTTTGATTTTTTTAAAGGGAAATTCGTGTGGTATAAGGGGGGGGGAGACCAGAATTTCGGAATTTTGGTTGCTAGAATATTTGTGATAATTATCTTCCTTAATTACAAAGATATCTTTCATTTTAAATCAAATAAATCATAACATAAATAACTTTTGTGTCAATCGGCCCTATAAGGGGTATTTTGGTAATTTTCTAACTTTTATAAATGTTAAATGAAGTTGTTAAAATTATTTGGATACATAACTTGTGCATTGTTTGAAGTTTGGGATTTATTTGGTACCTTAATAAGCTTTCAATTAAATTTTAAATTTGTAAGGGCATTTTGGTCATTTCACATGCTTTTAGATTTTAGGTGTTACAACTTCTTCCCCTCTAAAAAGAAAAATTTCGTCCTCGAAATTTGAAGTCGCAAAGTTAGACGAAGTCGTAGCAAACCGCAAAAGTCGTCACAACATTCTCACGCCCGGGGAGGTTCTTCCAAAAGATATTCAGACCAACTGGTTTCTCATGACTCGTAATTATTGTCAAAATAGTTTCAGATTTCTCAGAAGGGTATATCGTATTGAATTTGAATCAAAAGGATAATGTACCAAACATAACGGATGATAAACGAATTCTCTAGGAAGAGGTATAAAAATACATAGGATTTTCATCGAATTGATTAGGCGAATCAGATGAGAGTACATTAAATCGTAGTAAACATGGGTGATATAAGGTTTAACTCTTCAGCTTCTCAAATAGTCTCTGCTTTCAGATAACCTTCCAAAGGTATTCTCATAAACAAACAGATCTCGTTTCCTCAAAGTCCACAATCACATATTTTACTCATAGTAGATCATAATGAACAACTTCACGAATGCGAATCGTATACGGACAGAAAGCATATCGTTAGATATCGTCAACGGCAGAAATTTCATAATGGAACCTAAGATTCTTATCAGAAGTTGCAAAGATCAGCAAAACACGTGTCGAGAGTCCAAACGTTTCGAATCGTATATCAAGGACAGCAGATTAAACGTATAGGTAGAATGAACCTAAAGTCTCACTAAACTCAGATGATCTTGATCAGATGTCAGAATTCTAAAGCTTCTAAGGCACTTCTTAAAATATCATATGCCCATCATAAGTGCACGTTATATGATGTAAGTATTATCACGTTGGCCAGGCGTCATAATACAGGCATCATACACATATGCCCTTATGATGATCATACTTTATCTCAAGTTGTGAACACCCAGACTTATTTAAATCCACCTAGTCCACCTATAGCCTCAGAGGTCACCAAAATCAAACAACATAACTAAGAGAACGAAATTACTCGAAGAGTAACGGAAATCCGAGAATGTCATTCAAAATTAAGGTACGTCATCAATAGCGTCAATCCTTTACAGAATCATCTCGTCTAAACACAACGTCCGCTTCAAAATCCGTCCACTCAATTTCAGATTTCCAAATTTCCTCCAAGTCGGGGTAGCCTGTTTACTCTTGTCCATCTTACCTCATGGTTAAAAGAATTTAAAACTCGAGTCTGGTTCCTCCGGTCTTCAGCAGCTCCTCTTGGTAGTGTGGTATCGTAACGGCAGTCTCTGACGCGATTACTGTGCATCCCTCCATCTGCAGGTCTGCTTCTGCTCTCAATTCATCTTAGTACAACTAAAATGAATAGAGAAACAAGACTGCGTGTCTTCGACAGGTCTTCTAACATAGCTCCAGGTTTTAAGGTACATGATGTTGTTGTCGACTCCAGGTTGTGTGTTGAATGGTTCGTCTTCTTTGGTCTGGTTGTCTTGGTGCCCAAACTGAAACCTTCACGCGTTGCATGATGTATGATTGAGCACTATCCCAGTTCCTCACTTCTCTTGTATGCTTCTTCCATGGTAATGCTTGTCGCAACCATCTTCCACGACTCTTCCACCAAGTTTCTAATTCCGATAACGATCTTCGATCTTGGTCCTACTTGTGAAAGCTCTGTCTTTACATTATACAGGGTAGTGTTGTCTATTATGCTTTCTGAACGTCAATCAAATTTCTCTTCTAGAACAAAGGGTCGTCTCACCAATAATCTCTATGTTCTTCTTTCGTTTTAGAACATAACACAATGTCATACTATGACAATTTGTCCAAAACACGCGAAAAACATGATTATTCTAGCCAACACCATTGGCATCATTCAAGTTCATAAATGTTATAACGAGTGCAAAGGCAACTCCAGAAATCATCTCAGGAAATTTTCACATCGCCTTCTTTCTTCTTCAGGAACTGAAATACTTCCCAAAGGTTACTCTCGGTTAGTTAACCCCCTTCTTAGAAGTTTTTGTGGTTGCTTCTTCAGTCCTTCAAATCTAAAATGATGCAATCAGACGCGGAGTTTCAAAGGAAAAGCAAATTAATCATTGATACGCGGAAACAGATAATGATTACTGATAGTGGTACGTTTAAGTTCACGATAGTCGATACATCATTGCATACTTCTCTTGTTCTTCTTCATAAACAAACAAGAGTATCCAAAGAGAATCACAAAGGGTTAACAAAAATCATACTCCATCAGCTCCTTCAATCTCTCAACTTCTATGGCACCATGGTTTCTTCAACTGAGATCAGTTCAAAGGAGTAACAAAAAGGTTCATCAGAGAATACCGAAAAATCTTCGTACAACAAAACATTTTCCAATAGTCGAACTTTCTAAGGGTTGATAATAATGGTTTTCAGGAAAGACTTGATAATCATATGAGTTCGGGGTTGGTGTTTCCATAGTGGCAGAAATTTTAGTAGATGTAGAGAATCATCATAACGAAATAGGGTGAAGCAGATTTTTAAGGTCACATTTCAGATATGGTAGTCTATGGTATCTTCACGAATAGTCATTCAGTCCAAAAGACCATACAATCAGACATCTCAAAGTCAAAGGATTCATAGAGTGGATACAGTAGTTAAATTATACAAATAGTTCATATCTCAGAGTCAAGTACATGATTCAACAAAAGTGTTGGGATGGATAAACGAACAGTTCAATGTGTGGGAATTCGTTTAGCTTCTTAGCAATAGTATCAGGTAGAATACGAACATCGCATAATTGTCAATTGTAAGATGTACAGAATATCAGTTATCAGCATCCTCATGCTTAGTTAACAAATCCATATAGAGATAGTATTTACATCATACCCTTCCAAAGGAAACGGTTGGCAGAACAAGGTTCATCATTCAAAGAGAGGAAACAAAACTTCTCATATTCGTGGTTCATAATTACCAAAATTCTCATAGGAGTAGTAATGGATCATACAGAGTTAAGTAGTATCAGATGATACATTCATACCCAGCATAAGTAAGGAATTTACAGAATGTGTCGAACACATTGTGGTTGAATGACCTACGATGTGGTCGAAAAGGTGTCAAACAGCTTATCAAACAAATCGGAGGCGGAGATCAAAATCTGAAGGTGAAACTTAAATGTGTAAGGTATCCAGGTAGCTTTCTGAGGTATTCCAAACTTACTCGGTTACTAAGCTTAAGTTGCAAAACTTCTAACTTCTGAAACAAAGGTCCTTATAAGGCTTATCTAAGAGCAAAGGCACGATCAGAGTGATGCGGAAGCAAACGATACTTACATGAATGTCTTAGTCTACCCATTCCTCACTGGTAATAACTTAGGTTCCTATGGGGAATCCTAATGTAAAGTTTCAAAGGTTGTCTTATGAGCGCCTACAGGGAAACTTAGGGGTCCAAACTTCACAGGTCAAGGGTAAATGTATTACGAATCGCATCCTGGGCTCTGATACCATAATTGTAACACCCCAACCCGATAAGGGTAGAAGTATTACATTACAGTGACATATCAGAACAACACAAGCATATGATTTATACATACAAAAGAAATTCAGGGTTTACAAATGGAAAATCTGATACTACAAGGTTACAAAAATAAATACTAAGTCTAATGAGGTGAAACTTCTTCTAATCATCTCTAGTCCAGCGTAACTATCAAAGCATAGTCTTCTAAGTCCAGTCACACTCTCTTCCCATAACCCAGCTTCCTACTAAAACCTGCCGCAGGAAAATGAAATGCGGCTGAGCTTAAAAAGCTCAGTGAACAGATATATAAACAAAGTAATGATAATGAAACAGAACAGAAGTATAGTGCATTGGGGAAATATCATAAGGAATAAGCAATAAGAGTAATAGAAATGAAAAGAATAGGATAGTCATCCACCACGAGCCCAAAACTCAAAGTCATAACTCAACATCATAATCTCAAAGTCATAAGCCGTCAATACCATAATTCTTCAATATCATATAGAGGGGAGTCCTCTCAGATAATCAGATAATATGAGGGGTGTCCTCATTCTTCAAATGGGTGGAGTAGCTAGCTCCCAGAAATTGTGAAAGGCGTGTATTGCACACAGCACCAGTCACCTCAAAGTCAACTCAAAGTCATAGTTAAATCCACTAAACAGATCAGATCTAGGATTGCAATCCATACGCCCCTTACTCAAAGTCAATCTCAAAGTCATATACTCAAAGTCATAATAGCCGGCAGATAATCATAAAAGGGACGGCGTGAGAAATCACTCACCCACACATGAGTCATGCCAGTGGTGCATCACAGACATGCCTATGGTACCTCCATAGGTAGGGAAAACAGAAATGGCTCGGGTATCAAACTAAGAGTCAGGTCTCAAAGTCATACAAAAGGTCATATAGCAAAGTTTCATCTCAAAGTCAGCTCAAAATCATATCAAAGTTTCAATTAAAAGGGAACATAGCAATGGCTTGGGAAAAACTTAATCGTATCATATCTCAAAATCATAATATCAGAAATCATATCAATGGTTCAGAATATCCAAGGTTCATTTCCAAAGGTTCATTACAAAAGATTTATTATTAAGTTTCATAAGTTCAAATAAAATGTGAAAGAGTTAAGAGAAAACAGATTTAAAAACTTTAATAATCATTTACCCATTTCATCTCAAAGATCTCCCTTTTTAAACATTCTTCATACAAGCCAATTAATCCTTCATTTAAAAATGGTTTCATTTCAAAATCATAGAGTATCATTTCAAAACAGTTTCCTTCCATAACATCAAGTTATATTTTCAAAAGGTTTTCATCTCAAATTATCATAAAGGATGAACCAGAGATATCGGATATTCAAAGGTCAGAAGTCATCGTAGTGGCAAAAGAAACGGATCACGGATCATGAGAAACCTTACTAAAAGGTTAGAATATCTGTACCTTATTCGCAAGCACAGAAATAGAAACAGATCAGAAATAGAAGTGGCTCAGGATCTCTCCTTCTTCACACCTAGAGGAGAAGAGGGGGAATCATAATTCATTCTCAAATTCATGCCTTTCCATTTTAAGTAACTTTCCCTTTTTAGCAGGTTTCTATAAATAGTAGTTTCCACTTTTAGAAAATTTCCATATTTAGAAAGTTGAATCATTATTAATGGTGATAAGATATCTTTTAACATAATTACACCTTTGGTCCTTGGGGTTTCATAACTTTGCATTTTATATCCTTTACTTTCCAAAATTACACTTTAAACCTTTTTGTATTCAAAGTTACACATTAAACCCTTAACTTATCCATTTTACATAATGAGCACTTATTTTAAGATGTTATACGAATGGGTACTCAAACTTTCATAATTTACACTTTAAGTCCCTCAAGTTATAAAAGTTACATATTTAGCCCTTTAATTTACAATTTCAACTTTTTATTATCAATAATTACATATTATGCCCTTAAGTTATCAAAATGACACATAACCCCCTGAATATATTAAATTACTCAAAACAGCTCCAAGTTTCCAGAAATTACATGTTTAGTCCCTCTCTTTTAATTATTTTCAAAACAAACCCTAATTAGGTTTAAAATATATTTTAACCCTTTAAAATATAAAAATTACATATGGTACCCTTAGGTTACATTTTATTCGAATAGTACACAGCCCAAAATAAGTTCTAAAAATAACCCTTGAGTTTTAAAAGTTACAAAACTCACCCAAAACCTTTATATCAAATCGTACAAACATAAAATACCAAGATTAAAAACCCTAACCAACTCTAATTCATTTTTAATCATCACCTCATCATTAAATGTCATTTAATATCACAAAACAAACCCTAGATCCAAAACCCTAAGTCACACGATTTATTTTCTTTTTCTTTTATACGATTTAAATCAAAACCCAATAAATCAAAATAAATTCGAAATACATGATTTAGGCCATGACAATTCTTTCCAACATTTTTCCAGATCATATTACATCATAATAAGTGTATAATAATTTTATTAATAATTATTCTGGATCGGAGCATATATTTCACAATTAAACATGTTTTTATGGTTTTAAATCACGAAAATGATGTAGAGCATGCATGGATCGAATCAACCATTTTATTTGATGTTTATATGATGTAAGGGACCTGAGAAAAATACCAAACCAATTTTGGAACGTGTAGAATAAGCAGATCGATCAGATGTATACGCGATTGGCCAAACACTCCAAAAATCGTCACGACTTCACCAATGGCCTAGCAACCTTGAAACCAATTTTCGTGGGTCTTATTACATATAAGGAACATTAGAAAAATGATGAATGAATTTTATAGAGGTCGAATTAAGCAGAAACGATTTACCTTATTTGTAGGGCTCGACAAAAGAAAAACAATGCCACGATGGTGTAAGGCTTCAACAATTTGAATGGGATTTTTCTTGGCTTCTTAGGATAATGATAGATCACAGAAAATTGCTTAGGAGTGTTGTGAATGTCGAATGGAGGCCAAGGGAATTCTTTGTGTGTTTATTAAAATCGGCAAATTAGGGTTTTGTGGAGAAAAGATATGGTTTGATTTTTTTAAAGGGAAATTCGTGTGGTATAAGGGGGGGGGAGACCAGAATTTCGGAATTTTGGTTGCTAGAATATTTGTGATAATTATCTTCCTTAATTACAAAGATATCTTTCATTTTAAATCAAATAAATCATAACATAAATAACTTTTGTGTCAATCGGCCCTATAAGGGGTATTTTGGTAATTTTCTAACTTTTATAAATGTTAAATGAAGTTGTTAAAATTATTTGGATACATAACTTGTGCATTGTTTGAAGTTTGGGATTTATTTGGTACCTTAATAAGCTTTCAATTAAATTTTAAATTTGTAAGGGCATTTTGGTCATTTCACATGCTTTTAGATTTTAGGTGTTACACTGGTCCCAACAAAGGAGGTTTTACAAAACCTAGTGTGGGTAAGAAGATGCAATATAGACCCAAAGTACCTCCTCCTAAACCCAAGAAAGTGGATGCCAACAAGAAGAAGACTGCTGATATGCCGAGTACTAGTGGAGCAAAGATTGTTACATCTAATCAGTTTGATGCACTTTATATGGATGATACTAATGGTTTTGGTATTCCTAATAAGGAAGTGACTTTGGATGTGACATCTGGAAGAACTGAGGAAGCTAAACAGGATGAGTCTGTTAAGACTGCTACTACATCACAAGAACCTCTTGTGAGTGATCTGAATGAAAAGGAAAAGGTTGGAACTTCTAAGCCTGGTTCATTTTCTTCTTCATCTACTTCTTCTACTAAGAGGGTTAACCCATTTTCTAAAGTGAGAAATGTCGTTGTGTCTGATAGTGATGATGAGGAGGTTGTTAACACGTTTGATGAGTCCGCTAATCTATTTGGTGGGGGTCACGAGCGCGAGTATGTCTATGATGGATATGATTACGGTGACTATGCGCAGCATGTTTATGATCTTCCGGGGAATTTGGATGCTTTTAATGCCATGTATGGCACGAACCTTCAAGGTCTTAGGAAGTAATTTTTTATCATTGTCTTTTTGTTATCATTTGAGTAGTGGTTTGTTTTCCTTTTGGAAAATAGGTAGTATCTTGTTATGTAAGTTGTCGCCTATGTAACGGGCTGAGATATGAGACTCACCCATATCCTTTGTTCTTAAATGTTTTTTGGAGTAATATATTTACCGGGTCTCTTGACCTTTTACGCAAAAAAAAAAAAAAAAAAAAAAAAAAAAAAAAAAAAAAAAACCCCTAACCTGACCCTATTAGGTTATCGGTTTGACCCGATACACCTGATAAGCTAGGTTGGACCCGAATCAACCCGACTCTATAAGGCTTTATCGGGTTCGGTTCGGGACGGGTCAGCCCATTTGACACCCCTACCAACAACCATTTGGAATGATAAACAAACATTCCTGAGAAAAGGGAGTATGCGCAACCAAACCATAAACTCCTAATCAGTTCAAAACCATAATTTAGGTTGATGGTAATAAACATCCAATAAATACAAATTCTCATACTTCATCCTCTAATCTATCAAACAAATTATAGTAAAATGCAAATGAGACGTGCTTATGCTCATATATACATTGTCCGCTACCTTTAACTATCCGTTGATGCAAATGAGTTGTGCTTATGCTCATTGTTTATCTAAACAACATCACGGAGTTCAGGCATTACAGCACCTATGATAGTAAATGCTTAAAGACTCCAATCCAATCCAACCATTGCATATACTAATCACTTAGTGTACGTTGAACGTAGCCCTAGCCTAAACGAACTTCTGACTTTTGGATCGCATAAAAGGTGTGTTTGGGATTGCTGCTTTTTTGAGAATAAGCAGGTAAAAAAAATGCTTATTCAGAATATCTTTTTATCAAAACAGGAGGGTTGTTTGTCTAAGCTTATTTTATGGGTTTGGGAGCTTGCTCATTTTTGATCTTATGAGCTTATCCACTTAAGCTTACAGACTTTATAAGCTCATAAGCTAGATTGGATAAGCAAGCCTAGAAAAATAAGATGCCAGTTTTTTAATAAATTTGTAAGCCTATCAAATAAGGTTAGACAAACACCTCTTAAAGCTAGTTATTGAGATAATAACCTTTTCAAGCTTTGGGGTTGATTAGATGCCTAACAACAAACCCATGGCTAAATGTCACATTTGACTTGTTAAAAATGAAATGCATACGCAAATGACATGTTTGAGAAGAGAATAAGACATTTATGATGACCTCGTTATGCATATCTAACTTTCAAAAACTGTGACGACTGTTACAAATAGAGTAGTGTGAATAAATCTTCTTGCCAATACTGAGACAAATGCTTTACTTGACTATGATGATACTTATATATCATTACTCTACTTTGGTTCCAAACAAATTTCAAGTATCATATTTACACTATGATGTTAAAGAAGGACCCATCATCATAACTGAATTCCCCAAAGTTATATTAGCCCCTGGTCATCTTTTTAAAGCTAAACAACACGTCATGAGTAGTGGTGACATTAATACCGAGAATGAAGAAAATGTTTCTTGTTTTGTTACAAAGAGTTTGTGTGAATCCTTTGGCTATACGCCAAGCATCATTTTCAGGAGCTTGCAAAAACTGTGGAAATCATCCTTCGGGCTTCGGCTAAACGCCTAGCATCATTTTAAGGAGCTTGCTGTGCAAATCCGTGCATTATGTCAATAAATAGTTCATTAAAAGTAATTCATGAAAGTAACGAAAGTGTTAAAAAAACAAATGGACAAAACAAAGCCTATGTTTGAAATATAAGCTAACTTCCCAAGACATTCCATAAGCCTTTCCAACTAAAGACTACTTTAAAAATTACACAAAAATACCAAAACTACATAGTTAGACCAGTGGGTTGTATTACGTTGAAAATTTTATCATTTGCTTTTTAACTTGGAGAAAAAATAGTACTTGAGGCCACATGTTACCTCCATATTGACGTCTTAACATAGTAATAGTAGATCCCTCGAGTATTACCACTCTTAAAAAGGAATCAAGAATGAAAATCTTATTGTTGCCTTGTGGTGATTCCAATGTTAACGACGGAGGAGCTATTTCCGGTTCTTGTCCCGTATAATAAGAAATAATGAGAGGATGGATCACTAGAATAGCATTTGAGACCGTTTCTCGGATAAAAAGCATTTTGAGATATGCTATCTCATCCGGGGTTGAGTTAAAAGTCTGCCCAAAATAAGAATAATGAGTCTCACGCGACAAAAATAATAAACTCAATCTGTAAGTTTAATGATAAATGAACTTACACCGACCTCTATCAGCAGAGATCTCCTCAAACCAAACAAAAGTTATGAGATTGTTAACATTTGTGTTTAATGGCTTTCAAAGAGAATCAAAAGATGCCCTAAAGTTTGGTCAAGCCATTCTTTGGGGTTAATGATGGTGGCTGCATATAGTCAAAAGAAAACCCATTTTAGTCCATAGAAGAAACATAATATATAATTGTAGAGTTATTTTTTCCCAGAAATATATGATGTTAAAGTACCAGCTCTCATAAGTTTATGTTATTTGTACCAAAACTATATCATCTTTTAAACTAATAGAAGTCAGTTACATACAATTTGACCACTATGGTATACTTCAAAATGAAGTAATTTACCTCTATCTGGATTTTGTGGGAGACTAGTAGTCCCAACACTATCGCAGCTGCTTCATGATCAAAGCCCGACACCAAATCCTAGAGATTAAAAAACAAACTTTTCTTTATGCTTAACAATTATAAATACGCTTAAATGTAAAGTTATAAAAAAAGGAGTATCCTGTTAGGATGGCACATCTTCTCACGAGTGTGGTGACCCGCTGCCTCCAATGCCCAGTCTTATGTAAATTGAAGTATATGGAAAAGTTGGGGGTGTCCGTTGCTAAGGGCAAGGATTGTTCATACCCACTCAGACAAGTCCCATCATTGTCAAGGGAATTTGTTCCATCAGACGATGTTGTCTACAATGTGATCAATGTTAACCTCATACCAGGACACAGTGACACCTTGGGACGGGTGCACATGTTTAAGTACAGCTTTGATTGCTAAATATATGGTATGTTATAACAATGAATCTCACAGCTTCATTGTTATATCTGTTAGTCGTATGTATTAAGTATTTGAGTCCATGTAATACTCGTATGGGCTCAAGCCCGAGGTCTAGAATATTCTTGTAAAGGTATTTATATACCACGTTTATGATTAATGCAAGATACGATTCATTCCATTAACTTACAATATCTTTGTCTACTTTGGTATTTCAAAAGGTTTCTTTGGAATCGTTGGTTATGTTTTAGTTGTTGGTTAGTTTGACTAGTTACTTATTACGTGATTCTGTGATTTATTGATACTTTTTTGTTTTTGACTTTTGTCTACCAATCTTTTATATAATACAAGAATTACATCATTTTGGAGTGTTTTTGCAAAACCCTTCTTATTGAAAAAAAAATTGGACCAATAAGAGAGCTTGATTTTGACACATAAGCAAAATCAAGCAATATGATTGGCCAATAAAAAGTCAAAATTGCATTGATTTTGGTCAAACTTTAATAAATTTGGTGGAGAATTTGATTGATAAAAAAACACATAAAAATATAGGTGTCAAATTTATGAAAATAAAAACTTAAGAAAAGAGGAGGTAATTAATAAAACCTTAGTGGTTGAATTTTAAATATATTAGAGTTAAGTGTAAAATTATAAGTCTCTATGTTTTTTTTAATAAGTTTAGATAATAAACAATTAACCCCTTACACTTTATACCCCTATACTTTATAATGTTAACTTTGTTTAAAATTACATGAGTAATAGTTTTTTTTTTTTTTTTTTTTTTTTTTTTTTTTTTTTTTTTTTACTTTCATCAATTAAAGTAAATTTAGTAAATATGCGAATTAGTTTTAACATACGTTAAATATTTTTTAAACTAATGTTAGTTTTAAACTTTTATCCATTAGATTTTTTTTTTAAATAAGGACTCATGTTGCTATATAAAAGTTTAATTTATGCGTACACGGATTTGAAATACGGCTAAATTATTAGTAACGGGAATATAAATATCAAATGGTAAGCATTAGTTACTTTGATATGAAAATAAATATACGCGATTCTACTTATAACAACGACTCATGAAATTGTTATTTAAAACTTATATATAGATATCCATAAAAAATATTTTAAAAACTTTACGGAGCATATTTTAACTTCATCAACTCTCATTATGTGCCACTAAATTCGCACATTTTGTACAACATGATATCAATAGTTAAAGTTAAATAACAATATTAACCTCAAACTCAACATCTCTGTCAGTTAAAAACGTTATACAAAGTTAATTATTAAAAAAAACAAACAAAAACACATCGGTTAGATAGTCATTCTTTAATATAGAAGGTGTTTTCATTAAATTATATAAAAAAAATGCATGCATCACAATCTTTATTTGATAAGAATCACCCCCTAAATCAAAAAAAGAAAAACTACATAACGAAAATATAAGTAAAAGAAATATCACAATTACAAAAACACATCGTAAATTGATAGCACAGGTTTGCAAAACTAAAAGCATATATTACTAACATCTCATGCAAGTCAAGTATTAACATGTGATTTTGCTTGATTAATAAAATATAATTTTTAAATATAATTTTTAATTCAAAAGTATTCTCCTAAAATAATAGGTAGATTAGAACATATTTACATATGATTTTTTATCTTTAGTCCACTAAGTAAAACTATTTGAAACATGTTAAGTGGTTCATTTTTTAATCGATAATAATACATAACCAAATTAAATTTTTAAAAACCCTGTGCGTGCACAGGTATTATAACTAGTAGGCTAACAAAAGAAAAACATGCAACTTGAAAAAGTAATAATAAAGAGAATAAGACCTTACCCTAATTCCGAGAGCGTCTATTTCAACAAATGAGAGAAAGACTTGTTTACTTGTGGCGAAAATTAAAAGTCAAAATGAAAGATGGTTTTGAGCATGTGTGATATGATCTTCACTAGAGCTTAAGACTGAAACTTTAGACCACCACCTGCCGGTGCCAACAACTGTCATCACCACCATTACCACCATATATAGTAGAAGTTTGGTATACTTGTGTTGGCAATTTTCAAACAAGTGTGGTTGAAGAAGGTAATATATGAAGAACATAAATTGGGTTGAAGTTGGTAGATGGGAAGAGTAATGAGGAATTAAGATGGTAGATAAAAGGTGGTTGAACTGTAAGGTGAAGTGAATTACCCTTACATCCGATCCATAATAAATAAAGATACATGTACAATTTGCACATCTTATTATATGCATACACCATAGTGTCTTAGACTAAGGGCAGTGGTCACCACCCTCTCACTATCTACATCAGCGTCACCCCAGCTTTTTCTCTCATCTCACTTCCATTCACTTATTTTGGTCATCTTCCCTTAACATTTCATTAAAATACTCACTTTATATAATATACCCCACACACATTCATAAAAGCCAAACCTCATAAAACAAATTAAAAATAACAAAAATAACACATTTGGCACAAATGCTGAAAAGTGACCTGCTCATCTTTGTTGCTTGGTTTGAGCGTCAAGGGTGGTTGCTGTTTAGGGTCTCACTCTTGAGGTGAAGCCTCACCATGCCCACCTCACGACCACTCCCTTTAGCCTTATAATAGTCAAATCAATTCTAACGTTTACACAAAATATAAGTTTCATATTCAAAATGATAATATATATTTTGTATTCAAAATGATAATGCATATTTTGACTACACTTAGATCTTTCACATTCTTGTTCACATTTACTCCTCATTTATCTTGCCTCATGCTCGTTATTTTGTCCGTTCATAAGCAGATCACTTTCACGGATACTCACGTGGGAGCCGGGTGTGGCACGGGCCACACCCAATTTTGAGTCACGAAGTGCTACTCCCTGATAATATTTTTGCTACTTTATTTCTTTATAGTGAAACTTGAGTTTAACCCAAAAATTCTTTTAAGTGCAAAATATAATAAACTTATGATAGAAAAAAATTGTACAAGAACCCTTTTGAAAAATTTGTGCAACACCCATTTCAAAATCCTAGGTTCGTCATTCATGATCTAAAACTATAACACATTTCTCACGGATTCCTTCTTAAATAATCATATCTTCATGCACATTAATTGATAGATCAATATGCACCAAATTTGTTCATCAAAAAATAACTATCGTGTTGGTTATTAAGTGTTAACAAGTTCTCAGATTAGGGTTAAGATAATCAATAAGGTACCGGATATTCACTTGAAATCGTGGTATCACTTTCCAATAGAAACTATTCGACCCTATGCCTGGGTTACACGAATATCTCTATGGGATAAGACCAAATGATGTTCTTGTTTTAGGCACAAACCAATAACCAGATGCGTATTCAAGTGTTTAGGGTTTTGTGATTTCGTCTCTCTATGCAGATGTGTTATGACCTCTATTTATAATAGAGAATACTCAAAACCCTAGCCAATGGAATTATATATAATTAACGGCCCATTAATTATATCATAATACTTTCCATAATAGTAGAAATCAGTGGTTAAAACCGAGCAGCAGAATAACTGATGCT
Organism: Artemisia argyi; assembly: GCA_030686995.1. NCBI lineage: Eukaryota > Viridiplantae > Streptophyta > Magnoliopsida > Asterales > Asteraceae > Artemisia > Artemisia argyi. The sequence continues at coordinate 6,297,364 of CM060681.1, forward strand.
ATCAGCAGATTCACACTAGCAGCAGAATCATTATACTAGCAGAATCATAATTTTAAATGTGGCAAAATTATGATTCATTTAAAAAAAAATGCCACGGTTGACTATACCGTGGAGAAATAAGTGTGGAGAATTCAATTTTTTTTTTAGTGAAATTCAACTAAATTTAACACTTTGCAGACGAGTGTACAATGGTATATTGGTATCTAATGCTAGGAAATTTCCATTTTAAAAGACATCATTCAGTGCCATGAAATTTCCTCTAGATTTACTTTTTACTCGATGCACAGAGCTTTTTTTTTTTTTTTTTTAAACATAAATATGTTGAGTTTTACCTCTTTGGTATTTGCAAATACTGTTGCACGACTCTTTAAATTAACAAATTCTATAAATTTTTAACGAAACATTCACTAAAGTTTGCAACTTTATCTATAATCTATAATACTATATAATGTATTTGTCACTATTATATAATTAAAAAAGCTTAAAATTCCGACTTTCACTTATTTATCATAGAAAGATTTCAAAATTAATTGATTAATAAACAGGTTGATTAGGAAGTTTGTTAAGAAGGAGGTTAGTTATACAAACTAAAATTATTTGGCTTAACCATCTCTACCATCTCTATTTATAAAGCATAAAAACAACTAAATGTGTAACCGAATAACGTAAAATATAGTCACAGGTACATGCCGCCGCATTGCGCGGGTACCGTTCTAGTACTATATAATGCATCTGGGACTATTTTGTAATTAGAAGTGATTAAAATTCAGACTTTTACTTGCTTACTATGAAAGGATTTCAAAATTACTTGGTTAGGAAGCAGGTTGATTAGGAAGTTTGTTAGAAAGCAGGTTGGTTGTTCAAAATAAAATTATTTGGCTTAACTATCTCTACTTATAAAGCATAAAAACAACTAAATGTGTAACCGAATAACCGAATAACTCAAAATACAGTCACAGGTACCGGCCGCCGCATTGCGCGGGTAACGTTCTAGTAATAATATCATAGACCGACTTTGATTAGACCATGCCAAACATGGTTCAAAAGATGACACATTTTTAGTTCGATAATTTTCGACATGTTAGTATCATGTCTATTTAATTTTTATTAAAAAGCAAAACGGTGGCTTGCGCCTATGGCAACACCATGGCTGCACAAGCATCGACGTCAGAGGCGACATCGCCATTTAAATGACGCCGATTTTTATTTATTTATTTATTTATTTTTAGAGTGAGGTTTATTACGGTACACTATATGAAAGTTATTAGAGAGGTTATAAGGTACTTGCGCATATGGCTTAGTGCACCTACCTCTCAAAAGACGGAATCTTCAATTTAGTGAAACCACAAGTAACAATTTACTCTACATGAAAATAGTTTTCTGGTACTACAGCTGCTGTTGAGCTACCATCTAGGGTTACATGCAACAGGCATGAATAAAAGGATGACTAAAAAAATAATAAATAAATAAATAAATAAACTTTATGGTATCCAGATTAAAACCTGACATGCCTTACTTACAATTCCATTGTACTATCACAACCTAGAGCTTTATATATTGATAAATTCTCATGTCCGTTTAACATTCAATTTCTTTCCAGTTTCCACCTACTTTCATCGAATATTACACTTTATTAGTAAATTTATCAGATCACTGATACAATTTCACTGCATTTCTTACAATACATAAAGTAAAGAACCTACTAACTTTCAATTTCTTTCCCCAACTGTCAATAATTTCTTGTAGGGACTTTGAGAATGATTGAAAATATCTTGAAGATTTAATTTATTATTGGTTTTTTGTTCTTTTCTAAGTAATAGGTTTAACCCGATAAATTTATTACTGCAAAAAATAAAAAAACAATTATATACATACCATGTTAATAAATCACACATCTCTATTATCGGTTTTGTTGTTCATACGTTCACTTGTGGTCTTCCTAGAATTGGTTTGGATTGAGTTAACACAAAGATGACTTTTGTGGTTAGGATGTCTTGAGTAGAAGCCCGAACACTTGAGCACATATATGGTGGTTGCAGTTATTCTTGTTGCCTCCATTTGATATGGCAATAAGTTTATATTTGTCTTTTACATAGTATCGAGAATACAAGAGGGTGCATGTTGAAATGCATCGTGGTCTAACACCATTTGAAAGTTGATGATTACATTTGGTTTTCGTGTAAATAGTTAGGACGTTTCTAGATTGGAGCTTAGGCACTTTAAATACCCGCGTAGTACTCCGTGCTTACTAAAAGATACAGCTAGATTGATTATTATCTCTACTTTTTTCACCGGTAATTAGCCTTACATTAGGCAATTCTAAATCCAAGCAAACTATTTACAGTTAGAATATATCTTTTCTCGGGCTCGTTATAAAGTGATTTCACAATGAGAATATGCCCCCATCTTAATAGAACTTAACTATTGACCACTAACCATTTTTTTTCTTTCTGATTTAATTTGCGGTGATGTAATACGGAAAAACCAATATTCTTGAAAGTAAAAAATTAAGAAAATTATAGCAAAAAGTAATTCCTAAACGACCCACTCCTTTGGCCATTTTTTAACCCCCTTATCCCAAATCGTTTTTTCTCAATTCTGCAAATCCTTTTGATTCTTTGTTTCAATTAGAGTTAGTTATGATTTAACATTCTTTGTTAGTTGTTTCTAATTCAATTTGTGCTTTGATTCATAAGGATCCTGTGGATTTTTGATAATCGATTCTTAGGGTTTCATAAATCGTTTTTCAACCGACATAAGGGATTTTTGATAATCGATTCTTTAGTGACACTTTTTAGAGTCACTAGAAACCCTAAAAATTCGAAATAATATACCTCTCTGCAGCAGTTTTCAAGAATTTTTATCTTTTTATTGGAAGCTCAGATTGAAGATCCCTCTGGTGGAACTCTTCCTTGATATGTTGAGAAGCTCCAATAAAAATTTCAGCCCGATCCAACGGTTAACGAAGGAGATATCGATGTTTGAAAACTGACCTGCAGTGAGTTTTTAAGATACGAACCAATTCGAATTTTCTTCCATCTTCGACAAACCAAACCTTGTTTAATCCCACGATCACGAGCCCCATGGCTCTGATACCAATTGATAAGATCGTTTATAGCTCGAGGTTGTTTAGACCTCATCTAGGGATTGCACAATAATAAAGATAAAGAACATGTACGCAGCGGAATAAACAAAAACATCTTTATTATTGCTAACAAGGTTTCTCGTCATCATCTCTACTCTAACATACATCAAAGCCCCAATGCTACGTGATCAAGTGTAGCACGGTTACATCCTAACAGCTATCAAAGATAGTTGAGGCTTAACATCAATCTACCCTAGGTGTTTCCCATAAAACACCTGTACACTAGTCTAGGCGTTTTTCCAGCCCTAGACTTACACACACGTTTTTCTGATTTTACATTGTGGAAGACCTATAAAACATATTCCCTGTATCTCTTTATATAATAGAGATACTAGGGTTACAAGGAATAAACTAGAATAATAAAAGATATGCTGTAATCTTTTTCTTTCTTTGCAAGTTTCTTCCTTTGTCTCCATAAGTCCTTCATCTTTCATATTTGTCAATATCAACTCAAAGTATAATTCCTAACAAGGGATTTGTGATTGCATCTCCTTCTCTTTAATCCTAAGTCGGTTTTCTACATATATAATCTCCATTGTTTCTATTGTTTTATCATTAGATCGATTATTATGGACATTGGTTAGAGATTGTGCGTTTCTCTCTAAACCCTAAGCGATTAGGGTTTTTATTTTTCTTCTTGATTACATGCGTGCTGTTTGAACTGGATTAGAGGTCGTGGGTAATGAGGGAGATGATTAATAAGGGATTCTTGAATTCTAAGGTTGCTGCTAAACCTAGTGGGAATGATAACGTTAATGTTGAGGGTGTTGATTTGTCATCTGGTATGATTGATAATAACCTGGTGGAGCCGGTTTCACTTGGTAATATTCAATCGGCCACTACTAGTTTTGGTGAGAAAGTGGAGCCGATTCTACTTACGAATGATACATCACATGGTGACTTGGAGCCGGTTACAAGTGCTGATGTGAAGCACTTGTTATCTAATGCGCATAAGAATTTTGATGAAGCCATGACTAATATTCAACGGGAGATTGTTGCTAATAAGGCTTCCTCGTCAAGTGGTATTGGGCATAATTATAATTCGAAAGTTTTTGGTCCTAATGCTTCTAAGGATGATACTACTAGTGGAGTGAAGTCGGTTTCGTACGTGGTTGCCACTTCTAATGAACCTCAGAAACATGTATCTAATTTTCGGAGGTTGGAATGTAGCAAAAAGAAGGATGATGTTGACCTTTCAGTTCCATTAAAAGTAGTGGAAGAGGTAAACACGAGGTTTGAGAATACTCCCTACGGTTATTTCCTTGGCCAACGCCTTGCTTTTCCTGTTGTTGATTACTATGTACGCAATGCATGGGCTAAGTTTGGTGTGCAAAAGGTTATGACGAATTCAAAGAGATTCTTCTTCTTTAAAATTAATTCGAATAAAGGTGTTGATGATGTACTTGAAAATGGTCCTTGGTTGATCAGAAATGTTCCTGTTATTCTTAAACCATGGACTTTGAACACTAATCTACTTAAAGAGGATTTGACTAACATCCCGGTGTGGGTTAAATTCCATGATGTTCCTCTTGCAATGTTTTCTGATGATGGCCTCAGTCTTCTTGCCACACTGATTGGAACGCCCAAAAGTTTAGATGCTTTTACAAGCCAAATGTGTAAGGAATCGTGGGGCCGTAGTAGTTTTGCAAGATGCATGATAGAAGTGAGATCGGATGAGGTGCTTCGGGACAGCCTCACTGTGGAGATACCATTACTTGATGGTACGGGTTCGACTATTGAGAAGATACGGGTTGAATACGAGTGGCAACCACCCCGTTGTGACAAGTGTAAGATATTTGGTCATACTCTGACTAATTGTCCTACAGTTGTTAAACCTCCTGTTCAGCCTACTAAGCCTGTTAATGATAGTTTCAAGAATGTCAATCACAAGAAGAAGGGAAAGCAAGGAGGTTCTACAATTCCGGGTCAAGGGGGTTTACTAAACCTGTTGTGGGTAAGCAGTTTCAGTATCAACCCAAAAAGACTCCTCCTGAACCTAAGAAAGCTGGTGGCACTAAGAAGATGACTTCTGATGTGGCTAGTTCAAGTGGTACTAATATTTCTACATCTAACCAATTTGATGCTCTTAATATGGATGATACGGATACGTTTGGTATTCCTACTTATGACACCAACATGGATGTGGATGCTGGCCGTTCAATGGAAGTTAATGAGGATGAATCGGTTAAGACTGGTAATACATCACAAGAACCGCTTGTGAGTGATTCAATGGGAACTAAGGAAGTTGGTTCTACTCCTATAGTTGATAAGATTAGTAAGCTTGAAAAGCTACTTATCGATGGGAAAGCCACTTTTGTGGATGATGAAGGTCATCCTATTCCGTCCGCCTCTGTCAATAAGAGGGCTAACCCATTTTTCAAGGTGGGTGAGGTTGTGGTTTCTGATAGTGAGGAGGAGGAGGTTCTTAACACGTTCGACGAATCAGCAAATCTTTTTGGTGGAGGTCATGAACGTGAAGATGAGCTTGATGACTATGATAATTACTCGAAGCAAATTTACGATCTTCCAGGGGAATTGGATGCTCTTAACGCCATTTATGGCTTTAATCTCCAAGGTCGTAGGAAGTACTTTATATGTTTGTCCGAGTTTTTCAATATTATGTGGTAGTGGTTTTGTTTTCTTGTCTAGAAAATAGGAAGTATCTTGTTATGTAAGCTTTTCGCCTATGTAACGGGCTGAGATATGGGATTCACTCATATCCGTTGTACTTAAAATGTTTTTTGGAGTAATATATTTACCGGGTTGTGTTGACCTTTTACCCAAAAAAAAATTAAGAAAATTGTATACGAAAACCATAAACTTCTATTACTATTTTCGTTTATAACCAATAACCCATATTATTTTCATTATTTTAAATCGTGTTAAATCTCTAAACTCTTAAAACTTTTATTATTTTTCGTTTATAAGTCATAAACTTTTTTTATCACTACAACTATCCGTCGCTATAAAATCACATTGCTATGCACGAGCACTCGTCTAGTTTACTTTAAACCAAAATATACTTGTCTTATGTATGTGGTGGGTCAAATAATTGAGTTAGAAGATGGAACACATATATAGAGATCCTTCAAACACATGATAGTATGAGTGCATGATGCACTGAATACGAAACTTAATAATCCTTCAAACACCAATAGTGTATTAGCTCCCCTCCAACCAACCCCGTTGTATTTTGTTTTCGTCGTATTTCACTGTTTCACCCACTAGCAAATGACACGTCTATGTTGTATTTGATTAGAAATAGACTGTCTATATCGTCTGATATTCAAAATTGTGAGTAAAATGAATGTATAGTACAAGTATTCATAACAAAAGTAGCCAAAGTTTAAGAAGAGCATAAGAGATGATTTTTGGTCTCTACAAATCTAAGAAGGGCATGCAACTTAAAATACATGACCAATTTAATAAAATAAATAAATTCAGGAGGAATATTCATAAGGTTTTAAGACACGATCACACGATACCTCATGCAAATGACACGTCTATGTTTTAAGACATGAGACCAACACGAAAATAAACAGGTTCAAATTAGGTTAAATAGGTTTCGGATCATGTTCAAGTCAACCCATCTAACCCGTTAATTAAAAAAGCTGGGTTCGAGTTGGGGATGAGTTAAACAGATCGACCTCGCAACCCGTTTAGAATGTCTTTAATAAATTGAAAATTATATATATTTGATTATTTGATTATACGGGTTACTGGGTCGACCCGCAAACTCGTTCTATAAGTTTAACCCGTGTAATTTGCCAATGTTTTTAGATAAATGAGTTAATTGATCAACCCAAATCTCGTTCAACATGTTGTATAACCTATTGAACCCCCAACCTATATAGGTTAAGTAAGTCGTGTTCATGTTATGTGTAACCAAGTTAGTATTCAAACAGGTCGCGTTTGGGTAAGGATTTTTTGACCTGCCAGCATATCCGAAACCCACCTGAATTGCCACCACTAAACATGCATGAACTTCCTTGTCTTCCTGTCAAATTAGCCCCACCTACCAAGATATCAATGCTTAGAAGAAAACATATAATTATTGCATTAGAAGAAAAAAGGGCATGTTAACACTTATTATTGACATGACTATCCACAACAGAATTGAGATCCCTCTAGACCCTTTATTCTCTATAGACCTGATAAACCCATCGTAACCATCCATTCTATTTTAATGCAAAGGCTGAGATCAAATCTGACCTTTATATATCAAAGGCAAAATAGTCCTACTATACAAACAAAAAATAACACGTCATTTTCATTGTACGTTTCCCAAAAAAAATTAGGGCAAAAACCACACACACAAACACACTCACAATTAGACATTCAAATCATTATAAATTATACTCCGATTTCACCTTCAAATCATTATCTCAGATCGTCAATCGTTAAAAAACGTTGATTTTTCATCAAATTTTGATCGTTTTAACCATAAATAAAAAACAATTTGGTAAAAAAATGGATGACAATCAATTACACGAATGGGCTAAGGGCACCAAAATGTATCATAGTTGTCACTTAATCCTTTTATATGTATCGAATAAATTTTTTTTTCCTATTCTGTGTATTAAATTTGATTTTTTAGGATTTTTGTGTACATTATGACCATTTTGCCCCTCATTTTATCAACATAGGAGGGGTAAAATGGTCATAAAGTATACAAAAATGCCCAAATAATCAAGTTTAATAAACATAATAGAAAAAAAGAAAATTTGTTCGATACGTAAAGAAGGAAATTATGACAAGTATGATACATTTATAGGCCATTAACCCTAAATAATTAAAGCATGATAATTCATCCAAGTCACTTAAGTCAGCAGGAGCATTTATGGAAGTCAATTTTTTTTTAATATATATATATATATATATATATATATATATATATATATATATATATATATATATATACATATATATATATATATATATATATATATGAAAGATACACACTTTGGGTGCGAGTGGGTCATACAGAGAATTGCCTCTTATATGAAAGCATGTCTTGTAGCTTATTTATAGTTAGTGTATGAAAGCACGTCTTGTTGCCTATATAAAGGTATTCTGAGAACCCCTTAACAACCACAGCACTCGGGAACTATAAATTCACAAATGGAAGCCATGAAATCCCTTTTCCTGATGTGTGCACTATTTCAAATGTTTTTGTTTACAGCTTCTGATACCAATTCCACCACTGAATCCCACACCCTCATTAACTCTACCAACCTTGCTAAGCCAGGCTGCAACAGCCGATGCGGGGACTTAATTGTTCCCTACCCTTTCGGTATCGGAGACAACTCAGAGTGTTATATAAATGAGGGATTTCGCATCTACCGCAACACTTCACTAAATGCTCCAAAGGCCACAATTGATTTGGGCTACTACAACTCGATCAGATTGATATCTGATTCCACCATCCGGGTTTCCAATACATTGGCGAGCAGTTGTTGTTCTCCAAATGGCACAATAGACAATTTTGCAACTGGGATGGAGTTTGGTGACAGGCCGTACAGCTTATCGAAAGTTAACAAGTTCACAGTTATCGGTTGCGATGGTTATGCGTCGCTGACCTCAATCAGAACATTTGGGATGGTGTCTACTGGTTGTATGGTCTATTGTTCAAGACGGGAGGAGGTTCTAGCCAACGAGTGTACAGAGAATGGTTGTTGTCAATCATCCTTACACCACGGCATAAGCCATTATGGAATTGCGGCACGTAAACGCTATGATATGAACTATACGCGCTTTTCTCCTTGTACATACGCCTTTGTTGGTGATGAGAATGTATTCAAGTTTAAGGGTTTTAATGATTTAAATGATACTAATTTCATAGAGAGGATCAAGGCTACTGTGCCACTAGTGCTTGAATGGGCTATTGGTAATCTGAGTTGTTCTGAAGCCAACGCAACAGTATGCAAATCAAATAGCATATGTGTTAACTCTACAAGTCCTCGTGGTGGGTACCGTTGCAAATGTAAAGAAGGCTATGAAGGAAATCCATATCTTCCTGTTGGCTGCAAAGGTACAATCAATATTTTATTTTATTTGATAACTATAATGATTATTCGAAGCAAATTTATGATCTTCCAGGGAATTTGGATGCTCTTAATGCCATTTATAGCTTTAATGTCCATGGTCGTAGGAAGTAGTTTATATTTTTGTCAGAGTCTCTTAATATCATGTGGTTAGTGGTTTTGTTTTCTTGTTTAGAAAATTGGAAGTATCTTGTTATCTAAGCTTTTCGCCTATGTAACGGGCTGAGATATGGGATTCACCCATATCCGTTGTACTTAAATGCTTTTTGGAGTAATATATTTACCGGGTCGTTGACCTTTTACCAAAAAAAAAAAAAAAAAAAAAAAAAAAAAAAAAAAACTCTTAGTCTTTAAGTTACTAAAGTATTTGGATTTGAACTGTTTTATCCCGCCTATTTGATTTCCCTTTTCTTTTCAGACATCAACGAGTGTGCGAGACCACAAAAGTACCCTTGCCATGGTGTTTGTGCTAATACTCGTGGGAGTTACAATTGCATGTGCCGCCCTGGATACAATGGCAATGCAAAAATACCAAATGGTTGCACACGTTCTGTTGAACATTCAAAATTTACAACAATCATATTTATTTTAGGTAATTCGATCTTTGATTAATGCATGTGTGACCCACTGACCTGTAACCCGTTTTGCCTTTCGATCAAAAATATATTGAACGAATACTTAGCACAAAATGATTAAGGAAAGATAAACGCGAATTAAATAAAAGGAAGACACGATCAATTGGAAGAAATTTTCTTATGTTAGTTTCTGTTTTTTTAACCTACAATACTTGTTTACAAATATAATTCTTCTTTGCTTTTAAAAAATAAAAAAAGTTAATACCATTCAAAAAGTTAAATGCTACGTAAGTACTCTGTTTCTGCACCAAAATAAAATAAAATAAAATAAATAAATAAAATAATAAAATAATAATACTAATAATAGCTACTCTCTTTCATTCTACACTTATATGAACAAGAAATACTTTGAAAGACTTTGCATGTTTAGTTAGGACTTAGGTGGGTGTCATGGAATCATGTGATCATGGGAGATGGTGGTTCATGCATTGCTTTAAAGTGAAAGTAGTATAACTAGTAAATTTTATTATTATTAATTTTTTTATTATTATTATTTTTTATGTAGTTTGCAAGTATGCGTTACTTCAAAATTCCTTTGCGAAAATGGGTTAGTAAAGTCATTTTTAAATTTTCGTTTATTATCCCTTACTTTAAAATATTTGTATGTGCCTCCCTTAAATTGATAGTTAAAAATTAAACTAAATCCATCAAAGCAACTGAGTGATCTTTTTGAATTTTTTCATTGTCAGTTACATTCTTTGCATCCTTTTGTATAAAGCTTTTACTTCCAACTAAAACTGGGAACGGTTTCAATCGTGTGTAGAACAACACATGATCATTAAGATTGGTCTCAAGCTATAGTTTTAATGTTCTTTTTAAAAATAACAAAGTGTGAGTGGTAGTTTAGAGCAAAAATATGAATACATGTCACATTTTTAGCTAAAAACTTGTGTTACTTTATAAGATTGTGAAAATGCATTCCTATATTTTCCCCTTTAAGTAACGACCCTCATGTATACATGTCACTGCTACATGGAGGTGAAAATGCATTTTGTATCTTTTGTGTAGCTTTTCTATACCAAGATTCGATACAATTTAAAGTATTTGGGCGGATTTTCAACAAGTACAAATTTTAGACGTGAACTTTAAAAAATACTAATATTGTATACGTACTTTCAAAATAAATCTTGATATCATACCTCAGTACTTTCAAAAATACTAGTATAGTGTAATGAATAACTGAAGTGTGCAAATGCCTACGAAGTACTAACGCTTCTTGCCATATAAAAAAAAGTATTAATGCTTCTTCATCCTACTTTATATGTTTTAGTGTATGTGGATTAAGTATATATCAAATGCAGACTAACATTACGCACAACCATTATAAAATCCAAGGAAATTTGGCTAATCCACCACTAGGTACATCTTTTGGTGTCACAGAAACAGTATTTTCCTAAATGCAAATGCCGCAAACATTTCATGTATACTCTAGTTGGAACATGTATAATCTAGTTGCAAGTTGCAAACATTTCATATATCTAAAAGCAGACAAAAATTACACGCAACCATTGCCATATCCTAGGGAATACTAACGCTTGATATTGTACACGTATTTTCAAAATTCGCATATGATACGTACATTCAACATATTAATCATTAAGCAAGAATATTAACTTTTTTCTCCTTTTTTTGATCACATCGATGTATGATTATTAGGATTCATATTTGTGCATATATAGCGTGTTTGTAACTATAAATACGAAATGTACATTTAGAGTAATCTTCACATCACCAATAAAAATCATTCACAATGTTATCTAAATAATTTAACCGGCCACTAGTCATACCACGTGAACTAAGGTATGATATCGAGTCGAATTTTGAAAGTACGTATGCAATATTAGTATTTTTTACACATATGATATTTGTACATTTTGAAAAGTATCTTGTTATTATATGAACTTAATCCTTTTTTTAATATGCATGCTACTCCATTAGTTTCTTTTATGATTCCAACACTCTATTAAGTAACCCATGTTTGCAAACAACTTTAAAAATAGAACCATTTATACCAAAAACTCAAAACTAGTACCAACAGTTTGCTCACATCTAGCATAACTTTTGGTAAACATGTTTAAGCTCATAACTATCATATTCATTTAGGTAATTCTTTGATGCATATATGATGTATATGGTCACAAATATTTTGACTCCAAATAAATTTTTTCACCATGATTTTTTACGCTATTGTGTTCCTAAATAAGTTAGTAAACTTTATATTACCTTTTACTTAAAACAAAAGCAGATTGTTTAAGTCTACTATGTTCTATAATCTATGATGCAAATATAAAAAATTTGTTTGTGCAGGTGTTGTATTAGGCACAGGGATACTAGTTTTATCAGTTGGTGCCTACAAACTAATACAAAAGAGGAAGGATAACAAACGTAAAAAGAAATTCTTCAAAAGAAATGGCGGTTAGTTGTTACAGCAACAAACATCAAATGGTGAACATACAACTCAGACAACAAGAATGTTTACTGCAATAGAACTAGAAAAAGCAACCGACCAATACAATGGAAATAGAATATTAGGTCGAGGAAGCCAAGGAACAGTGTATAAAGGAATGTTACCAGATGGAAAAATAGTAGCCGTAAAGAAATCCATGTTGGTAGATGAAATTCATGTCGAATCATTTATCAACGAGGTTTTTTTACTCTCCCAAATTAGCCACAGAAATGTGGTGAAGTTGCTTGGATGTTGTCTAGAAACAGAAGTTCCAATTCTCGTTTATGAATTTGTGCCAAATGGAAATCTGTGCCAATTCATACATGACGAGAATTATGAGTTTCCTACTTTTTGGAGTATACGACTACAAATTGCTACAGAAGCAGCAGGAGCTCTTGCCTATATGCATTCTGCAACCTCCGTTCCTATATATCATCGAGACATAAAATCTTCCAACATACTTTTGGATGAAAAATTCCGAGCGAAAATATCAGATTTTGGACTATCCAAGTCCGTCTTGGGTGATCAAACTCACTTGAGCACATTAGTCAAGGGGACTCTTGGCTACATAGATCCCGAGTACTTTCAATCAAACCAATTCACTGAAAAAAGCGATGTTTATAGCTTTGGGATTGTTGTCCTTGAGCTTTTAACTGGGAAAAAGGCAATATATTCCATAGGACCAGGGGAATCGAGAAGCTTGGCAACATTGATTCTATCAACCGATGAAGGGCTTTTTCTAGAAAACATTGATAACCGAGTGTTGGATGGACGAGAAGAGCAGCTTGTAGCAGTCGCTAAGCTTGCAAAAAGATGCTTGAATATGAATGGGAAGATGAGGCCAACGATGAAAGAAGTTGCAATAGAGTTGGAGGGAATAAGATCAAGTCACTAAATAAAATGAATCTACTGTTTATTTTGTATTAAGCTTTTAGAATAATCCGGATTGGGGCTAGCTATATGTCTATGTGGGTGACATTATTATGTTCTTAAAATCTTTAGTTCTTAAGTTGGTCTTTTGTGATTTTTCATACCGAGTCATTTTAATATATGTACCAGTATTTGTAACTATATGATGCGTGTGCACAATGATTCATTTCTGGGCCTTTTGCTCATTGTTCAAACTCAGTTAGTAATAGCAATAATACTATTAAACATTTATGGTTGAAATTAAAATGAAGACAACAAGTAGAATAGTGAAGTCAAATGGTTACCGTAAAACTTAGACACTTTCATTTGTAATAAGAATCACAATCACAATCATAATAATTAGACACTTTCATTTGTAATAACAATAACATCACAGTTACAGTAACAATATTTTGTTATGCGCACATGCTCTCCTCAGGTCTTTGAGCGTGCTGCTCTAGAGCATATTGTCACTGCTCAGAGTTCATGAGCACTTCGTTGTGCTCTGTAGCGTATTCTCATTGCTTTTGGGCCTAGATTTGATGATCAACAATGGAGGCTTTCCGCCTTACCTTTTGCATTTGGGGGCTTGGTGTTTACTCTGCAGGTAATGTATTGAACTATGCATTCCTTGCGTCTAGACTCCAATCTGCTAGCTTACAGACTAAACTCTGCTCCGACATGCTAGAATTGCAACTTCTGGGCCAACCTTTGATGATGCCTTGTGTGCTTTTAATGCGAAAATGGAGATTGACCATTTGAGTAACTCAAGTGAGATTGCTACCACCAAACTCATAAAGAAATTGACAGATGTATATTCCACACGTGTTACCCAAATGAGTGAATCCACTTTTTGCCTATCTACTCGACAGATGGCGTTATGGAAATCCCAAATAGCGGACTACACTTTAGACTGGCTTAGGGTGGTTCCGATAGCTGGGTTGGGACAAACTATGAATGCTAGGACTTACTGATGTGTATTATATTGTCGGCTAGGTATTCCCCTATTTTCTGTTCAAATGTCGTGCTCAGCTTGTTCCAGGGTCTTTACATGGTATATATATTTATGGGGATTATGTTGTATCATACGTTGGTATTATTGGTATTAAACATCAGCATAACGTGGTGAACAATACTCTTGTTGACATGTGTTGTTGGTAGGGGATTTTGGATCGTAAAGAAGTTGACATTGGGATTTGTGGAGAAAGGGATAAACTCTTACGTCCAGCTAATATGTTGCTCTACGTACTCGTGGGATGGAGGGCATGATGTATGTGCCGATTTGACAGGGTCATCGCCCTTGATGCAAACTGGTATGGTTGATTTTGTGTCGGGTCATGCGGTGATTGAGGCCGCACAACGTAAATGCGTCAAGTATGAGGCTAAGTGTGCGGATATTGGATACTAGGTTACTAACCCGTGAAATTCACGGGATTAAATTTAAAATTGTTTAGTAGTATTTATATAAAAGATCGATTTGTGATATTATGTGAATAAATGATATGTTACATGTATGAATAGAAAATATTAATGTGATACTATGATACAAATAAAATTTTGAAACACTATATAAGGCATTTAAATTTTGCTGGTATGTAATATTAATGTTACATTATCATTAAAAAAAATATATATTGTCCCATAAAAAATAAACAATATATTAAGATTTATTAGTTAACATATATCCCCCAATGTTTCATATTCTTTCATATGCTATTTGTGTTATAATATTAATGATACATTATGATACAAATAAATAACAAAACCTCTATCATAAAAAATAAACAGCATATCAAGACTCATTAGTTAACATATATCTCCCTATGTTTCATACTCTTTCATAAGCTATTTGCGTTATCTATACTACCTTATAATATATTTAGGATATCTATATTTAGAAGTTTTAAAATATTTAAGACCAAAAATATTTCTTTAATAAGAAAGATGCATACACATATAATTAAAAGCCTAAAAATTTAAGTGTATTTAAAAAGTTTGGGTTGTTACAAGTATAGATTTCAATGCTTCTAATTTTTTAAAACTTACAAGGAAAGAAGCATAGCATACACCACTTTAATACACATAATTTTCAGACTTACAAGACAAGAAGCATAGTGTACACTACTTTAATACACATATTAAAAAAAATCACATTATTAATGCTATTTAATTTAGTTAATTAATTAACTAGTTAATAAATACAATTAATATAGTTATTAAAACAATCCCTTTACATAAGAAATACAAATTATCAAGCATATTAACCAAATTAAACACAATTACTGCATTAAATGTCACTAATACAAATATTCAAGCCCCAACGGGCAACGGACCAAATGGGCTTGAGCCCGAATAGATGCGGGCCAAACGGGCACGAGCCAACGCCCGAACGAGCATGGCTAAACAAAAATCTTGATATCCATAAATTTATTGTCAAAAAGAATATAATAAACTAAAATACATGATTTACTGAAAATTTAATTTCAGGGTACCCACCGTTGTAACATGTGGGGTACCCTACTAGTAATATTAATGATACATTATGATACAAATAAATAACAAAACCTATACCATAAAAAAAAATAATGTATCAAGACTTAATAGCCCAAGCATAACAATTACTCAGTTCAGGTTTTCAACCATCTCTTTTAGTATGTGTCAATTGATCAATTGTTCCAAAGAACCCGAAAGCATGTTATGATATAAAATGATTCTTGATAAATCCTTTCTACATTTTTAACATTGTGTTAGTGTCAAACACTCATATATTACAATCATGTAATCAAACTTCACAATTTTAATGTTCACTAAAACATTGTGTTGTTCTCTTATACTTAGTTAGACTTAACTAAAGAGTTAAACTAGCCAAATTCCATAGCTTGAGTAGTGTGAAATAAGCTTTGTTAAAAAGATAAACATAAAGTGAATAAGACACAGATTTTTCAACGTTTAATTCTATTTTTAATTAACAAAGAATTATATAGTGTTTGCGGAAAGAACACTTGGGATTGAATGACAAGTATGGTGTAGTCTCCTCTCTAAACCTAAGCTATGCTTAAGTGGCAATTATCAGCAACCACTGAGATATCTCAGGGACAAGGTTGCTCTTTGGAGGAGAAAAAGTGTTTGTGAATGTCTAAGCATTAATTGCACAAACTTGTCGACTTTTCTCCTCTTTATGATCCTATTTTTACACAAGTAAAAAATGCAACCGTTACTTAAAAGACAAAAGATGACCTAAGCTAATCAGGACAAAATACTGATGTATTTTGTCTATGCTACAAGAAACTATTTTAGGTATTGGACAATAACACTTTCTGAGGGACAGTGATGACATTGTCCTAACATTTTGCCATTCAGGGAAAGTTTGACTTCATGGTGATAAGAACTTCTCCTTATCCTTTTCAAAACATTTCCCACCTTCTCCCGCCTATCCTTCGGTCCAAGATTCTTTAGTCTTCGGTCTTC
Organism: Artemisia argyi; assembly: GCA_030686995.1. Lineage (NCBI taxonomy): Eukaryota > Viridiplantae > Streptophyta > Magnoliopsida > Asterales > Asteraceae > Artemisia > Artemisia argyi. The sequence continues at coordinate 6,314,011 of CM060681.1, forward strand.
AGTCTTCAATCATTATTCTTGACTAGCAGGGTATCCGCGCGTTGCAGCTGCGGGTATCCTGAAATTAAATTTTCCGATAAATCATGTATTTTAGTTTTTATGTTCTTTTTAAGAATAAATTTACGCATATTAAGAATTTTTTTCCATTCGGGCTTGAGCCCGTTTGGCCCGCACTCGTTCGTGCTCAAGCCCATTAGGCCCGTTGCCCGTTCGGGCTTGAATATTTGTATAATGTGTTTTATTATTTGTATTAGTGATATTTAATGCATGAATTGTGTTTAATTTGGCTATACAATATGTTTGATAGTTTGTATTTCTTATGTAAGTGGTGTTTTAATAACTGTATTAATTATATTTATTGACCAGTTAATTAATTGGGTACATTAAATGGCATTAATGTGGTGTTTTTTTAGTATGTGCATTAAAATGGTGTATACTACGTTTCTTGTCTTGTAAGTCTGAAAATTATGTGCATTAAAGTGGTGTACACTATGCTTCTTTTCTTGTAAGTCTTAAAAAATTACAAGCATTGAAAGAAATACTTATAACGACCCAGACTTTTTAAAGACACTTAAATTTTTAGGCTTTGAATTATATGTGTATGCATCTTTCCTATTAAAGAAATGTTTTTGGTCTTAAACATTTTAAGACTTCTAAATATATATGTCCTAAATACATTATAAGGTAGTATAGATAGTTGTTGAGGAGACAGGGGTTCAGTGGGTTATTGTCATCGCTCACTGAACCCATCACCTTATTCTTTGGTCTAAGTGCCACTCACTGAGTTCCGCCTCACTGAGTGGAGAGGCTTTCTTCGTAGACTCGTACTAAGCATCATGAAGGTGACTCACTGAGCTACTGTTGAATTAGTGACTTGATTATTGTTGTAGGTATTCTAAAACTTAGGTTAATTTGTATTCAAATCCTTGTTTATGGTTGCTTGGGACTGAATGGACCCAATAGTCTCCCCCTATTTGGATATAAATATAGCCTAAGTGTTTGATCAGTATAAGTGAGCAATTGGGCTTCTTCTTACACTAAAGATACTATAATGCACATAAAGAACACTGATCATTTCAAAACATGGGCCATCATCTTATTTATAAAAATTACAAGCACACCTATCATCTATTACAAAACACTCAGGTTCAAGTACTCAGACTTCCTTAATACCCATGATTTCAAGCTTTGTCTTCTTAGAGAGCAAGACATGCTTGTCAGGATGATCACTCATCATCTTATCCATCAGGATCATAAACTCTTCATTTTTAGGACTCTTGTAATGATGATCCATCATCTTGTATGCCAGGAGGGTAGGGGTCTCCACCTTATGTATGTCACTGACTCTTTGGAAGGCTGGTGAACCATATTCATCAATAAAGAAGAGTCCATACTCAGGATCCTTCATCATTTTGTTGTTGGCAAACTTGACACCAGCTGGAGGGTCCCTGTTGCAGTGAAGTACATAGACGTATTGTTTAGATTCATGTCCCACTGCTTTGCGGTTTCTGCCAGTGATATGAGTTGGTTCAGGGATTACAAGACCCTGAGAAGCAAGTGCCTTATGATGATCAATTCCCAAACTCTTGGCAACCTTTTCCAGTTCTTGGTATTTCCTGGTCAGGCCTTCAAGTAGTTCAGGGACACACTTGTTGTTCTTCTTCTTCAGGATGGGTCCCATCATGTCCATTCTTTGATTCCAAAATCAGAGAGCTTGAATGGAGCATACCTTTCATTAACTCTTGGTCCTCTCTGAGTGGTTACGGCAATAGGTTCATTCTTCTTGTAAGGATGAATGATCATGTCAGTGATGGGTCTTTCACCCTTAGTCTTAGCCATTGTCCAAACATACCTCCCATAGTTCCTCTTCTTCCTTTCAGTGTTCAACTTGGCATTTTGGTTTGCTTCTTTGATTAATTCAGCCCAAAGTTGAAGAAACTGCTCTCCCCTGATGCTTTGATTTGTTTCCTTGATAACTTCCTTGGCGACCTAAGTTATAATAGGCCTACTGAGCATCTCAGCCTGAATCCTGTCTTCCGCTTTAGTAACCGCAACAACTTGTTTGTTTGTACTTCTAAACACCTTCCCATTATGAAAGATTACTTCAATCATTACAGGTGCCTTGTGTAACTTGGGAGGTGAATCTTCTGTAGTCTTGAATGAACATGCATCGAATTTTTTTTATAAGAATGCTACTCCGTATAAGGTAAAAGGTGATGTGATGTCACCTATAACTCGCACATATGGCTCGGTGCACCTAACTATCTCTAAAGAGAGAATCTTCAATTTAATGAAACCACAAGGAACAATTTACTCTACATGAAATAAGTGTTCTGGTAGTAGAGCTGCATGTTGAGCTGCTATCTATGGTTATAGACTTACATGCATGAAACAAGGATGACCATAAACATCAAAAAAAGGTTAACATACTTATGGCATCCAATTTAAACCTCACATGCCTTACCTACACTTTCATTTTACTATCACCACCTAGAGCTCTATAAAAAGTTAACAATTGTCATGTTTGTTTAATATTTCAATTTCTTTCCACCTATTTGCATTGAATATTACACTTTATTAGTATGTTTATTAGATCATTGATTACCATTTCATTGCATTTTTTTACATAAAATAAAGAACCTACTAACATTTCAATTTCTTTCCACTTACTTTCATTAACTTCTTGTTGTGATTTCGAGAATCATTGAAATATCTTGAAGATTATGATTTATTATAACGGGTTTTTTTTGTTTTTTTTGTTTTTTTTTTTTTATTTATTTTTTATTTTTTAAATAAGGGTTTGACCCGGTAAATTTATTATTCTAAAAAATAGTTAGGTATATAAGATGTAAATGAATCACACATCTCAGCCCCTTATCGGTTTTGTTGTTCATATGTTCACTTGTGGTCTTCCTAGAATTGGTTTGGATCGAGTTAACACAAAGATGACTTTTTGTTATAAGTATGTTATGTGGTTGGGATGTCTTGAGTAGAAGCCCCAACACTTGAGCACATATATGGTGGTTGGAGTTAGTCTTGTTGCCTCTTTTTGATAGACAACCGATCATTTGCAAAATGGCAAAACTTTAAAAAGCCTAAAAAGTAATTTCAACCGTTCGATCAAAAATCATGATCCGATCAAATTAAAAGAGGAAATCTAAACATAGGGGCATGTTGGTCATTCCGATACAAATAATAATCTGTTACATTTCTTTATTTTCCATCTCCTTCCCCCTTTATTTCCCACCAGATCGACTCTCAAATCCAAAGATGAAAGACGATCTCCGGTGATCTTCGTCACCATCACCACCATTGCACCGTCATGAGGACCGTCTCCATCACCATCACCATCACCGTCTTCACGCTATCAACATCACCGGAACCCCAACATCACCATCCAAATTAAAAAGCTTTAGCTTTTCTGATCTAAAGATGGCGACAAGAAACTTTCGTCCTGATAGCGTGTTGGGAAAAGGTGGGTTCGGGTCAGTTTTCAAGGGCTGGGTTGATGAACAATCTTATGTTGCTACCAAGCCTTTAATCGGCATTGTTATTGATGTCAAAAAGCTTAATTAAGAAAGTTTTCAAGATCACATAGAGATTAGGTAATGATTTGTTCTTAAAATGTGATAGGTTTAATGATGCACACCAACTGCTCGACAAAATGCTTCAACCGAATTATGAGGTCTTAGCTAATGAGACTTTAAATGTCGTTTTTCCAGTTTTGTTGATATGGTGGATGGGCAGTGGATGTTTGATAATTCTAGGGATGAGACGTGCTTGAGGTATGTGATTATCTCATTGGAGGTTTTGCTAACTAGTTATAAGAGGTTGGTTGTGAAGGATAGTGCGGTTAATGCTATTTGTTGTGGTGCTAAGTTGATGATTCTTCGGTTGTTGAGGTTTGAGAATGCAATTGAGAATGGTGATGAGGTTGTTTTGATGACGACGAAAGGGGAGGCGATTGCATTGGGGATAGCTGAGATGCCTAGTGTTGTTATAGACAATAAAAAAATGGTTCATCAATAGACATTGTTTATCAATTAAAATAAAGGTTCATCAATAAAAAAAATGGTTCATCAATAGAAGAGATTGTTCGTCAATTAATATAATGGTTCATCAATAGAAGACATTGTTCATCAATTAAAATAAAGGTTCATCACTAAAAAAATGGTTCATCAATAGAAGACATTATTCGTCAATTAAAATAATAGTTCATCAATATAAGACATTGTTCGTCAATTAAAATAATGGTTCATCAATAAAAGACATTGTTCATCAATTAAAATAAAGGTTCATCAATAAAAAAAATGGTTCATCAATAGAAGATATTGTTCGTCAATTAAAATAATGGTTCATCAATAGAAGAAATTGTTCGTCAATTAAAATAATGGTTCATCAGTAAAAGACATTGTTCATCCATTAAAATAATGGTTCATCAATTAAAAAAAAATGGTTCATCAATAAAAATAGTGGTTCATCAATATAAGACATTGTTCGTCAATCAAAATAATGGTTCATCAATATTGTTTGTTCATCAGTTAAAAAAAGCTAAAAATAACAAAAATAACAAAAGATGTATTGTGGTACATCAATTAGTGCATTTAAATGTACTTTTATAAGAAAAATCTCTTTTAGGCATTTTATCAAACACTTTGTGTGCACTAAATATGTTTAAGACATCATCTTTAACGTGCGATATCTCACTAATAACATATTAGATTTTAGTGATTCAAATTTTTGAGTTAAGAATGGCCAAAAAGCTACAACTTTAGTGTTTTAAGTTTTGCAAAATTCGGCCTTTAAACTAGATAAAATTAGAACCGAAAATAACGAAAATTTCAAGAAAATCAACACTCGCTTAAAAAGTTTTAAAAAAAAAGTTGTGATTCATATATCAAAATGTATATCAAATTAAAGAGAATTGATTTTTAAAAATTATGGTGAAATCGGTTTTTTTGTAAAAGTTTGTCATTTGAAATTTATTTACGTTTGAAGTTTAGGATAGAATTAAAAAAACGGGTCAAATTACCATAATGCACTTTGACCGAATATTTAATACAAAAAGAGGGAGGGAAGATGGTGGGACACATGTAAGAACTTGTATGGCTTTTTAGACTTTGCAATTTTTGATTCTTTTTAACCGATCGCAACCCCTTTTTGATATGGCGTTAAGTTTCAATTTGTCTTTTTCATGGTATCGAGAATTCAAGAGGGTTCATGTTGAAATGTATCGTGGTCTAACACCATTTGAAAGTTGTTGATTACATTTGGGTTTCGTGTAAGGATTTAGGAAATTTTTAGATTGGAGCTTAGGCACTTTTAACTACCCGTATAGTACTCCATACTTACTAAAAGATATAGTTAATCTGATTACGTAAAAACAATTGTTATTAATGTTGATGTCTACTTTTCACCGGTGATTAGCCTTGCATTAGGCCATTTCGTATTCCAAGCAAAGTATTTATAGTTAGAATATATCTTTTCTCGGACTCGTTATGGGGAGCACAAATATTTCACAATAAGAATAAGCTTCCCACTTTCCTTAATAGAACTTAACCATTGACTGCTAACCATCTTTTTCTTTCTGATTTAAGTTGTAGTGATGTAATATATTCTTAGATAACATTTACTTTAGAAAAAAACTTACTAATCATATATATGTGGTGGGTCAAATAATTGGGTTATAAGAAGGAACGCATATATGGAGATCCTTCAAACACATGATAGTATAAATATATGATACATTGAATACACAAACAAACTTATTATTTACCTAGTACATCTTAAACTATATTTGATGAAACTCCAAACACCATCAATCCCTCGCTCCGCTCCGACCAACCCAGTTGTATTTTGTTTTCGTAATATTACACTCTTTCACCCACAAGCAAATGACACGTCTATGTCGTATTTGATTAAAAATAGAGTATCAGTAATATACTGTTCGATATTCAAAATTGTGTGTAAAATGAATGTATAGTACAAGTATCCAGAACAAGAGTAGCCAAAGTTCAAGAAGAACATAAGAGATGCTTTTTGGTCACTACGAATCTAAGAAGGAGATGCTACTCAAAATGCATGACCAATTTGATAACACAAATATATAAAGGAGCAATATTCATAAACTTTTAAGACATGACAACTCATTCATTTACTTTCTTCGGGTGAGATAACCCCAACTACCAACATATCAATGCTTACTACCTACCTTAGTGTTATGGTGTATATATATTTATTACCAACCCTTCCCCCATTTAACTCCCCATCCAAATCGCTACAACTTTTCACCTTGGTGTTTTGTTTTCTTATAAGCTTGGGTCTCAAAAAGGTGCCCATGTTGATCAAAGTTGGAATCATTTGTTTTGTGGTTCATGCAGTCGATGTTTTCTTAGAGACGATGATGTTACATGTTTTTCACCCACGATTTCTCTGTTTAAAATAGTTGTTGACGGCAGGTATAACTTTTTTTTCGTGTTGTTTGTTCAAATAAAGATGACTAGAATTTCGTTTTTGGCATGCGTTGCATCTGATGCATGAGTTGTTGCTGCATGTTTGTGTCTTTGATCTGAACTATTATACAAAAGTTTTTAAGTCTTTTTCGTATGTACAAAGACTTATTCTTATTGCCTGAAAGATGACCCTTTTTATTGATGTTCACTTTCTGCTAATTTTAGTAGTTATTATGCACTTTCTTTGGACTATCAGTGTTCAGGATTGTTTATTTACTTCTTAAAATGCATCATAATTTTGCAGATGCACTTCCATATGCGATTGTTAATCCAGAAGTTGCATCAAATATAGCAGCTTTGATGTCGAGCACCTTTAATAGCATAAATAAAATCTTCTACATGCTTGACCTTTAACAGCAAAAATAAATCATTTGGCTACACATGATACTCTCAACTTTGACACCTATTTACTGGATCATCAGATCCATAGTACCACAAGCTCCTAAAAAAGATGGTGATCTTCATACTCTAGAGAATTGCATTACATACTTCACTAATTTTGTTAGATATCTCATCCATAAGAATCGGCTGTATAAAATTATTGCATATCTTGTTGTATTTTTGTAGTTTCTCCCAGTATGCCGGTTACTTTTTGCTCAGCCACTACCTTATAGAATTTTGGGAATGAATTTATATTGTACTTTATTTTCATGTTGTTGGTTAATGTCTTACAGTACGATCGATGGTTAACTTTTCTTTATCGACTATGTCTTGCTACTAGACATAAAGATGTTGATGCAACTGACGAGTGATTGATAAATGGTACTCCGATCCATACATAACACCAGCAACAAACATCATATAAAACGATCATACAATTGGAATCTACCATTACTAGGAAGAAATTCACGTTGATTATTAATATCTTTATATATATATATATATATATATATATATATATATATATATATATATATATATATATATATATATATATATATATATATATAAATTCACTCGAGTATGTATTTTAAAGACATTTCTCTCATTAACATCAAATACTAAATGTACTAACATAGATCAATCAACGTTATATTAACTTTCGATAGTATTTTGTAATTAAAAATGTTTACATTCTAACTGCGTGTTAACATTTGTTTGAAGTATAAATTTATAGTATACAATGACTTACTAAGATTTGTCAAAGTTCTTAAGCATTCCTTTACTGAAAGTTTTGTTTTCCTTCATTTAGACAGTCAAGTAGGAAATTAAAAGCACGCGGTAATTATAAACCATCGTCGTTATATGTGATAAGATGATAGTTAGGAAGAAAATGCAAATATATTTTCATGTGTTGCTATGCTATTATACATAAGCCATTGGATTATTGGAGCACAACTTGGTAGACTTATGACATGGATAAACTTCCAACATGTAGTTTAAGAATCAACTTAACTACTTCTTGTATAAATCATAAGATTGCTAATATACAATATAATTTCGTCACTACGTAGACATAAATCTATGAATTTCCTCATTTAAATTTCCTAACTTAAGTTTAGAGTCTTTGATAAATATATATGACCAACTTTGATTACTAAAACGATAGGGTTATATCATCACTTGAATCCAAAATCATGCTTCCATGACCCATATACAACATTTTGACTGAAATTTACTTCATTTGATGTATCTTTTATGATGACTATTTTCTTATTAACTTCAGTTTAATAACCAAAGTTTCAAGTGTATTGTAATGTTATAAATTACAAAATAGCATAACTGGGCTGAAGCTTACTTGCAAGGCCAGTCCATCTTTTAGTTCTCACAATGCTCATAGCAAATTAGCAATTGAATATTTGAATTTGACTATTTGAGGCTCTTTCTATTATTTATTTATTTATTTTGTTAACCTATCTATTTGCTATTCGAATGATAAACTTTATAAAAACTAGTTGTATCGTATAAACTAAATTTGGTTAACTAGTTATTTCATAGGTGATTCAGTTGCATGACATTCATGTCGAGAAGTAGATGAAAAAATTGTTAAAAGGGAACTGTCCATCGACGTTTCCGTTGCATTGGTTGCTCTCTCCCAAATATAGTTATTGAGTTAATGTCTTTTTTTCTAAGATAATACAAAAGCTTGTTTCGTAGCGTGTATAGACGAATTTAGACTGAGTACTCCTCAAACGACTACCTAGTATTTTGCAATGGCAGTAAAATCTAATTTGGAATAATTATCTTTAGTATAAATACAATAACTCTTTCACCAAAAGGTATAAATAATCCAGGCTAGCTAGTGACTGCCTGTGTTAGCCTCTAATTGCATATCATCTTGTATTCTACATACTATGTTTATTACCTTTATTTGGAAGATGATCTTCTGGAACTTCAATAGGCTTGTCTAACAGTAGCACTATTTATATTACTTGAAGATCTTTTTGCTGTTATCACAACCGCAAGAAATTTCATTTGGGAGTTGGTACCAAAGAGAAAATTCTTTGGTGTTATTTCCACGAAATTTCGAGGTCTTCTATACAGGACAAGGTTTACCAAAGTATTCCATACGATCAAAACCCAAAGTCTTTGAACCATAACAAAAAAGGTGGGTCAGAAAATTCAAAGTAAAGCGCCATCAAAGACCCGAAACAGAAGATATTTATCATCAACGCGTCTACTTATTCTGGAAACATGAATATTCGACCAAGTTAAAATGAAATACTGAGTAACTATTATGCGGTTCGTAATGAAATGGAATCTATGGAAATTGCTACAGACTATATTGTATACAATATATAAGTACGACAGAACATTACTTATAAAAAGGAGGTGAAAACTTCTCATGTTTTAAAATTGCTATATTAATTCACTTAATGATATGTAACTACTAGAAATAAATAAGCTGATATATTTATCGTGCTTTGTGAGGATAAATTGTGTGATTATATATTATTTATTTTGATAAGTATGAAACAATTAACATATTGACACCAAATATTAAAGACTCATAAAAATATGAATTTAATGACACCAACAATCTATAAGCATTTCACAGGTTATTCACACAACCAGTTTCCTCACTTCAACAAATGGTTACATAATGAGTCGTATATCATCACGTTTCATTTATACTAATTCCGGCTAAGTAGCTTGGTGTTTCATGTTTTTTTTTGACACCTCAAATTTTATTCAATATTCTAGCAAAAAGCTAGAACTAGGGGTGGGGGGTGGAGGAGAGGTTTTGTCGGCTTATAATTTTGTGTCTATTATATTAAGGACAATTTGCAGCGCTCATTTTTTATATGGCCGTGGTTGGCTTCTGTGTTCCTGTTGTTGTTATTACCTCTCTTAGATCTTTTTAGGACAAACATCATCTATGTTTTACCCATAATACATGTTACTACACTTATACACTAGAAAGGTGTGCAATACCACATCGTCTGTTGAGGTAACTTGTTCACCAGTAAGGAATTGCAACAAAAATATCGAACATATATATGCCTATAGTACGTGGATCACGCACTGCAAGTCCTATCAGATATTTGATACTAAAAAGTATTCTACAATTTCCTATTTATTTAATTTGGAGAAACACAAGAACTTTCACAAAACTCTAATATGGAGGGAAAAAAAAAAAGAAAAAGAACTTTTAACGAATTGAAATGAACAAAAAAACAAATTAGCTCAGTCAAAACAGAAGTAGTTAGGCCTAGAAGCCTAGAACACATCAAAGATCGGGAAAAAAAAAAAAAAAAAAAAAAAAATCACCATCATGAATACTATTCTGTTTACAGGAATTTAAAACAGATTACATTTCAAAAGCATGTTTCTTGGCCTATATATATATATATGAAGTTAGACTTGGAACATCACCTAGAAATACCAAATGGCAGACATGAAATTCGTTGTTCTAATTTGGGCAGTATTTCAAATGTTTTCGTTTACAACTTCTTATACAAATTCCACCACTACTGAATCCTACACCCTCATTAACTCTACCAACCTTGCTAAGCCAGGGTGCAACAGCACATGTGGGAACTTAATTGTTCCCTACCCTTTCGGTGTCGGCGACAACTCAGAGTGTTATATAAATGATGGATTTCGCATCTACTGCAACACTTCTGTAAACCCTCCAAAGGCCACTATTTATGAAGGCGACTCTATTAAATTGATATCTGATTCCACCATCCGGATTTCCAATCAATTGGCGAGCAGTTGCTGTTCTCCAAATGGCACAATAGACGATGTTGCACCAACGATGATGTTTGGAGACAGGCCGTACAGCTTGTCGAAAGTTAACAAGTTCACAGTTATTGGTTGCGATGGTTCTGCTTTCATGATCAAACTGATCCAACGGAACCGGACATTGATAGCTTTTGATTGGCCTACTGGTTGTATGGTCTTTTCTGTAGCGGGGGAATTTCCTGTAGCCGGCGAGTGTACAGGATATGGTTGTTGTCAATCACCCATAGCCCATGGCATAACCAATTACGGAATTTTGTTACAAAATTCAAGTTTATATGATGATTTCGTCTGTATGGGGCAGTTTAATCCTTGTACATACGCCTTTGTTGGTGAGGAGAATGTATTCAAGTTTAAGGGTGTTGCTGATTTAAATGACACTAATTTCATAAAGAGGATCGAGGATACTGTGCCGATAGTGTATGAATGGGCTATTGGTAATAAGAGTTGTTCTGAAGCCAAAGCAACAGATGGTTTTGCTAGCCATTCAAATAGCAAATGTGTTAACATAGAAAGTACTGGTGGGTACCGTTGCGTATGTGAGGAGGGCTATGAAGGAAATCCATATCTTCCTCCTGGATGCCAAGGTACAATCAATATACAAATGTTATATCATTGCTTTATCACTTTATCGAATCTCAATATAAAGATTTAAAAAAGAGTAAGTTACACAGTTCATTCCTCATGTTGTACCATTTTTCATGTGAAGTCCTTTTTTTGAAATAATTACGTCAAATATCCTAAAAGTGTTTTATAAAAAGTGGTGAAAATGAAATTTAGCTTCAAGAGATATTCCTAGAAGTTTTTCAATATTCGTAAAAATCTTCAGTTATATAAATGGATAATGGATTGATCAAACTTTACAATTTTGCTGGCGTAACAGAATTGTGTCCTATATTGGTTAATTTTCTCCAAATTATTTCTTAATTGTCACACAAAACGTAAGTTGACTGACTTGTTAAAGGCAAGTCTAGATTACTTTAGGGCCCGTTTGGTTTATAAGTGGGGTTGGATTAGGATTTGAATTTGGTGTAGGATTTGAATTTGGGGTAGGTTTAGGAGAGAGAAATTATTTTTATTTATATATATTTTTTATAATAAATATTGAAAAAAACACATTTTTTAAATTTGATTATTTTATTTTTACAATTAATAAATGAATAAGAGTGGTTGTTATGCATTTTGGGCCCACAAATGTAAGAAAAGTTGATGTAAAGACATATTTTAGATGGGTTTTGAGGAAGGTAGTATACATGGGGTTCAAACCTTTGTGTCAGAAAAGAAAAGTGGTACCAAACGTGTGATTAAGATTGCTTTCAGACTAAACCTGTGAAAAGCCATCAACCAAACTGCACCTTAGTATTTTCATTTTTTTTTCTTCTTCTTTTTGATTAATCTCTACCCAAAAATAAATAAAAAACCTTATTCTTTAAGGTATTTTCTTTCTTTAACCTTATTCGTAAATGTGGAGTCCTTTTTTCGAAATAATTACGTTAGATGTCCTATACGTAGCTACTTATTTTGTTGCTAATTAAACTTTTTTTTTTTTTTTTTTTTTTTTTTTTTTTTTTTTTTTAAATAAAAAGTGGTGAAAATGAAATTTAACGATATCATATATTCCTAAAAATTTTTCAATATTTGTAAAAATCTTCCGTTATGATATTAATGGATTGATCAAACTCCTCAATTTTGCTAGCGTGACAAAATTGTGTCGTACAATTGGTTAATTTTCTCCTAATTATTTCGTAATTGTCACACAAAACATGTTTTCTTTTGTTACATGAAAAGTTGACTTGTTAAAGGCTAGTCTAGATTACTTTAATGTCCCAAAATTCTTATTCTTTGAGGAGAAAAAAATAAAAAATAAATAAAAATAAAATAAAAAATAAAAAAAACCTAAGGTTTATTATTTTATATTTTTTATTATTTTTTTTCTTCTTTTTCTTCTTCTCTTTAACATTATTCGTTAATCTGGAATTCTTTTTCGAAATAAGTACGTCAAATGTCCTATACGTAACTATTTATTTTGCAGCTTTTTTAATTTTTTTTAATAAAAAGTGGTGAAGATGAAATTTAACGATAAGAGATATTCCAAAAAGTTTTTCAATATTTGTAAAATTCTTCAGTTATTATATTAATCGATTGATCAAACTCATCAATTTTGCTATCTTGACAAAATTGTGTTGTATAATTGGTAAATTTTCTCCTAATTGTTTCTTAATTGTCACCCAAAACGTGTTTTCTTTTGTTACATGAAAAGTTGACTTGTTAAAGGCTCGTCTAGATTACTTTAACATCCCAAAATTCTTATTTTTTAAGGGGAAAAAAAACCTAGGTTTTTCTTCTTCTTCTCCTCTTTAACCTTATTCGTTAATCTGGAGTCCTTTTTCAAAATAATTACATCAAATGTCATATATGTAGCTATTTATTTTGCAGCTATTTTAATTTTTTAATAAAAAGTGGTGAAGATGAAATTTAACGATAAGAGATATTCCTAAAACTTTTTCAGTATTTGTAAAAATCTTCGGTCATTATATTAATATGGTACTCGAAGTGTACTTGTCCCAACACTCTTATTCTTTAAGTTAATAAAGTATTTGGATTTGTTCTGTTTTATCCCACCTATTTGATTTACCTTTTCTTTTCAGACATCAACGAGTGTGCGAGACCAGAAAAGTACCCTTGCCATGGTGTTTGCGTTAATACTCCTGGGAGTTACGATTGCATGTGCCGCCATGGATACAAAGGGAATGCAAAATTAAAAAATGGTTGCAAACGTTCTGCTGGATATTCAAAATTTACAACAGTCGTATTTATTTTAGGTAATTTTATGATTAATGCATGTATGACCCCTATTCTCCCTTTCAATCACAAATATATTGAACGAATACTTAGCACAAAATGATTAAAGAAAGATAAACACAAATTAAATAAAATGAAGACACAATGAATTGGAACAATTTCTCTTATTTAAGTTTTTTTTTTCAAATAAAATTCTTCTTTGCTTTTCAAAAATAAAAAAAGTTAATACCATTCAAAAAGTAAAAATAATAATAATAATAATAATAATAATAATAATAATAATAATAATAATAATAATAATAATAATAATAATAATAATAATAATAATAATAATAATAATAATAATAATAATAATAATAATAATAATAATAAAGGTTAACATAAAATTCTTCTTATGTTAGTTTGGTTGAGGTTACATGCTACTCTCTTTCATTCTACTCTTATATGAACAAGAAATACTCTTATATAAACCCTAACTGTTTAGTTAGGGTTTCGTGGTTATACTGGCTGTGGTGCTGGGGTAGGTCGTGGTGTTTACTGGTGTTAGGGTTTCGTTTTTCTCTTTGTGGGGGTTGTGGGTTTGAGAGATGATTAAGCAAGGTTTTCTGAGTCACAAGAACAAGTACAATTCGGGTGGTTCTAATAGCGCGATGGGTGCTGCCTCTAAGGGTAGTGATGGTGTTGAGGATTCGTGTTCTGCTCAAGGAGATTCGATTGAGGCGGATGATGTCTCATCACCTCTACGTGAGTTGGGATCCCTATCACCTTGTGATGATAACATGGAGCAACTACCAAATCAAGGGAAGCCGGTTTCACTTGGTAATGTTGGTAAAGATAATATTGACAATGATAAGGTTGTTTTGGATGATGTGGAGCAGTTTCATTCTAATAAACTGCCTAATGTAGAACACTTGTTTGCTAATGCGAATCGGAATTTTGATGATGCCATGAACAAAATTCAACGCGAAATTGGTGCCGATGCTAATTTTACAAGTAACCCTTTGTCGAGTGCTATTTCTGGTAGTCCTAAGGTGGGTACTACTAATGGTACTGGAGTGAAGTTGGTTTCTTATGCGGGTGCTACTTCTAATGAACAGCAGAAACATGTGTCTAATTTTCGTAGGTTGGAATGTAGCAAACAGAAGGTTGATGTTGACCTTTCAATCCCGTTGAAAGTAGTGGAAGAGGTGAATATGAGGTTTGAGAATACTCTATATGGTTACTTCCTTGGTCAACGTCTTGCTTTTCCTGTTGTTGATTATTATGTTCGCAATGCGTGGTCTAAGTATGGTTTACAAAAGGTTATGATGAATGCTAAGGGGTTCTTTTTCTTCAAGTTTAACTCCAAGAAAGGTGTTGATGATGTTCTTGATAATGGTCCTTGGTTGATTCGTAATGTTCCCATTATTCTTAAACCATGGACATTGAACACAAACTTGCTTAAAGAGGATTTAACTAACATTCCAGTGTGGGTTAAATTCCATGATGTTCCTTTAGCTATGTTTTCGGATGACGGGCTTAGTCTTCTTGCTACTTTGATTGGGACGCCCAAAAGGTTAGATGCTCTTACCAGCCAAATGTGCAAGGATTCGTGGGGCCGTAGTAGCTTTGCTAGATGCATGATTGAAGTAAAGTCGGATGAGATGCTGAGGGATAGCATTACTGTTGAGATACCTTTACTTGATGGTACTGGTTCGACTATTGAAAAGATTCGGGTTGAATATGAGTGGAAACCTCCGCGTTGTGATAAGTGTAAGGTTTTTGGTCATACTATTATTGATTGTCCGAAAGTTGTTGTTCCTCCAGTTCAACCTAGTAAGCCGGTTAATGATGGTTTCACGGCTGTCAATAACAAAAAGAAAGGTAAACAAGGTGGCTCTACAAATCAGGGTAAATGAGGCTTTACTAAACCTGTTGTGGGTAAGCAATTTCATTACCAACCCAAAAAGAACCCTCCTGAACCAAAGAAGGTGGATGGAACTAGGAATAAGGCTTCTGATGTGGCTAGTACGAGTGGAACCAAGATCACTACTTCTAATCAGTTTGACGCTCTTAATATGGATGATACGGATACATTTGGTATTCCTACTTATGACACCAACATGGATGTGGATGATAGCCGTACAATGGAAGTTAATGAGGATGAGTCGGTTAAGACTGGTACTATATCACAAGAACCGCTTGTGAGTGATTCAATGGGAACTAAGGATGTTGGTTCTACTCCTATAGTTGATAAAATTAGTAAGCTTGAAAAGCTACTTATCGAGGGGAAAGGTACCCTTGTGGATGATGAAGGTCATCCTGTTCCGTCCGCTTCTGTCACTAAGAGGGTTAACCCATTTTCCAAGGTGGGTGAGGTTGTGGTTTCTGATAGTGAGGAGGAGGAGGTTCTTAACACGTTTGACGAATCAGCAAATCTTTTTGGTGGAGGTCATGAACGTGAAGAGGAGCTTGACGACTATGATGATTACTCGAAGCAAATTTACGATCTTCCAGGGGAATTGGATGCTCTTAATGCCATTTATGGCTTTAATCTCCAAGGTCATAGGAAGTAGTTTATATGTTTGTCCGAGTCGTTCAATATTATGTGGTAGAGGTTTTATTTTCTTGTCTAGAAAATAGGAAGTATCTTGTTATGTAAGCTTTTCGCCTATGTAACGGGCTGAGATATGGGATTCACTCATATCCGTTGTACTTAAATGTTTTTTGGAGTAATATATTTACCGGGTCGTTGACCTTTTACCCAAAAAAAAAAATACTCTGAAAGATTTTGCATGTTTAGTTAGCACTTATTTGGGTGTCATGGAATCTTGTGATCATGGGTGATGGTCGTTCATGGCTTCATGCATGGCTTTGATTTTTAAAACTAGTAGATTTTTTATTTATTTATTTAATGTTTTGATTTTAAAAGTAGTTTGCAAGTATGGGTTACTTCAAAATTCTTTTGTGAAAATGCATTAGTTGTTTTGGGGCCACTTTTTAACTTCATTCATGAATGTCATTTTTATTTTTTATTACCCCTTACTTTAAAATATTTGTATGTGCCTCCCTTAAATTGATAGTTAAAAATTTAAGTAAATTCATCAAAGCCAGTGAGTGATCTTTTTGATTTTTTTCATTGTCGATTGCTTGCATTCTTGTGTATAAAGTTTTTATTTACAACTAAAACTGGGAACTGGAAACGCTTTCGATCGTACGTAAAATGACACATGATCATTAAAATTGGTCGTCAAGCTATAGTTTTAATATTCTTTTTAAAAATAACTAAGTTTTTATATCATTAGACAAATACATAAAGTGTGAGTGTTGTTTAGAGCAAAAATAAGAATACTTGTCACATTTTTAGCTAAAAACTTGTTTTAGTTTATAAGATTGTGAAAATGCATTCCTATATTTTCCCCTTAAGTAACGACCCTCACGGATACATGTCACTGCTGAATGGAGTTGAAAATGCATTTTATGTATTTTGTGTAACTTTTTTTATACCAAGATTCGATACAATTTAAAGTATTCGTGCGGATTTTCAACCAAGTTTCAGTACAACTTAAGCATGTAGCTTTTCTATTTAGTCTTTTTTATTTAAGCGTGTAATTTTTTTTAAGAAAAATGATTGTTATGCCTACTAATCATACCTACAAATGTACCTAATAATTTGATTGATTTTTTTAAAAAAATAATTGGTGGGAATTTGGATCGAGAAATTACATAATACAATTATACAAGTGATTTATGCATTAGCCATACATTTAAACATGTGTTGTAGGTCTAAAAAGTACTACTTTTTTTTTTTTTTTTTTTTTTTTTTTTTTTTTTTTTTTAATATGCATGCTACTCCATTAGTTTCTTTTAAGATTCCCAACACTCCATTAAATTAACTCATATTTGCAAACAACTTTAAAATTAGAACCATTTATACCAAAAACTCAAAACTAGTAACAATAGTTTGCTCACATCTAGCAGAACTTTTGGTAAAAATGTTTAAGCTCACAACTGTCATATTCAACTAGGTAATTCTTTGATGCATATATGATGTCTATAGTCACAAATATTTTGACATAAAATAATCTTTTCCACCATGATTTTTTACACTATTGTGTTCCTAAATATAGTTAGTAAACTTATATTACCATTTACTTAAAACAAAAGCAGGTACATATTGTTTAACTCTCCTATGTTCTTTAATCTATGATTCAAATATAAAACATTTGTTTGTACAGGTATTGTATTGGGCACAGGGATACTAGTTTTAACAATTGGTGCGTACAAACTAATACAAAAGAGGAAGGATAAGAGACGTAAAGAGATATTCTTCAAAAGAAATGGTGGTTTGTTGTTACAGCAACAAATATCAAGTGGTGAACATGCAACTCAGACAACAAGAATGTTTAGCGCAATAGAACTAGAAAAAGCAACCGACCATTACAATGAAAATAGAATATTAGGTCGTGGAGGCCAAGGAACAGTGTACAAAGGAATGTTACCAGATGGAAAAATAGTAGCTGTAAAGAAATCCATGTTGGTAGATAAAAGTCAAGTTGAATCATTTATCAACGAGGTATTTTTACTCTCCCAAATTAGCCACAGAAATGTGGTGAAGTTGCTTGGATGTTGTCTAGAAACAGAAGTTCCAATTCTCGTTTATGAATTCGTGTCAAATGGAGATCTGTGCCAATTCATACATGATGAGAATTATGAGTTTCCTACTTTTTGGAGTATACGACTACAAATTGCTACAGAAGTAGCAGGAGCTCTTGCCTATATGCATTCTGCAACCTCCGTTCCTATATATCATCGAGACATAAAATCTTCCAACATACTTTTGGATGAAAAATTCCGAGCGAAATTATCAGATTTTGGAATATCCAAGTCCGTTTTGGGTGATCAAACTCACTTGAGCACATTAGTCAAGGGGACTTTTGGCTACTTAGATCCTGAGTACTTTCAATCAAACCAATTCACTAAAAAAAGCGATGTTTATAGCTTTGGGATTGTTGTCCTTGAGCTTTTAACAGGGAAAAAGCCAATATATTCCATAGGATCAGGGGAATCTAGAAGCTTGGCAACATTGATTCTATCAACCGATGAAAGGCTTCTTCTTTAGAAAATGTTGATAACCGAGTGTTGGATGGACCAGAAGCGCAGCTTGTAGAAGTTGCTAAGCTTGCAAAAAGATGCTTGAATATGAACGGGAAGATGAGGCCAACGATGAAAGAAGTTGCAATAGAGTTGGAGGGAATAAGATCAAGTTACTAATTAAAATGAATCTAGTGTTTATTTTTTATTAAACTTGTAGAATAAGCCGGATTGGAGCTAGCTATATGTCTGTGGATGACAGTATTATGTTCTTATAATCTTTTGTTCTTAAGTTGGTCTTTTGTGATTTTTCATACCGAGTCTTTAATATATGTACCTGTATTTGTAACTATATGATGCATGTGCACAATGATTCATTTCAGGGCTTTTTGCTCATTGTTCAAACTCAGCTAGTAATGACAATAATACCGTTAAACATTTATGGTTGAAATGAAAATAAAATGAAGAAGACATCAAGTAGAGAAGTGAAATAGCAAGTAGAAAATTGAAGTCAAATGGTTACACTAAAACTTCGACACTTTCATTTGTAAAAACTTATTGCAAAGTATTTCTGGATAATGGGCTAAAAAAAAGAGTTATTCTATGGCCATGGGCTTTGATAGGTTTGGGCCAACTAGTAAATTGGATCATTTAGACAATGTAAATTGGGTTATATCTCATATGTATGATTTCCGAACCAATATAAAAAAATCCCGATATGTAGAATATTTTCTATCTTTTGACTGATGGTATTATGTCTGGCATGTTTGATATTTAGAAAAACATTAAAAAATGATACTCATAAAGTGCATTGATCCCTAGCATGATTTGTAGCATCCATAGTGTCCGAAATGACCTACATACTGATAAATATCAACAAAATGCCCCGAGTTGTAGACTTGTGCAAAGAACACAACTGGTAGACCGGAGACCCGTGAACAGCTCCATAAAGATAATCAGTGATTGGTGATACTTAAATCGAAAGCATGTTTATGTTACACAACTCCTAAAAGAAATAAAAACCATATAAGCAAGTATTTGTGTCACCACGCTTTGGTCCACTTCCTATTAGCATTCTTCTCTCGTGGTATTTCTCCTTTCTCTGAGACAGCTATTGTGAGTGGTAATACTCGAGGGATCTACTATTACTATGTTAAGACGTCAGTATGGACGTAACATGTGGCTACAGGTACTCTTTTTTCTCCTAGTTAAAAATTAAATGATACAATTTTGAACGTTCTATCAATAAAAATATGGCTTTTCAAACTGTAACACACAACCCGTTATGCCTAACTATGTAGTTTTGGTATTTTTGCATATTTTTTATAGTCTTTAGGTAGAAAGGCTTTTGGAATGTGTTAACCAAGCTTTTTATTATTATCAATGACAAATCAGTGAGTGGGCCTTATAAGGAGAGTTGTCTTGGGAAGTTAGCTTATATCTCAAACATAGGCGTTGTTTGTCCTTTTTTTTTTTTTTTTTTTTTTTTTTTTAACACTTTCGTTACTTTCATGGATAACTTTTAATGGACTATTTATTGACACAATGCAGGGATTCATACAGTTTTTGCAAGCTCCTCAAAATGATGCTAGGTGTATAGCCGAAGGACGATTTCCACAGTTTTTGCAAGCTCCTGTAAATGATGCTTGGCGTATAGCCAAAGGATTCACACAAACTCTTTGAAACAAACCTAAGAAACAGTTTCTTCATTCTAAGTAGTAATGTTACCACTACTCATGGCGTGTTGTTTAGCTTTAAAAAGGAAGATCGGGGTGTATATAACTTTGGGGAATTCAGTTTTGATGATCCGCCCTTCTTTAACATCATAGTGTAAATATGATACATGAAATTTGTTTGGAACCAATATATAAGCAGTGTAAAGATATATAAGTATCATCATAGTAAAGTAAAGCATTTGTCACAGTTGTCACACTTTTTGAAAGTTAGATATGCATAAAGAAGTCATCATAAATGTCTTATTCTCTTCTCAAACATGTCATATGCGTATGCATTTCATTTTTAACAAGTCAAATGTGAAATTTAGCCATGGGTTTGTTGTTAGGCATCTAATCACAGCAATATAGGACCATAAGTCGAAACCACGTAAGTTAATAAGCTAAGAAAAAAGATTAAACAAACAACCCCAAAGCTTGAAAAGGCGATTATCTCAATAACTAGCTTTAAGAGGTGTTTGTCTAACCTTATTTGATAGGCTTACAAATTTATTAAAAAACTGGCATCTTATTTTTCTAGGCTTGCTTATCCAATCGAGCTTATGAGCTTATAAAGTCTGTAAGCTTAAGTGGATAAGCTCATAAGATAAAAAATGAGCAAGCTCCCAAACCCATCAAATAAGCTTAGACAAACAACCCTCTTGTTTTGATAAAAAGATATTCTGAATAACCATTTTTTTACCTGCTTACTCTCAAAAGAGCAGCAATCCCAAACACCTTTTATGCAATCCAAAAGTCAGAAGTTCGTTTAGGCTGGGGTTATGTTCGACGTACACTAAGTGATTAATATATGCAATGGTTGGATTGGATTGGAGTCTTTAAGCATTTACTATCATAGGTGTTGTAATGCCTGAAATCCGTGATGTTGTTTAGATAAACAATGAGCATAAGCACAACTCATTTGCATCAATGGATAGTTAAAGGTAGCGGACAATGTATATATGAGCATAAGCACGTCTCATTTGCAATTTACTATAACTTGTTCGATAGATTAGAGGATGAAGTATGAGAATTTTATTGGATGTTTATTACTATCGACCTAAATTATGGTTTTGAACTGATTAGCAGTTTATGGTTTGGTTGCACATACTCCCTTTTCTCACGAATGTTTGTTTACCATTCCAAATGGTTGTTGGTAGGGGTGTCAAATGGGTTGACCCGACCCGACCCCAACCAGATAAGGCCATATAGGGTCGGGTTGATTCGGGTCCACCCTAACTTATCAGGTTTATCGGGTTAACCCGATAACCTAATAGGGTCGGGTTAGGGTTTTAGTTAGTTTCTTATCGGGTTATCGGGTCAACCCGATAAACCCGTTAAGATATAGTGACATATTAACAAATCTTTGGTTTTTGAACAAAAGCCCATTAACATACAACACATCTTTTGCTAGTATGCAACATTTCCAAATTCCAATTTAACGGCATCAGATAAGAGTCTAAATTCCTTGTGTATTTAGTTAAAGTCATATCTTGGTTTGAGTTTAAGTTCATTCGTATATGCTTTGTTGGAACCTAAGTTTTTACTATTGTGTCAAGTCTCGGTCATTTGTAATAATAGGTTGCTTTAGTTATTTATTACTTACAATATTGGTTAAGTTACATGTTTAATAGGCCTAAGTAATATGACCCATGGGCTTGAAGCCCACACGTTTCTATGTAAGGATGGAGTAGGGATGTTGCCCTAGCTCCTTTCCTATAAATACTAGTCTTAGGCCTCATTTGTATTTGGTTGGTTATGTGAAATATTAAGGAAACTCTTGCAATTCACATTCTCTAATTCTCATAATCATCCCATTCTCATTCTCATCTCATTTATATAATTCTTATACTTGTGTTTACATAAAGTGTGACCTAACAAGTGGTATCAGAGCTAGAGGAAGGTGTAGTTATTGTTTTCATTGATTTCTATCTTAAAAAATCATTTTTTTATCGAATTTTTTGTGAAAATTTAAAATTTTTTGTTAGTTTCTTGGTTTTTCTCACATCTTTGCTTACAAACTTGTGTTTAAAATCAAAACAAACCAAAAAGTTCCAAATTTTTTACAAAACTATTCGATTTTTGCTTATTTGTACTTTTATCGAGATTTTATTAAGTTTGAAAAATTTCTTAAAGTTTTCTACTTTCTTTAAGATCTACTCATTTTATACACAAAAGTACAAGTATCTTGAAATAAAAACGAGTTTTAGGATTGCTTTCTTTGTAAAACAACAACTACCAAGTTATCGAGAACTTGCTTGTCCTCATTTTCGAGATCTTCTCTAAGTGCACTACCTCGACTTCGTTTGTGTGGACTCGGTATTTTCTTTCTTGTATAAGAAAGTTAAGTACTTCGACTTTTGGGAAAGTTTTCGAAATTGTATAATTTCGAAAACTGTGTTTCGCAATTTTGTGTTTTTTCGCAAAAACATACATTTTTTCGAAATCACAAAGTTATCGAAAAACTTATTAAAGTTTCGAAGTCTATTATTTCGATAACCTAACAGTTTCGCAAACTCGTGATTTTTTTTCGAAATCTTAAGTTTTTTCGAAATACTGCAAAATTTTCGCAAACCTTGTTTCTCGATAAACTGATAAGTTTCGCAATCCTTATCGCAATCATTGTTTGACCAGTTTATCGAAATCATTGGAAAGTTTCGCAATCCCTGTCAAAGTTTCGCAATCTGAAGTTGTGCTAAGTTTTTCGATACTTGGTTACTTCTACACTTTCCACAAGATCCATTTCTACACAAGTGTTCTAAGATGTCTCAACCACCTAATCACTACTTTCCTCATGTTCAACAACATCCACCTCAGCAACAACAACCTCAGCAGTATCAGCAACAACATTACCTTCCGCACCAAATGAATCAACAACCTTCTCAAAGACAAACATACAATCCACTACATCATTACCTAATGATGCAACAACAACAGATCATTCCTCAACAACAACCATATCAAGTGCCACAACAAAACACTCAGTTTTCCTCCAAACAACCTCACTGGTTTGACAGAATATGTGAAGTTATTACAACTCAACAATCCCGACATGAGGCAGGATCACTTGAGACACCTCCAATGCTAACACCTGGTAACTATGTGCAATGGTCAAGTCGATTCCTACGATTTCTTGAACTAAAGAAACCTCATGGGCAATTCTTGAAGCAAGTGATACTTGAAGGACCATTTGAGTGGCCAACAAGATTTGAAGCTGGTGATCCAAATGCTGATCCTCCACGTCCTCCTGGTGATAGACCTCTTCCAGAATCTGCACTTACTGAAGAACAGAAACTACATCGTGAAGCTGATCAGTATGCAATGGCTTATATACTTCAAGGTATACCTAATCCGATCTATCGCAGTGTCGATGCTCAGAAAACAGCCAAAGCTATGTGGGAACACGTTCATCTCCTTATGGAAGGAACTCAATTGAACAAAGATGACATGGAATCCAAGCTATACATGGAATACACTGACATCACAATTGAACCTGGAGAGTCACTTGAATCCTACTATCATCGTTTCACAAATGTGGTCAATGATCTGGAACGTCACAAAATCACAGTACCAAGGATCGCTGTGAACTCCAAATTTGTTGGTAGTCTTGGCCCTGATTGGCATAAATATGTGACATTTGTTCGTCAAACGAAGAATCTTCATGATGCTCCATATGGCTTGTTGTATGATTTTCTGAAACACCATGAACCTGAAGTGGAAAAAGATAGAGCTCTATGAGGAGGATACACACCAACATCAACACCAAATTCTTTGGCTCTCGTAGCTCAATCTCCCTATGCTCCACCACCAATGTCAAATCATGCATATGTTCAAGAGCAGAACTACTTCAGTTATCCACAATCTTCCACCTCGAACCAAATGGTCCCTTATGATTCATCTCCACAAGATTCTTCTACTCAACTTGTTCCGTCAAACAACAATGATGCTGTGTACTACTCCAACTCCAATGATGATGACGATGATGACTTTAATACGTTGAATCAGGGACTTGCTCTTATTGCTCGTGCTTTCAGCAATTTCTCCAACAAAACAAACAACCGTCAACGTTCATCTTCTAACACAAGGAATCAAGCTGTTGTGAATGATGGAAGAGTGGAAATTCAGAATCGTAGCTATGGTCGATCTGGTTCAGGAAGCTCTTCAGGAAACTATGGGAATGGTCAGAGGTTTAGTAACAATGGAGGGTTCCGGAACAACTCAGGATCTTCTCAACAAAGGTCTGACCCAGTTGCAACTAGAAACTCTAACTCAGGGAATGCAGTGTGGTGCTATAACTGCAATGAACAAGGTCATATTGCGACTGCGTGTCCTAAACCGCGTACTCGGGGTAGTAAGTTTCACAAGCAGGCATTACTCATGGCTCTTCAAGATGAAAAGGATGGACATTTCCCTGAACAAGACAACAACTTCATGGCAAATGTACACAATGATGATGACATGGAAGATCTGGAAGCTAATGCAGCTGTGATGCTTATGGCCAACATGCAGGAACTTAAGCTCAATGATTCAGGTCCAGTGTATGACACTGTTGGCTTGTCTCAGGTACATGACTTCAATGCATGCTTTATTAATGATATTATCTCACCCTCTGCTTCTGAATCAGATATGGTGCAAGTTGTTCCATCTAAATCATCTTCATCCTCTCAAACAAATGAACAAATAAGCACAGTTGTCATATTTGATGATGACACAATTGTCTCATTTGATGATCCTATTGAGAATGATAAATATGATCAGTTAGAACAACATGAACCATCATTTGATCCAGACCCTGACCTCATAATGTTATCTAAACAACTGAATGCTCAACAATTGCTAATTACAAAGTACAACGAGAAAAACAAAGTTTTAAAAGAAACTAATGCAGCACTTGCAAGAGACATTGAGTGTTATAAAATTCAGCTTTCTAATCAGGAAGATAAGATTAAACACACTAAAAGTTTTGAAAAAGCTTTTCAAGATTCTTACAACAAAGAACTAGATCTTCAACGCAAAATGCAAGATTTAATTGAGTCAAACGGAAAGTTGATTTCGAAACTTGAGAGTGAGAAGTGTGAATGAAAAAACAAGTTGAATGTCTTCAAACTGAACTTTCAAAAACAGAAATAGAATTGTCAAGTTGTAAAAAGGATTTTCATGAACATAAAATACGGAAAAGGAAGTACATAGATAACTTACTCGGTGATATTGTTGATCTTGAAAAACAACTCAAAGAATTTCATCACATTGTTTACAAACACGGGAACTCTGTCACAACAATTCAGAAATTTACTTTAAAACCGAGACCCAATTCAGGATATGCACTTGGTGATTACAATTCAATGTTTCTTCACACGGCATTCAAAGAAATTCCAAAAATTTACAGTATGGATTATTTTCTTGATAATACGATTGTGCGTGCTGTTGTTTTTGATACTGAGGAAGAAGAAGAACTTGAAGAAGAGAGTCGATCTAAAATGAGTCAAGTTCAATATTGGACACCATATGACTATTCAAAAGCTCCTCCAATTTCAAAATCTTTTGTTACTCAAAAGGAATTACCTGAGAAATCATGGTTTATCGAAGAGTCATATGTTTCATCTCACAATGTGGCTCCTGTCCCACCTGTAGCACAAATAAATGGTCCTTTACCATCATCCGGTGAACTTACACCTTTACCAAAATGTCGTGTCTTAAATTATTTCAAAACCTTTATGGAAGACATCAAAATTTTGGAGGAAACAATTGAACGCAATTCTGAAATAAAAATTGAAACTTTTCAATCCGCTTACGAGCGAGAAAAGAGAGATATTTTTCAAAAACAAATGAAACCAATTGTTCAACACCTCCGTCTATGTGCTACACGTTGGGATCAGGAACTTCAAAAGGAGGTCAAAAATATGATAAACGTTTTCAATGCTACTGAAAATGAGATTTTGGTCCAAAAGCAACAAACTAGAGTTTTCAAAAATGACGCTGATCGACTCTTGCAACAAGTTCTCTGTGCTGATATTTTGTCTGTTATCATGAATGATCTCTATAAATCTGGTACTTCTATGTTTGTGGATGATCTCTGTGTTGATAATAATTTGTTGAACGTGGAATTAGAGACACTTAAACATGAGAATGAAAATCTAAGAAAAAAGAATGATGATGTGACAAAACAGTTTTCAAAAGAAATTTGTCAACTCAAACAAAGGCTTGAATGGTGTCAAGCTCAGAGTCTTAAAAAGGAATTGAAATTTCAAAGTCAAAACTTTTCTAACTCTTGTCAGCTTTGCAAAAACAATGAGTCTCTCAAAAGTTTGTGTCTCAAATACGAGAAAGAAATTGCGGACTTGAAAATTGAAAACGCCGAATGGCAACAAAACCGTGATGACATCAAATATTGCAATGGTTTACTTGAGTCTGAAATTCAAGACAAAAATCACATCATCATTGATTTAAAAGAGAAAGTTAAGCTATTTCAAAAAGGAAAAATGGTTGACACCACGGTGATAGCACCAGGATTGTATCAATTAGACAAAACAACTAAAGGGAATGTTGTTCAAACCACTAATGTTGATAACTCCACTTCTACAGGACTAGTCTCCACTAATAGCGTTAGCAGACCCAAGCGAAAAAGTAAAAAGAAGAATAGGTTCTTGCAACGTAAGAGAGGACAACTAGAAGCTCAAGAAGTAGAAGATCAACTTAGGAATTTGAATAAAAATCATGTTGCATCAGATTTAGATTCTAGTCTGGCAAATTGTAATCAAATTCCAAATGTAACAAATGATGAACCGTTAAATGTTTTGAATATTAA
Source organism: Artemisia argyi (assembly GCA_030686995.1). Classification (NCBI taxonomy): domain Eukaryota; kingdom Viridiplantae; phylum Streptophyta; class Magnoliopsida; order Asterales; family Asteraceae; genus Artemisia; species Artemisia argyi. The sequence continues at coordinate 6,341,100 of CM060681.1, forward strand.
TGCATCTTGTGTGTTTTTTCGTAAAAGCGTCTCATCTGGTGATCATACAAAATGTATAGCTAATTCTATTCTCACTCGTCATAAGAAACGTAGGACACGCATTCCTTCTAGGCCCACTATTGCCTCTAAGTCTAACTTAGGAAAGCCGTCCTCTACGGTTTCTAATGATGTTGCAGTTACCCCCATAGGTGCCGAGAACAAATCTAGGAATGAGCCAACGACTAATGCATTTAACATTAAGAAGGCAAAAACTAGTTGGAACTGGCAACGTTGGTTACAATACAAACCAGAATTTAAATGGATTCCTAAACTGTTGAATACATGTGTGTCTAACCAACAGGAACCCGCACTATCTTTGGGTTCCACCCTTACTTCTGTTCCATCTGTGTCCTCTTCTTGTGATGTAGGTAGTTCAGATCGTTCTCTGGATTGTTGATAGCGGATGCACCCGACATATGACAGGCAATCTCAAACTGCTACACAACTTTGTCTCAAAGTTTATTGGAACTGTCAGATTCGGGAATGATCATTACGCTCTAATCATGGGATATGGTGACTATATCAGTGGGAACATTGAAATTAGTCGTGTTTACTACGTGGAAGGCCTTGGACACAACCTTTTCTCTGTTGGTCAATTCTGTGATGGGGATCTCGAAGTTGCATTTCGTGAGAAAACTTGCTTTGTTCGTGATTTACAAGGCAACGATCTAATGACTGGCTCACGCGGCTCTAATCTTTATACAATCTCAATGTCAGATATGATTGCAACATCTCCGATATGTCTTCTCTCCAAAGCTGAATCGACTAAATCTTGGTTATGGCACAAACGTCTTTCGCACTTAAATTTCAGAACCATGACTGACCTTGCTCGCTATAAACTTGTCGATGGATTTCCAAGATTCCGTTTCACCAAAGATCACTTATGTCCAGCCTGTGAACAAGGCAAAAGTACTCGTGCTCATTTTCCGTCTAAACCTGAGCAAAGTACGAATCATCTCTTACAACTGCTTCATATGGATTTATGTGGACCGATGCGCGTTCAAAGTATCAACGGTAAACGCTACATACTCGTAATTGTTGATGACTTCTCAAGATGGACTTAGGTTTATTTCTTACGAAGTAAAGATCAGGCTCCTTCAATGATCATCACCTTTCTCACTAAAATTCAAGTTCAGTTACGCAACACGGTACGAATCGTCAGAACTGACAATGGCACTGAATTCAAAAATCAGACACTTAGGTCTTATTATGAGAAAGTGGGAATTGAACATCAGACATCTATTCCTAGAAGCCCAGAACAGAATGGTGTGGTTGAAAGACGCAACAGAACGTTAGTGGAAGCTGCTAGAACTATGTTGATTAATGCTCAATTACCAGATTACTTGTGGGTAGAAGCTGTTTCAACCGCATGTTATACTCAAAACCGTTGCATGATCACAAAACGCCATCGCAAAACACCATATCAAATTGTTCACAAAAGGAAACCGAACATCGATTACTTTCATGTATTTGGAGCACTTTGCTATCCGAAAAATGATCGTGATGATTTAGGTAAACTCAAAGCTAAGGCTGACATCGGTGTGTTCGTAGGATATTGTGAAAATTCCAAAGGTTTTCGGATATGGAATCGTCGAACAAGAGAAATTCAAGAAACAATTCACGCTAATTTTGATGAACTCACTCAAATGGCTTCTGAGCAACACAGCTTAGGACCCGAATTTAACCGTCTTAACTCTCCGGCATCTTCAGCTGAACCTTTGCCACTTAACCGCAAAGAATTAGAAACCTTGTTTGCTCCACTATTTGATGACACAATTGTCTACCGTCCTACTGAGGTCTCACCAAATTCCGCTGCTCAACCTGATAACATTCAAGTACCAGACTCACCTCAACAAACTACAACAAGTGTCGAGAGAGACGGTCCTCCAATTGTATCACCATCTACAGCAGAACAAACTGGTTCTACTTCCCGCCATTCAGCTGAAGATCCAACACCACTATCAGTTCCACAATCCGCAGAGCATGATCCTGATGCGTTCTTTAATCCGTTTGCACCAGCTACTACAGTTCCTGATATAGCTGAGTCATCAATACGCAACTTGGATCCTGCCAAAATGCGAGATACATATCAACTACACCCTTCAACACATAAATGGACTCGTGACCATCCACTAGTTCATATTATTGGCCATCCAGATGCACCTGTTATGACAAGACAACGACTTCACACAGATGGAGAAACTTGCATCTACGCACTCACAGTTTGTCATGAAGAACCCAAGAACATTAAAGATGCAATGACTTATGACAACTGGATTGAATCTATGCAAGAGGAATTTCAGCAATTCATAAGATTAGAAGTCTGGGAATTAGTTGAAAGACCTGACGGAGTCTTTGTCATCGGGTTAAAATGGATCTGGAAGAATAAGCTTGATGCAGAAGGGACAGTCATCCGCAACAAATCACGTCTGGTAGCGAAAGGATACTCCCAACTTGAAGGTCTAGACTTTGCTGAATCCTTTGCACCAGTGGCAAGACATGAAGCTGTTCGGATCTTTTTGGCTTATGCTGCACATAGGAATATGGTGGTTTACCAAATGGACGTGAAAACAGCATTTCTGAATGGAGAAGAACTCCGTGAAGAAGTTTATGTCAGCCAACCTGAAGGCTTCGTTGATCCTGAGCGTCCTAATCACGTCTACCGACTCAAAAAGGCTCTCTACGGACTCAAGCAGGCCCCACGGGCGTGGTATGACAAACTGTCCACTTTCTTACTGGCCAATAAATTTTCTAAAGGATCGGTGGATCCCACACTATTTACAAAAACCTACGGGGAGGACTTACTTGTTGTTCAAATATATGTCGACGACATCATTTTTGCCTCAACAAAACGAAGTTATTCTAATGATTTTGCAAAATTAATGAAAGATAATTTTGAAATGTCCATGATGGGTGAACTTTCGTTCTTTTTAGGACTACAAGTTCATCAATCACCCCGTGGAATTTTTATAAATCAGTCCAAATATGCTCTTGAAATTTTAAAGAAACATGGAATGATGTCTAGTGATACTTATAATACACCAATGGGCTATACCACAAAACTAGATGCTGATTTACATGGGACTCCCGTTGACCCTACCAAATACCGAAGTATGATTGGGTCCCTCATGTATCTCACAGCAAGTAGACCTGATATAGTATTTGCTGTCTACATGTGCTCACGCTATCAGTCAAGACCAACTGAAAAACACCTCAATGAGGTCAAAAGAATCCTTCGATACATAAAGGGAACCATTAACTTGGGAATCTGGTATCTGAAGGATTCTGGTTTTGAACTAATTGCTTTTTCAGATGCTGATCATGCAGGATGTTTAGACACACGCAAAAGTACATCTGGTGGATTACAGTTTCTCGGAGACAAACTTGTGTCATGGCAATCTAAGAAGCAGGACTGCACATCACTGTCGTCTACAGAATCTGAATACGTAGCCATGTCTGCTTGTTGTGCTCAAGTCATTTGGATGAGATCACAACTTAAGGATTATGGCTACCTATTCAACAAGATTCCTATCTACTGTGATTCAAAGAGTGCAATTGCTATCTCATGCAACACTATGCATCATTGCAAATCCAAACACATCAATCTCCGATATCATTTCATCAAAGAGCATGTGGAAAAGGGTACAGTTGAACTTTATTTTGTTGGAACTAAGTACCAATTGGCGGACTTACTTACCAAATCCTTGGCACCCTCAAGGTTTGCTAGTCTAGTCCACCAAATTGGTATGAGATGTTTGACACCAGAGGATCTGAAAAAGTTTTTAAAATACAACTAATCGTCAAACATCACAACTATCTCTGTATAATATTTTGTTTTCTTTCTTTACTATAAATTAATCAAAACACAAAAAGATTTTTCACATCTTAATTTTTCTTAAAAAAAAAAAAAAAAAAAAAAAAAAAAAAAAAATGCAAGTATATCGTTTCAATTCAACACTTTGTTCTTACTTTACAAGTGTTGAGGGGGAGTCACGCTTAAATCTTTTACCAATTTTAATTGGTATACTTGCATGTTTCTCGTAGTTTACGGTACTTCGGATAGTGTGTGGTCGTTCTTTAAACATTCCTTTGTCTCATCCCGTAGTATGGACTTCATAAGTTAGGTTTACTATAATATATCTCAATATCACTTAGGTTTGCTAGTTAATTTAGGACTCTTATAGACATATCTTAAAGTTAAGGGACTAAAAGTGACTAAACTCTAAATTTTCAAAATCAATAAAACAAACAAACCGTACAAACTAAAACCCACAGATTCAAAACCTCTTAAACCTCCCTTTCTCAAACGTACGGCCCTAATTCACTTGAGTAATCCACGACCTTGATCAACAATTTGTAAGTTCCTATGTCATCATTAGGATATTACACAAATAGGATCTTGGTTAATTGAATTTTCAACGGTTCGATTTCCTGTTTTCATGATGTCGAGAACTAGGGTTAGGAATTTCGAAAAATGCTCTAAACATGTTTAGGTGGATGATTCTTGATAGGGATTTGTTAATTAGCTTGTTTATAATATATCCCCATTGTTTTTCATTCTCTACATCATGTTTACTGTGATTCTCGAATTCGTAATTTTGGGTCGAAGTGGGTTTATAAGGTTCAGTGCTTATTTGCTTGATTTTATTGGTGGGATTAGTTTCAAAGGTCTCATGTATGCATGTTTGACATATCTTTGATGATTTACTCCACTGTAACTTGTTTCTCGATAAACTAGTGAGCTTCGTTCTTAGATAATGGTGATAAAACTAAGTCCTATGTGTTGAGTACTGTCTTTGTGTGTCATTATAAGCTTAATACATGTATTTGTGATATGCTTGATTCTACGATACTCAGTTTACTCATAATCAGGACATTATCGAGAACATGTTCTTGGATATTATCGAAATCTTTGTGATTCTGACTAAGTAGTGGTTGTCTATCTTGGTGACAGGCCAAAATCATTGGAAAAGTTCTTTGTGAAGGAAATGTACGTGTAACTTCAACAAAATTCGATTAGATTCTTGTACAAGAATTTTTTCGAGAAATTTGTGAATTATCGCAAACCTTGATTAAATTATCGAGAAACTCATGTTTTCGATAAAAGTTGTTCAAACTCAATTTTTTCGAAATTAGTTTTTCGAAATCATTCTTTGAACTAAAATTTTTCGAAATCATCAGATTCTCGAAAATTTTATCGAAAAATGATGTTTTTCGATAACTTAACTTTTTCGCAAAAACCTGATAAAGGAAGATCTCGATAAAAGTTACTTATGAGGATTTTTTTCGATAAGACACTTTCTCGATAAAGCTTCTCTATAACATTTTTTTTCGAAATCTCTTCTTTACTCAAGATTGCGATAAAAGGTCCATGATATATTTTCGAAATCTTGTTTTTGGCCTTGTCATGTTATATCTATGTAACCTTATTGTTGTGTAATGTGATGTAATTGTGAATTGTGATTATCAATTGTGCTTACTTGCGAAACATTGCATTGTATAGTTGATTTCATGATTCTTCTAATATGCATTATGTGACACTTCACTCATAACTAAATGACACATTTGTGCTTAACTGTCTCAAGTAGATATCTGTATCCAAACTCTAAACTGTGCTAACACATAACAAATTTGGATGTTTGGTTTATGATGATACTTTTCAGATTAACATGGCTGAACACAATGAGAACGTCGCTGAACAAACTCTTCCATTACTCACCTTGGATGACATCACTCCCGAGAACTACAATGTCACGATTGGCAATAACAATCCCCGAGTTGATTTCAACAAATTGAATATCACAGAGAAATCATGCATGATTGTGAAAGATATCCTACTTGCACATCCTTGCAAACCTCTGCTCACCTGTTCTACTTCAGTTCCGCTGTTCTACCTTCATCAGTTCTGGCTTACTGCTCAGGCCAACTTGGATGATGAGTCTTTCACTGTTACATTGGATAGCCAAGATTACTCTGTAGATCATGACGTTCTTCGAACAGCCCTTCTCATGCCACAAACTGACAACGAATTTGCTCCTATACTACCTGACCTGGAACTTCTTGACTTCTTCATTGAACTAGGATATGAGGTTGATGATGATGCACCTCTAGTCAAGCTTTACAAATTCAATGTCAAGAATATCCCTCAGCCTTGGAGAACATTCTGTCTGTTGGTGGTAAGATCTATATCTGGAAGGAAAAGTGGTCATGAACATCCAAGGCTCGAACACCTGCAAACATTCTGGGGAATGGTGACTCTGACACCAATTGACTTTGCAGTTCCTATCATGAATGATATCGTACACAGTATTCAGACTGACCGTGTGAAGACTATGATACCATTCACAAGATTCACCAAGCTTATCATAGAACATCTCTGCAAAAGCTCTCCAGAATTCGTCAAAAGGATGGCTGATCCTAATGAGCCGAAGCACCTCTTCGAGGACGACTTCACCACCTCATTCATCAAAACGACCACTTCCTCAACAAAGATCAAGGGAATGAGGCTTCCAGAATACCTACTGAATGACAAAATCAAGAAGAGTCTGAACTACAAGCTGTATAACAACGCTTACAAAGGTGTACAGGAAGAAGCGACAATAAAGACTCGTAGCAAAGGAGGTGTAAAGTCTGGGAGTACCAAAAGCACCACTGGATCACCTCAGACAAGATCTAAGTCTGCTCCAATGGCAAAACCCAAGACTTCTACCACACCTAAACCTACATCCAAACCCAAACCTGCTACCAAGCCAAAGAAGAAGGTAACTCCTGAATACACTCTTCGTGATGAACCAACACCTCCACCTTCTGTCACCGAATCCGAGTTCGATACGGAATCTGATGAAGAAGAACCAGACTATGAGCTGAGATACAGAGCACCTGATGAAGGATTTCCTGCAACAGAGATTGCCGTACAGCAACGTCTTGAAACTTATGAAGAAGAGACAAGGAGAAGAAAAGGAGTCACTATCAATGAGCCGAATGATGATGAAGACGAACCAATCATTGAACCGTTGGTCGATAAACGCAAACTCAAGAGTATAGTTGTCGACACTCGAGCTGAAGAAAAGCGACTACTCAAAGAACAAAGGAAAGCAAGTCTTGAAAGCCGACTTCTATCACACCCTCCAACACCACCACCTATTGATCAGTCAGAACATATAGGGGCTACAAGCAGCTTGGTTCCTCCCACAACGTCAGAATCAGCTCCAAAACCTGATGACAACGTTAAGGATACAGACAAGGCTGAAGATGTCCACATGTCAGAGACTGCTAATTTAGAGGAGAATGTTGGCGGACAAGAACACACTGCTACGGATCAGGAACAAGAATATCTCATTACTCCAGAGTTTCTTGCACGAGAAGCAGAGGAAGCAGAGGAACGTCGTAGAAAGGAAAACGAAGAGAAGAACGCGTTCGACACCAACATATTTCTTCAGTCATCTTCTCAACAGACTTCCTCAGCACAACCTCCACCTCCACAAGACTCTCCACCAAAGGATCCGACTCCTCCTGCTTCTTCTTCAGACTCTCACAACGAGTCATCGTCCGAATCATCACCTGAGCACTCATCACCCACACCTTCTGAGACCGCATCTAAACAACATTCGATCAATGAACCAAAACAACCAGTTGATCTTCAGGAGCAAGTGAACAAACTCACCAACATGGTTACCAAACTTACCAAACAAGTTGAGAACTTCCAGGAGTCTACGCAGCTGATCGACAAGTTCTTGAACTCTGATTACGAAGGCTTTATCAGAACTGCAACACATGATTTTCTCACTGAAAATCTGGTTGAGATGATCACTCCTAACGTAGCAAACCTTCTTGAACCAATCAATGACAACCTGGATCACAGAATCAGGAGTGTTACAAAGAAAATGTTATCTACTACACCATTCACGCTTCACACCGCAAAACCTTCTACTGTGACTCCACCTGTCCCTGAACTGTCCTTCAATGACATGCTTGTCAAACTCTTTGACAACATTGCCTCCAAACCCACACAGACTACTGAAGAAAAAGCCCTGTATGATGCTATGGTGGCTTACATGTCAAAGGAGTCATGCAAAGATGCTGCTGGAACCCGAAAACGGACAAGAAAAGATGAAGATCCTGACCCAAACTCCAAAGGCAAGAAACCTAAGTCTGGAACAGGTCCCTCATCCTCTCTACAACAACAAAAGGACTCCACTCCTCCTGGAACTCAACAACAACCCTCAACTACTGGTAAAGGTCAAACCGAAGATGAAGAAATTTTCATGGAACACACTGACTTCCAGGATCAACTTGACACCGATTACCGTGCTCCACCTACTTATGATTCTCATGCTGGACCATCGTCACCGTCCAAAGCTAAAGACAAAGATGCTACATCTAAGTCTAAGAAATCCAAGAAGAAAAGACGTCATACATGGCTCGACAATGACGATACTCCTCTTAATGACTGGTTGACAGACATGGTTCAAGCACAACCTCCTCTAGAAGATGAAGAACCCCTTCCGGGCAATACTCTACAGTTTACCCAAGTTATCATAAAGGATCTTCAGATCAACAAACTTACAAAGACGGAGCTAAGAAGAATCAATAAGGACGCACAAGATTTTCTCAAGAAAAGATCTGGAAACAAAGTTGAATACGAATTTCATTTGCAGAATATAGCCAGTGCAATGTCTGCCGAATTTGACTAGCTAAATCCTGAGATGAATATCGATTTCAGTTCAAAGAACCATGAAAAACCTTACTTCACCGACTGGACAAAACCATTACCTTTGACAGGATTTCCAGATAAGCCCAAGTTACCCTACAGCTATTTCTTCAACAAAGATCTTCAAAATATCAAACTCACCCAAGAGAAAACCAAGAAGAAATATGCTTCATCACTCACAATCTCCGTACCAGCCGCCAGATACGAAATTCCTGCCATCGAAGAAACAACTCGTGTTTTCAGCAACTCCATCGTAGCTTACGACAGAGATGCCCTACACGGCATTCAACACTGGCCAGAACGTCGTCGTCTCGGTTATACTAGCAGATTGGGAGAGAAATCTTTGGAAGATGTGAAGAATAAATCAAAGATCATCGCCATCTTGGAGATTCACGAGTCGCAACGGTTTAACTACAAATTCATGCGTGAAATTGTGGTTAAACGACAAGATGAAAAGAAGTATAAGTTCTCCGAAGCAGACTTTCCAGACCTTAATCTGAATGACATCGAAGACATGTATCTTGAAAAGGTCAAAGGAAGAATGCGGGGTTTCGACAGAAATGTATAGTACAACTTTATGGCATCATTACTTCTCTACATCCGACGACTGATAGTTCAAGAAAGGGTGGAAGATCTTCAACTGGGTGTGGAAAGTTATCAACAGAAGATAAATTTGACAAAGCCGCAATTCACGTTTGATGGAATTTATCAAACGTCATAGTTTACTCTCAACCAAGACCCTTTTGGTTTCACCTACATCAACAGCAAACAACTTCAAAGTTTCATGAGATTTGATGAGGTGCATAAATTCTGTGATGTTACCCTCAAATCTGTTCGTGATGGGCTGGTCAAAAGGTTGAATGATGATCGACGAAAGATAGCTAAAGGGGAACAACCGAGATGGAAATCCAGCATCAGAAGACAAGTTCGGAATTTTGTCTTAAAGGTTGAGGAAAGGTTATTTCGACGGGAACAGATCAGACGACTGGAAATCTACATCGGCGTCAGACCATCATTTCCTGTCAGAAACTTCGAAAGACCTGAACCCAAGTTCACTGACTTTGATGCTCCACTTCCGGACGAAGAGTAACTTGGTACATTTGATTATTTCATTTGATTGAATGATTTTTTCATAATGGTTTGTGCACACATTACAGTGTACAACCCGTGCTTGTATTTAAAGGACCCTGAGGTACGCTTCAGTGCCTCAATCCTCACATAAGGAGCGAAAGCTTCTTACTTTTGAGTAGAATTAATCAAACATTTCTGATTTTTCATAATTCTGCTCAAAAGGACAAGTATTTCACCTCAATAAGACCTAATCACTTGTTGAGGGGGAGCACTTGTCAAAACAAAATACTTTGCTCAATATCAAATGTTCTTGGTGAATCTCCCCGTAAGACTCAAAAGGCATATTTTAATCTTAAAGTTTGTCAAAAACACCATTTTGTATGCTATTTTTGAGGGGGAGAAAATGTAAAAGTAATTAAAATATACGAAGTCAAAGCTTAAAAGTTGTATCATAAGCGAGCTAGACTCAGTATTGACCCAAGAATTGACGAGATAATACAAGTTAGTAATATCGAAAGGACTTATCCTCGACGGGTAATAACATCAAGTTAGTTACTAGAGCTAGTTGTCACCTAAAAGCTGACAATGCAACTCTTTAACTAACCACGTAAGCATGTCTCGAAAAGGATTTGTCTCAGTAGAAACGTACCGTCTCGAGAAACTTTTTGTGGACTTGACCAGGCCGGGTAATAACTTCAAGCTAGTCTAACTAGTGATGTAAGCGTGTCTCGAATCGGTCTTGTTCACGGAAAGTGGATCAATTCAAAAGTGCTTGCTCCTCCCGCATGTGCAAATTTATTAAATACTTATGAGCACATGTGCAGGGGGAGCCCTTCAAAAGTGTACACAAAACTCTCGAAGTGTTAACCAAATTATTTGATTATCACAAACACTTTGAGAGATTTTCTATCAAAGGTTTCTTGGCTACTGTCGGAGTTATAAGGTGATTAAGATAGGAATATCCGTCCTATGATCCGCCAGAGCCGGAGGGATCTACCCAAGGACATCTCCCATAGTTTGAATTAGAAGTCCTTAGGTATGATACGAAAAAAGGAGAAATGAATGAAAGGGAAAGAAGGAGTTGAAGAATTAAAAAGAAAAGCAAAGAAAAGGGTGAAAAGAAATAGCCCTCCATATGTTCAACCTTAGGGCAGACACTGGGTTCAATTCATATGCTACTGGCTGTTGCAAAAGACAACACCGGTATTGAAGACTAAGTCGTCATGGACCCAGTGACGCGATGCACTAAACCTTCTTAACCACTCAAGTTCTCATAAAAGGACTTGTTTCATTCTCACGGGGAACCCGCGTAACCTATCGACTTATCTCTTAGAGACGGTTGATATTGAAGCAGGAGACACCTCCCCAGTCTCCGCATAGGAAACCTAGGTGTGCACTTATAGAGTCTAGAACCTTGAGATACATCAAAGATCTCTTAGGAACACTTAGTATTTCTACGACTGATGTTCTACATCAATGGGCATCAGTTGTAAACTATCGAGTCCTTCGCAGATCTTAGCAATCTGCCGAGAACGTTTATGAGAGGATTACTTAGGTATTTCTCAATGATTAAACGGAAATCCTGCCAGGGTCAACATCAAACAGCCCTGACAGCAGGTCACTTCGGTAACCCCACAAGGGTTACGCTTAGTGTTTGCGGTGGTTTTATTACGGTCTACAGTCGTGGAGTGATCCCCAGCGACTCACCCAGTCATTGAGCTACATAGTAGGTCTAGTAAGCTCCCTCGGGAGTATCTGATATGGGAACGGCCTGGATAAGGATTAGAAGGAGTCTTCACACTATGCTGTTGACGAGCTCTAATTCCTTATCCGTAAGTACCGGTTGTTTTATTGCTAACTGTTTACTCGCAGGTACCTCACTTCCATGATGGTAGATTCCAACATGCTCATACATACATCTTGAAGTCAAAGAAAGCTCCCCAAAGATCTTAGCAACACAAAGTTCAAAGAGAGATTCTACAACAACTAAGAAGAATCTACAAAGTTTAAAGACTAAAGATCTCAATGTATGAAAAGGAACTTCTTATACGTGAAAGTCTAAGTCCAAAGATGTATGAGTATGTTGGAATGGCGGACAACCACCAAAGACGCAGGAGTGACGAATGGCAGATTACTTCGTAACGCAATCACTATAACATCATCAAAGAACAAAGACAAAGAGCAAAGTATATCCATCATTATTCTAGTCATTTCTGAAGACGTCTGAAGCTATGAAAGTCAAAGATTACGACAAAGACGTCAAGCAACCATGATGACCGACCCTTAGGGGGAGATTGTTGGAACCTAAGTTTTTACTATTTTGTCAAGTCTCGGTCATTTGTAATAATAGGTTGCTTTAGTTATTTATTACTTACAATATTGGTTAAGTTACATGTTTAATAGGCCTAAGTAATATGACCCATGGGCTTGAAGCCCACACGTTTCTATGTAAGGATGGAGTAGGGATGTTGCCCTAGCTCCTTTCCTATAAATACTAGTCTTAGGCCTCATTTGTATTTGGTTGGTTATGTGAAATATTAAGGAAACTCTTGCAATTCACATTCTCTAATTCTCATAATCATCCCATTCTCATTCTCATCTCATTTCTATAATTCTTATACTTGTGTTTACATAAAGTGTGACCTAACATGCTTATTATGAACTAAATGGGAGACTCATGGATTGCATCAGTTTGCTACTATCCGTATTGAGAGTTTAGTGCCGAAATGGTATTCCCTGTGTGAGTTTGACTTCCATGCCGAAAATGCAAATGTATGACAGCAAGAATGCAAGATCATATACATGTACAAATAAATTTGGTTTAATTATGCCATATATTCATCTATTAACAGATCGCTAACCTAGCATTACATAGCATTTGCTCCCAAAGTCCAACATCCCGTTCAATAACATTAGGAATTTTTTATTATTGGACATATTCTTTTTTCCTTAACAAGTAACCCGAGAACCCGATAAACTCAACCCGAAAACCCGAACCTAATTCCTTATAGGGTCGGGTTGCGGGTTAGTTTTTATTTTTCAAAAACCCGTTAGACCCGACCCGATAACCCTCAAACCTGACCCGATAGCCCGATTGACACCCCTAGTTGTTCGGTCGGTTCAGTTTTGGACCTTTGCTTAGCCCTAGTCTTCATAGTCAATTTAGATAACATTTGTAGTAGGTCTCATATGTATGACATATCATTCTAATGATAGGATAGGTTTGAAGCACATGTGGTACATTTTTTTTCGCCAAGTTTTGGGCTGAGATGTGGGATTCACCCACATTCGTTCTACTTAATAATTTTTTGAAGTAATAAATTTACGGGGAAAATTAAAAAAATAGATAAAACGATTTGATGAAAGGGATGCCACTATTTTCTTTTAGTAAAGTTAATTTGTCCTCAACCGAGTAAATTTCACAATTTAACACTTTGCAGAAGAGTGTACAATGGCATCTAATTGCAAATTAGAAGTGTGTACACTGAGAACACGAAAGGAGTTGTACGTCTCCATTTTAAAAGACAATTCAATGCTAGGAAATTTCCTCTACATTACTTTTTACTTAATGGAGACTACAAAATCTATTGAGTTTTACCTCTAGTGTATTTGCAAATACTGTTGCATGACTCTTTTAGGGTGCGTTTGGTTTGTTATCATGAATCACAATCGGTATGAGTTTCGGTATCAAGTGGAATTACAATGGATTGAATCAAATGTATCATTTCCATTCATGTTGTTTGGATTGTTGAAGTAGATTTTGGAATCAAATATATGATTCGTATGTTTTATGTGAAATAAATATGTGGGCCACATTGATATGTGAGTATGTGAAATAAAATATGTACATGTCTTTTTGTTTTTATGTGAAATAAATATGTGGGCCAAATTGATAGATATGAAAGGAGTCAAATTAATGAGGAATGGAGTATCGCTTATATCTCACTATCATATGCATAGTTAAATTTTAAATTCTGTAAACAAACATCTTGTTTTGCAATGAAAGTATAATTTCATTCCGATTATTACATACCAAACGCACCCTTAATTAAAAAATTCTTCTATAAATTTTTAATGAAACATTGACTAAAGTTTGCATCTTTGAATGAACATGCATGCAAAATATTTAAAATGAAACATCGACTAAAGTTTGCAACTTCATAATATCGTGGTCGGTCGCCACCCAGTAAGCGTCCCCCTGTACGAGACCTCCAACGAACAAACGTGGCCTCTTTGGAAAAAAATTGAAGATTTGGTCAGGTAGTCGACCCAATTGTGTGAGTCTCTTTGTGTGTGTGGGTGACCGTGGTCGCCTTATTATTATAGACATTAGGTAATGCATTTTATCTTGGAGAAAGAAAAGTAAGTTGACGCTGAGGCACCAGAGGTGACCGCAGTCACATGCGGTCTCAATTACAATTTACAAAGAGAAAAAATAACTATAGTTTGCAACTTTATAATATCCTGAGAGCTAAGCAGCCATAAACATGAGGAACACATCAGTTTGCTACATTAAAACTTTTGATATTTGAATGGCGCCAAATTTGAGTTTTTTTTTTTTTTTTTTTTTTTTTTTTTTTTTTAAGTGTAAAGTGGTTTTTTCTGCTGGTGGGTTGTAAAAATGTTATTGGCAAGAGTGTGTTTTGTTTTGTTTTGTGTTATAGGAATGTTGTAAGGTAAAGGCTGACATGTCGTCGACTATAACTTACGCATATGGCTTAGTGCACCTAGCTCTCTCAAAATAGTGAATCTTCAATGGGCTTTTCTATCTTGTGCCCTAAGGGCGCGTGATAAGAAATTAAAAAAGACACATAAAAGACTCAGGGATCTACAAAAAAAAACTCAAGAAACTTATGAAAAAGAAGAAATTACACATATGGACCATGTCTAAAACATCTTATAAGCAAAAGACCCAAAATTTGAAATTTACCTATGGGGACCGGTTGGTCGCGAGTAATATATCTAGACCAAAAACATCAACACGTGTCGTAATTTAAACAAAAAAAAAAAAAAAAAAAAAAAAAAACTAATGCTTGGTTAGCATGTCTTGAAGAATATAGCGGGACCAAAATAATTTTCGCGGCCCAATAAATATGTATGTTTTTATATTTTTTGGTTTTTTTTTTTTTTGATTTTTGTTTTTTTAATGTTATGAAATGATAGTTTTTGCGATCTTTGTTCATGTTTATAGTATATGTATAGGTTGTATATAATTTTGTTGGTTAGGTGATTAGCGTTCTCTTTGATGAGGGCTTTGCAACTAACTAATGATTGTCTAGAATGGAGTTAATATGGATGAGGTATCATATCTCAAAGTGAGTCACGTGAGTTACAAATTGAATTTGAAAATGATAACTTGGAATCTCATGTTTAGTATATGTATACGTTGAAAAGATTATTGTTGGTTAGCGGGATTTGTTCTCCTTGATGAGGTCTTCGCAAAGAGATAAATAGTGGCCAAAATGAAGTTACTATGAAGGTGATATTGTGTCTCAAAGTGTTATATTAACTTCGTTTTAGCCACTATTTTGCTCTTTGCGAAGACCTCATCAAGGAAAACAAATCCCGCTAACCAACACTAATCTTTTCAACATATACATATACTAAAACGTGTATAAAGATTGCAAATTGTCATTTTCAAACTCAATTTGTCACTCACATGACTCACTTTGAGACACGATACCTCATCCATATTAACTCCATTTTTGGACAATCATTAGTTCGTTGAGAAGCCCTCATCAAAGAGAATGCAAATCACCTAACCAAGAAAATTTTATACAACCTATACATATACTAAAACGTGTACAAAGATCACAAAAAATATCTTTTCATAACAAGTTACAAGCCAAAAAAAAACTGAAAATCTAAAAACAAAAAAACAAAAATATTTATTTGGTCGCAAAAATCTTTTTGGTCCCGCTATATTTTTTCGATACCTGATGACAAAGCTTTTGGGTGTTTTTATTTTTATTTTTTTATTTTTACTTTGGTTCTACTTTTGTTAAAATTGCAACACGTGTTGATGTTTTTGGTCTCGATATATTATTTGTGACCAATCGGTCCATAACGAAGTAAATTCCACTAAATTTAACACTTTGCAAACGAGTGTACAATGGTATATTGGTATCTAATGCTAGGAAATTTCCATTTTAAAAGACATCATTCAATTCCATGAAATTTCCTATAGATTTACTTTTTACTCCATGTATTGAGCTTTTTTTTTAACATAAATATGTTGAGTTTTACCTATTTTGTATTTGCAAATACTGTTGCATGACTATTTAAATTAACAAATTCTATAAATTTTTAATAAAACATTCACTGAAGTTTGTATCTTTGAATGAACATGTATGAAAAATATTTATGATGAAACATTGACTAAAGTTGCAACTTTAACTATAATCTATACTACATTATAATGTATTTGTGATTATTTTATAATTAAAAAGGCTCAAAATTCAAGCTTTTTTATTTCTTATTATGGAAAAATTTCAAAATTAATTTGTTAGATAGCAAGTTGATTAGAAAGTTTGTTAAGAAGTGGTTGGTTGTTCAAACTAAAATTATTTGGCTTAACTATCTATAATATCTCTACTTATAAAGCATGAAGACAACTAAACGTGTAACCAAATAACGCAAAATATAATCACACGGTACCTGCCGCCGCATTGCGCGGGTACCGTTCTAGTACTATATAATACATTTGAGACTATTCAATAATTAGAAATGATTAAAATTCAGACTTTTACTTGCTTATTATAGAATTATTTCAAAATTAGTTGGTTAGGAAGCAGGTTGGTTAGGGAAGAAATTGGTTAGGAAGTTTGATAGAAAGTAGGTTGGATGTTCAAACTAAAATTATTTGACTTAACCATCTATACTTATAAAATATAAAAACAACTAAATGTGTAACCGAATAACGCAAAATATAATCACAGGTACCCGCCGCCGCATTGCTCGGGTACCGTTCTAGTAATAATATCTTAGACCGACTTTGATTAGACCATGCCAAACATGGTTCAAAAGATGACACATTTTTAGTTTGATAATTTTCGACATGTTAGTATCATGTTTATTTAATTTTTATTAAAAAGCAAAATGGTGGCTTTTGCCTATGGCAAGACCATGGCTGCACAAGCATCGACGTCAGAGGCGACATCGCCATTTAAATGACTCCTATTATTATTATTATTATTATTATTATTATTATTATTATTATTATTAGTGTAGAGTGAGGTTTTTTATGATGTATTATATGAAAGTTATTAGAGAGGCTATAAGGTATTCGCGCATATGGCTAAGTGCACTTAAAAGACGGAATCTTGTGAAACCACAAGTAAAAATTTACTCTACATAAAATAGTTTTCCGGTACTATGCTTCTGAGCTGCCATCTAGGGTTACAGGCAATAGGCATGAATAAAAGGATGACTAAAAAAAACACACACACACACTTTATGGAATCCAAATTCAAACCTCACATGTAGGGGTGGCAATTTCTGACCCGATACGAAACCCGACTTGAAATCGACACGAAAATTAACATGTTCGGGTTGAGCTAAATAGATTTCAGGTCAGGTTTGGGTCGACATATCTAACCCGTTTATTAAATAGGTCAGGTTCGGGTTGGTAATAAAATAAACGGGTCGACCCGTCAACCCGTTTAAGATTTTTTTTCTTAATTGAAAATTATTTATATTTGATTATACGGGTTAAAGGGGTTAAACGGGTCGGCCCACTAACAAGTTTAACCCGTTTAACTAGTGTAATGTGCTAACTTTTATATATAAAACGGGTTAGATGGGTCAACCCGAATCCCGTTTAACATATTCAACCCGTGTAACCTATTTAACCCGTCAACCGAAGTATATATGCGGGTTAAATGGGTCAGGTTCGGGTTACGTGTAAACCGGTTAGGGTTGACGTAGCTGACCAGATGATTAAAATGGGTCAGGTTCGGGTTGGGGTTTTTTGACCCGCTAACCTGACAACCGAAACCCGCCAACCCGAACCCGAACCGAATTGCCACCCCAACTCACAAGCCTTACAATTCCATAGTATTATCACAACCTAGAGTTTTATAAATTGATAAATTGTCCTGACCGTTCAACATTCCAATTTCTTTCTAGTTTCCACCTACTTTCATCGAATTTGTTAGCAATGTATTTTATTTATAAAAAGTGTTGGTTATTTATGTCATGTAATAGGTTGCGATAGTATATCATTTCAAGCTATTTAGTTCTAGTATTCATGTTATTCCAAAGTCTAGGGGCCAAATATGTATAAGCCCAAAGTTAGTTATGCCCTAGACTTGGACACTATAAATACTCATATATACCTCTCATTTGAGGTTGGTTGGTTCACTAGTAATATCATGTTCTTATTTTACACACACTAGTTGTCCTTCCCACTCTCTCTCTACTCTCTTTCTCTCTCTAGGATTTACGCAAGATTCATAAGTGAAATAGGTTGTTCTACGGTCCTACAAGTGGTATCAATCGCCTGGGGATAATTTTAGGTTGTTTTAGATCATTTTTTTGGGTGAAAAATCGGAATTTTTTTGTATCTGTTACTGTTCATCGCCAAATTGGCGAGTTAGCTGCTTTTTATCGAGTTTGGACATTCTGACTAGCGAGTTAGAAGTGTTTTCTAGCGAGTTAGGTTTAATTTTTGGCGAGTTAGGAATTTCATCTGGCGAGTTAGCCAATAAATAGCGAGTTAGCTATTACCTTATCGTATATCGAGTAAGGTTCTTTGTGGCTAATACCTAGGGGAAACTCTGCCCAAGTTGATTCTATTTACCGAGTTAAGTTGGACATTAAAACTTTACCGAGTTAGACAAGTATCAAAACTTTACCGAGTTGGAAGTTAAAACTTTACCGAGTTAAAGTGTTTAAATCTTTACCGAGTTAGACAAGTAAATCTTTACTGAGTTAGAGACTTTCTTTGTGTTACCGAGTTAAGTTAACTGCTTGCCTTATCGAGTTAAGGACCCAAGATATCATACCGAGTTAGATACTGAGTTAGTAAATATATATATATATATATATATATATATATATATATATATATATATATATATATATATATATATATATATATCGTTGTGGAAAACTAGAAGGGGGTTGAATAGTTAACCGCTTTTTCAATCCTTTTTAGCTTGAATATCCTTTAAAAACTTTACGTTTGCTTAAAGATATAAAAATAACGTTATATGTTTGATTCTTTGAAAAGCTTTTCATGTGAATAACAATTCTAACTTTGCTTGTTTAGTTCTTTGAAAAGCTTTACATTTGTTTAAAGATATAAACACAACTTTACTTGTTTAATTCTTTGAAAAGCTTTATATGTGATTAGCGATTCTAACTAAAAGACAACATGTAATAAGCTAAGATAAAGAAAGAAACGATCAAACCATAACACGATTATTTATCATGGTTCGGCTACAAGGACTCTTTTTCCTTGCCCTACATCCACGCCCCGAGTTTCCAACTCAAGAGTTATAAGCACTAATCAACAAGCTCCTTTCACCGGCGGAGAAAACCTTTACAACGTCGCTTACACTTTTACCGACACTAAGCTAGATGTCGAGTTCTTTTACACGGGTACAACAACTCCCATCGTCGCTTACACTTTTACCGACACTATGCTAGATGTCGAGTTCTTTACCAAGGGTACAACCACTCCCGTTAGTTCTTTTACAAGGGTACAATAACTCCCGACACACTAAGTATTTTGATGCCTAAAATACTAACCAATTACTTCTACATACATGACACAAATGAAGTATAAACTACCAAAGCTTATACATGACCAAGCTAACAAGACTTGCAACTTTAGAGTTGAAGCTTGTAACTTCTTGAATGATCTTGTGAAGTCCCTTGCTACATAAGAGAATCACACAAGTAAAATGTTACTGAGTTAGTTGAGAGAGTATGTGAAAATATGTCTTAAAGGGGTTGCCCAAAACTAACAAATGGTTTGGTATTTATAGCAGACCATTCTGCAGGTCTGACGGATCAGGCGAAACCCTCAGAAGGGGTCCGCCCGTGTACCCACAGGGTTCCGTCAGGGCTGCAGTTGGTTTTGCAATAAATCTTCCAAACCAAAAAAGGTCACATCTCATTACACCTAGTCAAACACAAGACTTGCAAGCAAACATATGGTTAGTCAAACACTCTTTCTTACCATAAATGTATATTGACAAAGCTTGCCCTAAATGTGATGTCACATTACTATTTTAAGAAATAAATGTGATGTGACAAGACACTTTCTAATTTAAGAAATAAATTTTGTTTAAAAGAAATGTAAACCTTAGTTAATCAAGACTTAAACACTTAAAGTGATGATTTACTCATAGCTAAAGTTCATACTTTGTCATTAACAAAACTTAGCAAAGATCGTAAAATATAAATAACGTTGTTAGGCGATATTTGTATTAACAATCTCCCCCTTTTTGTTGATGACAAAACATAGACTTTATTTATAAGTAAGTTACTAGTTTTAGTGTTAAGTCTTATAAAGTTAGTATAAAAACTTGTTTTTGCTAAGATGATGTGATATGCAAAAAAAAATAAAAAAAAAATAAAATAAAATTGAAACAAGTTTATATATAAATTCTCCCCCTTTTTGTCGAAACAAAAAGAAGAGTAGCGAAGTGGAAGTAAGCACTTGCTCCCCCTTGGACGATACTCCCCCTAAATGGAGTGCCAAGAGAGGAGACATGGATTTTGACCCTACAAAACAAAATGTTAGTTGCCACACAAGACAAGTCATGAAAGTATTTCATGTCTAGAACACAACTAAGAGTTGTGAAGTGGAATAATGTAACACTCATGCTCCCCCTTGAATATTACTCCCCTAAATGGAGTATCAAGGAAGGAAAACATGGATAATGATCCTACAAAAAGAAAGGTTAGTTTCTAAAACACAAGATATATGTATGCTACCATATTAAGGTATAGTTCACTCATTATACCTAAATGGTCAACAAACAATGCAAACCTTGTAGTAGAATGAAATTCATTTCATGTAAAATTTTGACTCTTAAAAGGTCAAAGACAAGAAATTAGGACGACATCATCCTACTTCTTAAAAATAAAGAAAAACTAAAAATAAACTAAGAACATAAAATGCTACAAGGAAATCATCATTTTCCTTAATGAGAAACATTTTCCAAAAACAAGGCTAAGGTTGTTTAAGGAGGAACATGTGTGTTGGAGGGTGTAGCGGGTTTTTGTTTTGAATGTTGTGGAGGTGACACGGTTTTGGTTTGTTGGTTTAAATGGTGAAACATTTTCCAAAAGAAACGGTTTTGTTTCATTTTGGAGACTCTAAACTTGAGGTGGTGTTGGTGCTCTAAACTTGGTTTGTTGGTTTTAATGAGCAACATTTTCCAAAAGAAACGGTTTTGTTCCATTTTGGAGACTCTAAACTTGAGACGTTCCACAATGTGGTTTAGGATAAACCTCATTTTATTGGATAAGGCGAAACAACAATGGTTTTGGGTGGTGATACTCTTGTTGTGGTGGTTGGTTGTGGTCGAAAGACTCATTGTGGTGGATAGTTGTTGTTGTAGTTGTTTTTGTTGAACAAAGTGACGAAAGTTTGGTTCTCCGGAAGGATTACTATGAAGGTCTTTGTAAATGGGGTAAAACACAAATGATTGTAGGTGTGTATGGCCTTGATCATTTGAGGAAAAATTGAGGGTTTTGCATAACGGTAGGCCAACCGTTCTACCAATGATGGTTGATAGGGTTCATCATCTAATTGTTCACTTGGTTGTTGTTGGGTTTCCATTTGAGCAATGGTGTCAACGAGTGAAAAAAATGGAGGGCTTGATGACTTAGGGGATAGGTCTTATAAGGTTTCCAAATAGTGGATGTGGTGATGTTGGTGGTGTATGGAAAAAGTTCCATTGGTGTAAATGTTGGTGATCGATGGTTGAAAAAGTTTTTGATGGTTGAAAAGTGTTTATGTTTGTATTGCCATGTTTGGGAGAGGATGTTGGAGTAGCAAGATTAAGGAAATCTTGAATAGTGGTCATGTTGATGTTGCAAAGTATGGAATATGGTGTTGAGGTAGTATGGTTAAGGAAGTCTTGGATAGGTGAAGAAATGTCAAGTGATGAGCTTGATTTGATGGTTTTGTTGAAGCAACAAGGTTTAACACTAACCCTAGTGGTTTTAGCTTCATGATTCGGATGAGGTGTTTGATTAAGTCATCACAAATCTTTGGTTTTGTTGTTTTGAGAGAAGAAGTTTTGAAGGTGATGGTGTGATTTGAATTGTTGCAAAACTTTCAAATTTATAGGATGGAAAGTATGTTGAAATGGGTGTTTGGATTTGATGTTCTACCATTCAAAGATTGAGGTTTCAAATGATTTTCATGACCATGTCACATCATTTGATGTCAATCCAATGGAATAGGGTGGAGTGAAAGATCAACATATGCACTCAATGCTTTGTGATCATGGGATGTGATTTGGTTGAAAATGTTCCAATGGTTTGAAGGACCCTTTAAAAGGGTTCCTTGGGTTAGTTATGTTTGAATTTGAATTTTTGGAGGGAAGTGACTTCCTAATTGTTTTAGTGAGTGAGAGTTGTTCTAATATGGTTATTGGAGTTAATGGAAGATGTTTCTCACTTAGGATAATGGTTTGACACTTTACAAGTTTTGGACTTAAGAAAAATGATAAAAATTTTCTGCAGGTGACTGGCGGAACCTTCAGAACACACAGGCGGAACCCGTGTGAGGTTTCCGTCCGGTCCGTTGGGCCATTTCTGGGTTGCCCAGAAAATACACTGGCGGAACCCAATTATGGGTACCGCCAGATCCGCCAGGGCTGAAAAAATTGGCAGTCCGCAATTTTGACCCGCGAGACGATTTTCAAAATTTTCGAAAACTCCTAAAATCAAAAAGATAATGCATTTCTGGTTAGGCAATGCAAAAAATAGACACGTAAACACACATATCATAGGACTTTGACCTTGACGTCGAGAATTTCACTATACTTAGTGAAAATATCATAACATGAAAATTTGACAACTTGCCAAAAGTTTTGTACCTGCATCAAAGTTAGATAATACATGTTCCAAATAGTATCAAACATTGTACTAACACACAAATACATCACAAATATTGTTTAAACGACTAAATTTGTTCAAAAAGCACCTAGTGCCAAACACTCCTACACACCCGCACTCATTGACGGTCGATCTTGTTCTTGAGCTTTCCAAGGAATCTTCCAAGATTCTTAAACATCCGCTTTGTTTGCTGAAACTCCGCTGACTCATTAGGAATATCCGGAAGTTGGGATAGGTATTCGAGAGGTGGGAGCCTAGAGTTTGGCAAAGAGTCATCTTCACTCATTGAAGAAAATGATGATGAGGTAGGAGGATGTGGACGTTTTCCTTTGGCTTTGTACACTCTCTTATCACTTAGTGGGACAAAGGTGTGTGGAATGAGAGAGTAGTCAAGGTGAAGACCGTTTGGAGTTGGTGGAATGTGTGAAATGAACCTAAAGAGACGGGTCAAGAGCATTCCATACGGCATAGCCGTTGTGCCATGCACGGGAATGTCGGTCATTCTCTTGGTCATATAGTAGGCAAGGTTGAAGGGTTGCCTAACGGACAAGGAGTAGAGCATGTAGCAAAGGCGAACATTTATGTGATCCCGGTTTCCTATGGTGCTAATTACATTGGCTCTAAGGAGTTCTTCCCATTCCTTGAATTGGGGCTTGAGTTCATTGAATTCCATTTCATATGGGTCCTTGATGACCTCATTTCCGGTTCTAGTTCTCCTAGTGTTGGTGGTCCTAATGAAGAGGTGGTCACGAAGTTCATCTTTGGACACAAGAAGGGTATCATAGGGATAGATGTTGTCAAAGAGTGTGTCAAGAGTTGAGAGGGAGTGCAAGTCAGAGTAGATGCAAGTACCATGGTTTGGGACACCTAGGATTTGAGCAAACTCCTCGAGAGTGAAGGAGTATTGATGACTACTAGCCCTAAAGTTAATAGACACGCGACCATACTCATCCTTGGACAGGGTGACAGATGCATAGAATTCTAAAATGAACCTAGAACAAATAGGCTCGTCGATTTCTAAGAGACACTCAAAGTTGATTGTGGAAAATTCCGTGTAGAGGTTTGTACCTTCTAAGAAGGATGGATCAATGGTTCTACCCTTATGGACATATCGTTTTTCTAAGGCTTTGAAGACAACGATTTGAGTTTGAGTAAGACCTTTGGTTTTGTGGTGTTTGGGTAGGCACTTGATGGTGTCCTTGTGGTCGTAGTGAGTTAGAGGAGGTATGATGATTCCTAGAAAATCAAAATTTCACATTTTAGTCTAAGTAAATGACTATTGTAATGTGTATGTTCTAGTGTGTGCCTATATGAAAACAATGTGGAGGTGCGGTTAACTTGACTCATTTTGATGCTTAAAAACGTTTTATAATGCAAGTGATGTTTCAAAGACGTTTTTCGTTTGTTTTAACAATGTGGTGAACGGTGGTTGATGAGGCGAAAAATGAACCACTTTTAGGGGGTCATTTAAGCCCGAAATTGAATTTATTTGATCAAATATTACCCTAAATCGTTCCTTTAGTGATTTTAGGTACTTTGGGAGTGAAATCTGGAAAAGGAAGCAATTCGGACGTTTTTGGAGCATAAAAGTGAAGAAAACGCCAAAGACTTAATTTTCCATGCTGAGAACAGTACCTGACGGGGTCAAGAGGAAAATCATGACGGCGTCAAGAGTAAAAGTGGTGACGATCCAGTGCAAACCTGACGGCGTCACAACAAGGGCATCAAGAGTTAAAATCATGACGGCCTGCATAAGGAGACTACATGACGGCGTCAGACCTAGATCTAGGCAGTCCGAGGAACTATTTGGCGGCGAGATGACGGCGTCAGACATTTATTCTTGACGCCGTCACCTTCTAAACTCTATATATAGTTTTCTATTTTTCATTCATTAGAGAGGAACTTGTGTGGAGAAACCCTAGGGCCGAACCTTGTACGTATTTTACAGCTTTTTTCAAGGGTTTTCAGCCCTTGAATCCTTTCATGTGCTATTGAGATAAGTCTTCTCTTAATTCAATCAATATGTCTATGTGTTGGTTGTCTATATCTTGTGCTTGTCTTAATTTCAACATGTTAGGCTAGATCTATCTTGTGTTTGCTTGGATCTAATGAAACCTAGATGTTAATTATGTGTTGATTACTTGTTTATGGTTGTATTGGATGAATGATTTCAAAGTTAGGCTTAAGAAAACTGGCAGATCTCCATTGTGTGACATGCTTGAACGTCTTAGGAAACATGAACCGATGTGTACTAGGTTTTTTTGGTTGTATTTAATGCATGAGTAAATTCTAATGATCCCATGTTAGGAGCTTCTTAGCCGGCTCGACATTGGAGTGAAGTAGGCACTCATAGGATTGGGGAAGTAAGTACGCCACCCCATGAATGGTATTAAGGAATACAATCCGTCATCCACGCAACTATAACAAGTAATTAACGTGTAAAAGATATCTAGGGAGTAGTGAAATCTAAGTAAACACATTTCTCCCACATATTGCTCACAACTTTAGTTTAATTTAGTTTATTTTCATTTCTAGTATTTTATTTTGATTGCATCTTAGTATTGGGTTAGTTGATTAGCAACTAATTCCGCCCAAATCCTTCATACCCGAGATTTTAATTTGCTTTCTAAAAAATTTAAAAAATACAAAAAGAATCATTCCTCATCTCAAGACCTAGTCTTTAGGTTTTCTAATCCTAGCGACACTATTCCTAGCTGAACGATCAATCCCCCGGTTCTTGTCATTATACTATACTACATCGATCAGGTACACTGCCTGGTGGGGGTTGTAAGCTTCTCGAGATCCCTCGAGAGGTAAAGCCTGGTGCAATCCCTACGCATCAAGTTTTTGGCGCCGCAGCCGGGGAATAGTTATTGTATAGCTTAGAATCTCTTTTTATTAGGTCTACTTGCTAGATTCCTTTCTAGTAAGATTTTATTTTTTATTTTTAGGTTTTCTTTAGTCTATCTTATTTCTTCGTGTTTTTGTTCGTAACTCTTCACCACCCGACATTATGGACGATGGGAACATCTTTGAACCCGTCCCCACCACAACAAAACCCACCACTAGAACCTCTTAGGCCCCGAACCTTAGGAGAGTATTCCCGACCTAGCCACCAAGGCTATCGAAACACCATTGAGCTCACCGGAGCCAATGTGACCCCCTTGCGATCCGACACCATCCGGTTGGTGCAAAGCGGATGTGCATTCCATGGACTTCGTTCTGAAGATCCAAACCAACATCTCAAGGACTTCCTTAAAATCGTAGATTCCATAGACCTAGATGTTGCAACTAGAGAGACAACCCGATTACGCCTATTCTAATTCTCTCTACGTGATCAAGCTAGTCAATGGCTTGAGCGTTTACCCGCGGGATCCATCACCACATGGGATGATCTCACCACTCGTTTCCTTGCTCAATTTTTCCCACCGGGAAGAACTACCAAGCTTAGAAATTACATCTTGATGTTCCAACAACGTCAAGGTGAAACTCTTTATGAAGCATGGACTCGTTTCAAGGACTTACTCCAAAAAGTCCCTCATCATGGCATAGATCTTTGGCTCCAAGTCCAAATCTTCTATGACCATATCGATCTCTCCACAAGGCGAGCCATTGACCAATCGGCCAGTGGTAAGCTACGTGATCTTAGTGCGGAACAATCATGGGAACTCATAGAAGATTTTGCTCTCTATGACAACAAAAGTTGGAATGATCCCCGTGATTTGAACAAAACGGTCAAGGCAATATCTTTGCCTTCGAACAACTCTAGCACTCCCGACCGTAGGATCATGGAACTTGAAGGTCGAGTCAAGTCTCTCATGAAATCTTACGAAGCTCAAAAGCTTTCAAGCCAAGTAAGCAGAATCACTTCTGCATGTAAATTGTGTAATGGCCCTCATGAAACTCATAACTGCATGGAGCTTCCAAAATGTGCTTATAACGAATTCACATCGTCACACGTTGGTCGAGGCCCTCGAAATTCTAACGAGGCCTATGAGGCATGGAAGGATAAACCTAATTTCAAAGGGTGCCAAACGCGGAGCGTATCCTTCAATGACTCTCCCCCACTCAAATGGTCTGAGCATTTTCCATCCCAAAGCACCCCTAGGCAAAGCTGTGAAGATGCCTTGCGAAAATTCATTCTATCTCAAGAATTGCAGCTCTCTACGCTCGAGGCTAAATTTAGACAACAGCAAGCCGATATGAATAACAAGATTTGTAATCTGTTAACTGCTATCAAAGAGCACGCTGTTAATAAACCGATTCAAGCTGAAGAGGTCAAATCCGTTACCATCATGAATCAGCCAACCTCTCCTGTGAAAATAAAAAGTCCAGTAAGCTATTTAAACATCTGTCACCAAAGGTAAAAGACCCTGTCAACCCCCTAGGACCGATCCATTTCGTAAATACCATCACCACGATACCTGCTTCTACACCTAACCTGAACCAACAACAATCTGGAAATCTGGGTCATACAGCTAAAGATGAAACCTCAAGGTTGGATCACAAATCGGCCAAAAGCCCTACCAACTCATTCGAGCAGTCCGCCACACATGAGTCTAGCAAATCGGATAAGGGGAAAGAGAGATCGTAAGTGCATACGAGAAATTCAGCCATTTTGGGTAAATCTATTATGGAGGAACCCGAGAGAAAAATGGAGAATGTTACTAGTGGGAGTAGTGATAGGACTGAGAAGAGCAACTCTAAGGTTTACAAGATTTCCTGCACAATTAAGAAAAAGCTCTTAGCCGATAGTTATATAGATCCTAGCCTCCCCATCAACATAATTCCCCTTTTCCTATACCACGAAGCCTTCCCTGAACACATGGTTATGAGAAAGTCAATAACGCGAGGGTAATAAAAGATTTATCAATCATGGTTGGAGGACTCGTCTACAACATTGACCTCAGTGTGGTCGATGACATAGACCCTGTCACTAATCTAACATTAACCAACTTTGTTCTAGGGAAACCATTTATCAATGAATCGGGAGTAATCCTTGATGAGAAAGGTGGTAGTGCATTGTTCACCAATGGTGTCAAGAAGGTAATATTTCGTTGGGGTAATGAGGAGGTGTACGAGTACCGTCCTTCCCTTGAAGGGAACGTAATTGGATCAAGGGATGGAGGATCGGGGAAGATAAGGAGGAGTGATCCGAACAATCTCAAAATCCCCTGCATGATCGGTCATAAGTTTTTCGATAACGTCTACATTAACGTATTCCTACCTAAGAATTTATGTCTCGATTCCATTATAACAACATATGTAGATGGGGAATGATTTATAAGGGCGAGAAAGTGGTTGGTAGGGATCATGAAATCCAGGTGTTCGTAGGAAATATGGCATTCACTAAGGAATTTACGATTGTGGACAACATCGAAGACTATGTTGACCCGAGGTTATCACAAGTTGTTTTTGGAGCACCCTTTTGTGAAATCACTAATTTGATAGTTGATGACCGGAACGGAATCATGACCTTCGCTGATGGAATTAGGAGGGTTTCATACCAAACACCGTACAAGAGAAAAGATCTCAAGGAAATCGATTGTGACGGGATTGATAGGCTAAGTTCCCAACTTATTTTGTGTGATGAAGATGTGCGGAGAGGATGTAAGAACACTTCTGATCTATCATGTGGGTTCTTTAAAGATGTTAGTAAACTTGGTTCTAAGTATCGAGAAGATGTCTTTGAGTTCGAAGACCCGAAATACTTGCACTATGAAAGCGATACTGGCTTAGAAGACGACCTAGAGAGTGAAACCAACGATGAGATCACGTAGTAACCCATGACCTTGAGTCTAGCTACAAGACTCGTAAATAAAGAAAAGCGCTTCTTGGGAGGCAACCCATGCTTTGTGTGATTTTTATTTTTGTTTGTTTGTTATTTGCTTCCGTATGAATACTTTATTTTTATTGTTGGTAGATCATGTTTCAAAACTAAATAGTGGAAATACTCTACTTTGTTGTTTTGCCTAGTCTTAACTTCATCTAAATGTATTTTTGCAAAAGATAAGTGTAAGGGGAAACCCCAAATATGTTTTTAAGAAACAAACCGATCATGATTCTCCACAATAATAAATGAACATGTATATTCGTATTTGTTAGAGTCAAATGCTTGTATCGAGTCATAATGAAGTTTTGTAGGATTTTACAGGAAGTAGAACCAAGTTTTTCTAGAAATTTTCCGGAAACTTAACATAAGAATTTCTGCAGGTCACTTCTGACGGCGTCATGAGGTTACTCTTGACGGCGTCACGTGTAAAAATCTGGAAATTTTACCGGTTTTGTTTTTCTAACGGAGTCTTAAAGTTTTTGTTGAATTATTAGTTTTATAATCTCCAGGAAATCTGCAAACATCATTCCACAAGCATTATATCTTATTTTGTTTTCTAGGATTTAGTAACATATGTAGATTGCCGCCGATTTTATACGAGGTTGCCTTGTCTGTTTTCTCAGGATTTACAGGTTATGTATGACAAGAAGATGATTATTATTCTTGAAGGGAAGCTTTGATTGTTCATTTTCTTGGAGGAAGATTTAACCTGGTCAGCTTATTATCCATACCGAGCGAATCAGGGGAGTATTTGATTTCATTCGTTTTACTTATTTCACTTTTACATTCTTTACTTGAACATTGGGGACAATGTTCATCCTAAGTTTAAGGGGAGGGTAAAATGATGATACCTTACAAATACACTTACGCTTGAGTTTGTTTGTTTGATAGTAGATGTGTAATAAAACTATGAGAAATACTTGCTAGTGCAATTTTAGCGCCAAATTTAAATTTTTTTACAACATTTAGGAGTGAAACTTTAGCAATAGCAAGCGTCTCATGGATAGGAGATTGTATGACTAGCACATAGCCGTATCATTTAGAAAAATTTTCCACCCAAATATGTGAGGTTCGCCTTTAGATTTGATAGGAAAAGCATTTACTATTAGTGCTTATGAGTGTACCGGTAGCATTTAGATTCTAGAACTTGCGTTAGTGATGCATCCCGAGACCGCTAGTGAGACTACATTCGTGTAGTAGGATTTACTACATGATAAGAGGCATTAGGATCATCCTTGTGTTAAACCCGTATTAGAATTACTTGACCATTTAAGTCATACTACTTGGCTAGTTAAGTCAACTAATTTTCACACACCTTAGCGTTGTACTCATTTTTAGTACACGAAACCCCTGGTACACCCCTCCAAGCCTATCTTTTCGTTTCTAACTTTAAGCATCTTACTTAAAGGAAGAATTTTTTACACCCCACTTAAATGTACACCCAAATCGCCTTAGCCTTCCGTGTATGCACTCATCTTTGGTGCATTATTGTTATTTGTTAAACCCTTATTTAATTATCTAACTGATTACATGGTTGCTAAGTCGAGTCATATCCTTGTACATATTGTTTTGGGACGATTGGGTAAAGAACTTATTTTATGGAGTAATGGGGAAGAACATCATTTATTACCCCCATAGGTGGGTTAATCTTAAAAGTACTCCAAGTGTTTTGATTTTTTTAATTCGAGTCATTAGATTAGTTTATTGTAAAGTATGTAAAGATTCAAGTGTAAGTGGAATTTACATTCCCTACGATGTATTATTTTGGATGGTAGGGTAAGAGTGTATGCAAAAAAAAAATAATAAAAAAAAAATAAAAAAAAACCGAAAAAATTAAAAAAAAAAGAAAAAAAAAGAAAAAAGAGAAAAACATACGGACTACCATCCCTTTTCATTCTATATTCATTTTATGTTTTTGTTATTTTTTATTTTATTAGCTTAAGTCGAGTCTAGTCTTGGCTTAGCAACGCCATATTGTATATGTAATTAACCAAGATTGTTAACTCGCCACTAGTAAAGACTGCCTATATCCAACAAAACCATGTATTTCATATCCCTACACCTAACGTTACAACCCTTTAAAAGACCTCTTTGATAGTTTATCCTAGGTGCTTACGCCATGTGGTGGAGGTTTGATCCTTTCCCAAGCCTATGGTAATCTATTTTGCTATGACAGGTAGTGAGAGATTTTTTCCATTTCCATAATGTGATATTACTTTATTACACCCGAGAGATGTAAGTATCTAAACACTATTTGTGATGTGCTAGTGTATGACCTCCATGCTTGTCTTTGGTCTTTAGTGGAACGATTATTTGTTGTAATTACTTTTATATTAGTGTTAAATGACCCCTAACTTGTATTTTGATTAGAATAAAAGCGCATTTGCTTGAGGACAAGCAAATCACAAGTGTAAGGGTATATGATGAGGCGAAAAATGAACCACTTTTAGGGGGTCATTTAAGCCCAGAATTGAATTTATTTGATCAGATATTACCCTAAATCGTCCCTTTTGTGATTTTAGGTACTTAGGGAGTGAAATCTGGAAAAGGAAGCAATTCGGACGTTTTTGGAGCATAAAAGTGAAGAAAACGCCAAAGACTTAATTTTCCATGCTGAGAACAGTACCTGACGGTGTCAAGAGGAAAATCATGACGGCGTCAAGAGTAAAAGTGGTGACGAGCCAGTGCAAACCTGACGGCGTCACAACAAGGGCGTCAAGAGTTAAAATCATGACGGCCTGCATAAGGAGACTACATGACGGCGTCAGACCCAGATCTAGGCAGTCCGAGGAACTATTTGGCGACGAGATGACGGCGTCATACATTTGTTCTTGACGCCGTCACCTTCTAAACTCTATATATAGTTTTCTATTTTTCATTCATTAGAGAGGAACTTGTGTGGAGAAACCCTAGGGCCGAACCTTGTATGTATTTTACAGCTTTTTCAAGGGTTTTCAGCCCTTGAATCCTTTCATGTGCTATTGAGATAAGTCTTCTCTTAATTCAATCAATATGTCTATGTGTTGGTTGTCTATATCTTGTGCTTGTCTTAATTTCAACAAGTTAGGCTAGATCTATCTTGTGTTTGCTTGGATCTAATGAAACCTAGATGTTAATTATGTGTTGATTACTTGTTTATGGTTGTATTGGATGAATGATTTCAATGTTAGGCTTAAGAAAACTGGCAGATCTCCATTGTGTAACATGCTTGAACGTCTTAGGAAACATGAACCGATGTGTACTAGGTTTTATTGGTTGTATTTAATGCATGAGTAAATTCTAATGATCCCATGTTAGGAGCTTCTTAGCCGGCTCGACATAGGAGTGAAGTAGGCACTCATAGGATTGGGGAAGTAAGTACACCACCCCATGAATGGTATTAAGGAATACAATCCGTCATCCACGCAACTATAACAAGTAATTAATGTGTAAAAGATATCTAGGGAGTAGTGAAATCTAAGTAAGCACATTTCTCCCACATATCGCTCACAACTTTAGTTTAATTTAGTTTTTTTCATTTCTAGTATTTTATTTTGATTGCATCTTAGTATTGGGTTAGTTGATTAGCAACTAATTCTCCCCAAATCCTTCATACCCGAGATTTTAATTTGCTTTCTAAAAAGTATAAAAAATACAAAAAGAATCATCCCTCATCTCTAGACCTATTCTTTAGGTTTTCTAATCCTAGCGACACTATTCCTAGCTAAACGATCAATCCCCCGGTACTTGTCATTATACTATACTACATCGATCAGGTACACTGCCTGGTGGGGGTTGTAAGCTTCTCAAGATCTCTCGGGAGGTAAAGCCTGGTGCAATCCCTACGCATCAGTGGTAAAGTATGGTTGACGACCGAGAGTGGATATGTGAAATGAGGTGGTGATTGATTGACAACACTTAAAGCTTCGATATCTTCTTTGTGTTCTTCACTTGCTAGAAAGTGGAAGAGACGCATTTCATAATGAAATTCACTTGACTTTTGACGACATAGACAAATATGTTAATGAGAGTATGGATATGACAATTGCCCTTTGTTTCAAAGAGCGACACAAGGGTGAACATAGGTTTATGTATCATGAAAGGTGGTTTAATCTTAATAGGTTAGGTTATAGTGGGGATGACACACTTGTTTGGTTACATTGTGGAATCTTCTTGTGAAGATGACTAGGTAGAGTTATTGGTGAAGATGATATTGACTCTTGGTTTCTTTGAGGACATGGAAATGGTGGATGACTCGATATTGATATGACAAAGGATAACTCGGTTTCTCATTTCACATTGGTTGTTTGAGGTTTGAGTGATGAAAGGTTATGAGGAAGATGCTTGAAGTTTTGCTCTTTTTGTGAATCTTATGGGCTGATGGTAAGTTGGAGTTGTGAGTAAAGAGGTGTTTGGTTTTGAAATTAAAAATAAAACATTCTGTAGCATTGGCGGACCAGGCGGAACCAAAAGGAGGGTTCCGCCCGTATGGTCTGAGGGTACCGTGGGAGCTGCAGGAAAAATTCAAAAGGGATTGTCTTGATTTTTGTGGTTTTATCCTAATGTTCAAAACTAAGGTTTTAGGTCTTATGAGTCTTTGACTAAGCCTAGGAATGATGAATGCTTCACATTCAAGAGGTTTTGTGAAAACGTTGATAGAATGGTTAACGTAGAAGACTTTCTTAGTTAAGACGTTCCTCAATGAACAATCTTACCAAGGCGATGATGATGGATCACAATATGTCTATTAAGACCATAATGGATTGAATTGTTGCTGAAGTCGATGATTCCTTGTTGAAGGGATAACAATGTTGATAAAAGAATTCCGTTGTTGACACGAATTTGCTTGTACAAGTGAAGCTTGTTGATGTGCTTCTCCATCCGAAACTAATTTGAGAACCTTACGTGTTATGGAGAATCATTGGGTAAGTAAGTATAAAAGTGTAAGTACCACTTGTGCTTTTCTTATCAACTTATTACCGGCATAATTCCATTTGGCATACACTATGGTTTCAATTCCCGTTCTTTTGGGATACCATAATCCTAGTTGTGTAGTACCTTATGATGTATCCAAACAAGCTCAACTAAAGAGTTGTTTTAGGATCTTCTTTAACACGAGCTGTGACAACCGGCAGTTTAGGGAGCCATTTTAAAAATCCGCATTTCGATATAAGTTCGTTTATAATTTTTATTTGAAATTTCTATTTCACAACGAACTTGTAAGACCTATTTTATGGAAATTTTATTTAATGACGTTATGGTATTCGTGAATTATGTTCATAATTCGTTTTTGATTATGTGATCGGTGATGTATATTTGAATTCTCACTTGGTACTACGTTGACTTTGGCACTAGGATTACCTAACGATAGTTTTATGATTCGTCTTAACGAGTCCGTTATATATTCTAATTGATTACGAGAGGTTCTCGTGTAATATGGAAGTTTTAAAATGAGTTCGGGTTCGGGCCACGTGTTTTACATTTACCCATATTGCCCGCTCAACCGTAATAATATCTTTATTATTACTATTATTATTATTATTACACTTTTTATTATTATTATTGTTACAAAAAAAAAAAAAAAAAGAGAGAGAGAAAAGTTAATATAAGGGTGCGTTTGGCCCGGTTTGTAACCACACACACAACACAACACTCACTCTTTTCATCTCTCTCCCAAACTCTCTCTTCCCCACTTCACTAACCCTAGCCGCCGTGTACTGTTCCGGCCAGCCGCCGCCACACCGCCGGCCACCACTCTAAACCACCACCACCATCTTACTCCTCTCCTTCTCCTCTTTCTTTTGAGCTAGAACACGCGCCATAACTCCCCCATTAACACCAAATCCGAACCAAATAATCACAAATTCATCATCATTTTCTCACTATTTCTTGAAGATCTCTTCGATTTGGCTCTATTTTGGAAGGTAGGACAAGTTTTTAACTCGAGTTGTTGGTTCGAATCGTGACCAAGAGTCACGGATTTCTTATTTTTTTTCGAATGGTTATGATTCTTGTTACAAGAATCATGTGGGTTTCAATAAAAAATGATTTAGAAAGAAGTTTGGTATCCGATTTGGGTTGTGTTGGGTTCGATTGGTGATGGATTCGCGGGATTCATGGTTTGTCGAGGGTGTTGTGACCTCGAGTTGGAGCTAGCCGAGACCTTGTGGTCTCGGGGTTATTTTCTTGCGCTCGTATGGCCTACCGAGACCCTCTTAGGGATTCTCTTTGAGTGTGGTTCGAGTCTATTGACTCGATAGTAATATGGTTCGACTTTTGAGTCGCGGCTTTTAGCCGAGTACTTGTGGTTTTCCGATTTGACCATGGTGGTCGAATGGGTTCTTGGCCGACGACCCTAGTAGGTCGTGTGGTATTGTTGGCTCATTTAGAGCTAGCCGAGACCATGGAGGTCTCGGGTGGGAACCAGACTAGTTGTGGTGAAGTGTTGCCTCGGGTTCGGCTTGGTAAACCGACCCGAACACTAATTTGGTTAAATGTTATTTCGTGGTAATGTGAACTAAGTGTATATTATTATTGGTTATTATTGTTATTGTTATATTGTTGTGGTATTTATTTCTCGGCCGTATACCTTTGGGTCGAATTGGATATTGGATATTGGATATTGGATATTGGTTTTGGTTTTGGTAATTGAGAAGTTGTTGTCGAGTGGTTTGTGATAAGAGGACCGGTTATGAGACGGTCGTTAGATGACGGAGATAGGTTAGTCGGGTACCGTAGTCGGACCTTATTGTTGTAGCCCGTGGTTGAAATTGAGATTGGACGGAGATTTATTATTTATGACTTTGGTTTATTATTGGACTTGGACAATGAGCCGAGAGTCATGACTCGGACATATGACCATTTCGTGTAACTCAATAAATATTAAAAGTAAAACGAGAATAATAAAACTCGTAATAATAATTATTAGTAATATGAACGTTTATACGAAAGTATATACGTGAATAACGTATATATAACTATATAAACGCGTATATTAATAATAATAATAATCACGAGTCGTATTATAAATAATACGATTAGATACATATTAGGCTACGAAAGTGGCGTAATATTATTAAACGTATTATTATTATTAAAAATTGTGTTATAAACGGGAAACTCCCGACAATTATGAAACGTTTAATAAAAAGTCATTTTGGATATATAACGAATAAACTTATTGAGTTAAGCGAAATTGTTGTCACTCGGGTCCAGGTAAGTTATTATTTGTAACATTCGTGTTGTCTCGGATATATGACGACTAATATGGACGTTTTCTATAAGTAAATAACCACTCAACTGTAAGGTTGAGCCGGGTTGTTTGATTATATGAAATGAATATATTAGTGGGCATCGTATCCTACGACGCCCATAGGTTGTAGTATATGTAAAGGGTAATAGATTGCGAGTGTATATATCGGGAAATCTGGCCAATTTGACGATATATACGAGGAATTTATTAAACTGTGATATATACTATATAGTAATTACGTGCTATGTGTTTTATATGTGCTTTAGATTGGGTGTAATCTTGGAACGGTATATTACATAAATAAATATGAGGATTATCAAATCGACAGATTTGGTAAACTTTGACTATTTATTTAAATGATATATTGGGCTAATATTAGATCTATAGTTATTATATCTTCTACGTGTGATCTTGTTGGTTTGTTTTGAGTCGACCCACCACCCGTATGGATACCAAACGCAAATACACCAAACTAATACAAAATGGATTTCGGAAATAAAACGGATTCTCGTCCGGGTTTGGGAATATGATATATTTGAGGAAATGATTTCTGAAAGAGTTAATATTGTTAGGTCGTGCCAAGTCCGTAGTTGCTGTTTCGTGAGTTATCATACATCTTATTGCTACCTACCTCGTCTTACTATATTTCTGGACTTGAGGTGAGTCATAGCCCCACTTTTTACTCTTGAACTATATTTTCAACGATTGGGGTGAGAAACGTGCAAATTATTTTACGTGGACTATTATCGCTTTTATATGCTTTCTAAACTTGCTATGCGTATGGACTAGGATTTATTGTCAGCTTTAGTCGCACCTTTTGTGTGTACTATTCAAGGTTGGCTTATTTGATTATTTGTTATTGTCAGCTTTAGTCGCGCGGTTCGTGTGTACTATTCAAGGTTGACTTATGTAGATACTGTAGTGTGCACCTATAGGTTATTAATACTTCGGAGGTTATCCGAGTATTTATTGGTATTGCGGGGGTTACCCGAATATCTATGATGTTACGGAAGGGTATTCGTGTGTTTTGGTTATTACGAAAGGGTTTGCGTGTGTTATGTTGTGAGCGGAGGGTATCCGCAGGCTTTTAGCGAATTCTTAGTCTAGCTAGCAAGCGTTTTGCGTATATGTCCACTATATTATTAGTTGAAGTTAAACCTATGATCTCACCAGCGAAAGCTGACTTTTAGCACGTTTTCTCAGGTAATTAAGTGTTGAGGTGCATGCTTGGATTGGAAGGCTCGGCTGTGGCACACGGTTATGGATCTATATTTTTTAAACTCTGATAATTAAATTTGGACCTACTGTTATTTATTTTGGGCCTGACTCTGAATGATGTTGGGATAAATGTAAACCTTAAAACCCCGTATTTGGTTGTGTTTTTATTATGTTTACTTTATCTCGTTCTATATTGTCTTGTGTTGGATACCAATCCCCGTAGCACCCCGAAAGCTTGTTGAGTCTTCCGCTGTATTAAATTTTGGGGGTGTTACAGATTGGTATCAGAGCCAAGGTTATAGAGAAGTAGGTAAATAAACGCCTAAACTATAACCGTATTTTTATAGAAAATGATCCTTGACTACCGCCCGCCAGCCCGCCAAGCCGAAGCATCTTCTATTATTTGAGGTATTATGAGATATTTGAGATGATTTGAGGTTTATAGATTTTAGTATTAAGATGGCGTTCTTGAGGATTTATATGGTCTATATGTTTTATAAACATTTTCAGAAATGCGGTGTTTGAAATTCTTTTATTAAGATTATATGGTATTATTTGATGTGAATTTTTGGTACGATTTTATGAGTTGTGATTTAAGTTTTTTTGAAACACTTACACCTACCCTACGCCGTTGTCACAGACTATGGCCTCCCATATGCCTGATGTCGTCGAGGACATCCTTACTGCACCAGTTTTACCTGCACAGATCACTATGGCATCTGATGACCCTTACCGGATGGCCATGTCTTCAGCTATTGTGTCACAGGCAGCTTCTACTTCAGCACTACCTGCTGCATCTACGCAGGGACCCTCATCTTCTCTAGGGCTCCCTGGTACATCGAGGCAGCTTACTCTTCATCAGGCTTTGGCTCGTGTGGCACCACGCTTTGCCCACCGAGCTACGGCACGCATGTCGGTACGCCCTACTCCATCACCTTTACAGATTGATGCTCACTCTCTTCTGTCTGAGGCGCCACCCACATCATTGCGTCGTCGTCCTAGATCACCTACTACATCTCCACATGGTTCACCTAGTAGGAGACGACGAGTGATGAGGTACTCTTCCGATGAGGAGGAGGAGTACGAGGGTGAGGATGAGGCTGATGACCCTGAGCGGGAGGGTGACCCTCAGGAGGCTGAGCATGGTGATGATGATGACCCTGAGGAGGAGGATGACCCTCAGGAGGATGAGATGCCTGATGATGATGATGATGAGTTAGCACCACCAGCTCAGGCTGAGGAGCCTGATTCACCTGTACACCCGATTGAGCCCGATTCACCTGATCATCCGTTCTTGTTTGAGTTGCCACCTGGTAGTCCCGTTGAGTCGGATGCATCTTCGGAGGTTTCTGCTGAGCATGCAGAGTTGGGTGAGGTTGGCAGGTTGTGGGCTCGGATTACTGAGCTTAGTGACAGAGTTGCACGCGTATCTGATCGACTTGAGAGAGTTATTGGAGAGTTTTTAGCAGATTTGAGAGTTGATTTGACTGTCGCTGTGGGCAGGGCTACTGAGCTGAGGAGAGTTATGATGGATGTTCATGAGCATATCGATAGTTTGCAGCGAGGATTCGTTACTGCTCGTGAGGCCGACCGCAAGCTTTGGCAAAGGAATGCCGAGTTAGAGAAGGAGGTGGCTGACCTCAAGAGAGACCGAGACACCCATAGCGTGGAGTTAGGATCGTTATGGAGGGATCTTGATGGCTTGAGGCAGGAGTTGAGGATTCTCCGTCAGCCCCGTGGCTAGTTACTTGAGTTATATTATCTTATTGCTTTCTTAGCCGAGGAGTGTTCGGTTAGAAAAGCTAGTTATCATATTTTGGATGTATTTTGTTTGGTATTCGTCTCTTTTGGAACGATTAGTATGTTTTGTGTTATCCGTTAGTCGGAACGATATTAGATCGCTATTGTATGGTTGATGATTATTAGTGTATGGTATTATGTGATTTTGGGTGTTATGGAAATTGAGTCCTTATTCGCTTATTATTACATAGCGTGTCGTTGCCATTCTTTCTATGACTTGATTTCGTTGAGATGTTTTGTTGAGCATGTCGATAAGTTCTAATGGAGACTCATGAACTTGTGTGATATTACAGATCAATGGCACCCCGTCGAAACCCTGTTAGGTCTACCAGGGCTGGTCCTGCTGTGACTACTCCTACTCCTGCTCGTCGAGGTCGTCGACCTACTCGAAATGTTGAAACCCCTACTCCTGACAACCTGGACACCACTAACCGTAACAACAGGAATCAAAATGTTGATGTTCAGGGAGACAATGGTCATGTTCCACTTAATGCACCTACTATGGATCAAGCAATGATCAACCAACTCGTGGAGCAAAGAGTTGCTGAACTACTCGCTGAGTCAAATCATTCCAACAATTCTGCTGGAACTTTTCCACCTGTTCGTGCTAATGGATGTCAATACAAGGAATTCAAGATTTGTGGACCCATTGAGTTTGGTGGAAATGAAGGAGTGGTTTACTTAGTTAGATGGATTGAGAAGACTGAGTCAGTGTTTAATGTCAGTGGTTGTGCGGAGAATGCGAAGGTAAAGTTTGCTTCTTTTACTTTCAAGGATGAAGCTTTGACTTGGTGGAACAACTACCGAAATGCAGTTGGGAGTGATGTAGCATATGCTATGACTTGGGAGCAATTTAAGTCCTTGTTGATTCAGACTTATTGCCCAAGGAATGAGGTCAAGAAGCTAGAGATTGAGTTTTGGAACCACAAGGTGAAAGGTAATGATATGGCGACTTACAATCGTCGTTACCAGGAGTTGGCCTTGTTGTGCCCTGACATGGTGAAAACCGAGACTCAAAAGATTGAGAGGTATACTGATGGATTGCCTGTAGCTACGAGGAATGATGTAATTTCTGCTAGGCCTGCAAACGAGGCAATCACAATTGCTCAACAACTTATGGATTCGTTGGAATTAGAAGAAGCTGATAAGGAGAAGAATGGAAAGAGGAAGAGAGACCGTCACTCTAAGAGTAATGATCACCGAAGCAAGAGACAAGCTAAGGCTTATGCTATTGGGAATGGAGATAAGAAGAATCAGAACGGTGACGCACCCAAGTGTGATCGTTGCCATCAGCATCACACTGGATGGTATAGTGTAATTGCTCAAAGAAAGGACATACAGCTAGGGACTGTAGAGCTCGACCTCTTGCAATGGTTCAAGCTGCTCCTGAGATAAGAAACAAGGCAGATGTTACCTGCTATGGGTGTGGAAAGAAGGGACACTATAGGAATGAGTGTAGAGAATCGCGGAACCGTGGCAATCAAGGCTCGGGTGGTAATGGGTACAATTACGGAAACCGTAGAGCTGGAGGAAATCGTGGACGACAAGATAATGGGGACCAACATGTGGAAGCTGTAGCTGCTCAAGGAAGAGTGTATGCACTCGGGAACGAGAGAGGAGAAGATCCGAACGTCGTTACTGGTACGTTCCTTCTCAATAATCGTTATGCTTCCATACTGTTTGATACTGGTGCCGATAGAAGTTTTGTGTCCACTACATTTGCACCCCTACTAGAGAAACCCCTGATGGCCTTAGGAATTGGATATGATATTGAGTTAGCTAATGGAAACCTAGAAAGGATTAATACCATCATTCGCGGTTGTACGTTAAATTTCTTGAACCACCCTTTCAACATAGATCTTCTACCCGTCACGTTAGGAAGTTTTGATGTAATCATTGGTATGGATTGGTTGTCAAAGTATCGTGCTCACATACTTTGCGACGAGAAGATCGTGCGTATACCCTACGGAAAGGAGGTCCTAAATATATTAGGAGACCGAAAGGATTCTAGGAGCCCATCCCGATTGGCAGTGATTTCTTGCACTAAGTTACCGAAGCTAATGGAGAAGGGATGTTATCTTTTCTTAGCTCAAATTTCTGAGAAGGGAGAGACGAAGAAAAAGGAAAGGTGCATTGGAGATGTGCCTATAGTTCGTGATTTTCCTGATGTGTTTCCCAATGATTTGCCGGGAATCCCACCAAGTAGACAAGTGGAGTTTCAAATTGAGTTGATACCCGGTGCTGCACCTGTAGCACGAGCACCTTATCGTCTTGCACCTACCGAACTGGAAGAGTTGTCGAAACAATT
Source organism: Artemisia argyi (assembly GCA_030686995.1). Lineage (NCBI taxonomy): Eukaryota > Viridiplantae > Streptophyta > Magnoliopsida > Asterales > Asteraceae > Artemisia > Artemisia argyi. Next base: position 6,382,393 of record CM060681.1, read on the forward strand.
GGCGGAGTTAGCCGAAAAGGGATTCATAAGACCAAGTTCTTCACCTTGGGGAGCCCCAGTCTTGTTTGTGAAGAAGAAGGATGGATCGTTTCGTATGTGTATTGACTATAGAGAGTTGAATAAGTTAACGGTGAAGAATCGATACCCGTTACCTAGGATCGATGATTTGTTCGATCAACTTCAAGGATCAAGTGTGTATTCGAAGATCGATTTGAGATCGGGATATCATCAACTTCGAGTTCGTGAGGAGGATATTCCGAAAACGGCTTTCAGAACCCGTTACGGGCATTACGAGTTTCAGGTGATGCCGTTTGGGTTGACTAACGCACCAGCAATATTCATGGATCTCATGAATCGCGTGTGTAAGCCATATTTGGATAAGTTCGTGATTGTATTCATCGATGACATTCTGATTTATTCAAAGAGTGAGAAAGAGCATGAGGAGCATTTAAGACTCATTTTGGAATTGCTCAGGAAGGAGAAACTTTATGCCAAGTTTTCGAAATATGAATTTTGGATTCCGACTGTACAATTTTTGGGTCACGTGATTGATAGACAAGGAGTCCACGTGGATCCTGCAAAAATTGAAGCAATAAAAGATTGGGCTGCACCTACAACCCCAACCGAAGTTCATCAATTTTTGGGTTTAGTTGGCTATTACCGAAGATTCATCGAGGGATTTTCGAAGATAGCTAAACCATTGACCAAATTGACTCAAAAGAGTGTTGCGTATGAATGGGGAGATAAAGAAGAGGAAGCGTTTCATTTGCTGAAGAAAATGTTGTGTAGCGCTCCTATCTTAGCGTTACCAGAAGGTAACGAGGATTTCGTCGTCTATTGTGATGCCTCACATAAAGGTTTAGGAGCCGTGTTAATGCAACGAGAGAAGGTGATAGCTTATGCTTCCCGACAGCTCAAAAAGCATGAGAAAAACTACACTACCCATGATCTGGAGCTCGGTGCTGTGGTTTTTGCTTTAAGAATATGGAGACATTACTTGTACGGAACCAAGTGTGTCGTATTTACCGACCACAAAAGTCTACAACACATCTTGAACCAAAAAGAGCTCAACATGAGACAACGACGTTGGATCGAGTTACTAAGCGATTGTGATTGTAAAATTCGCTACCATCCTGGTAAAGCAAACGTTGTTGCTGATGCTCTTAGTCGAAAGGAAAGAGTACCACCATTACGAGTTAGGTCATTGGGAATGACTATCGTATCGCCATTACCATCTCAAATACTCGAAGCTCAAACGGAAGCATTGAAAGCAGAAAATAAATCTGCCGAGAACATATTTGGGATGGCTGATAATGAGAAAGGATTTGTTAAGCGTTCAGATGGATTATTATGTTTTGGAGATCGGATTTGGGTACCGATATATGGAGAAATTCGAGAATTGATTATGCATGAGTCGCATAAGTCAAAGTACTCCATTCACCCTGGTTCCGATAAAATGTACCAAGACCTTAAGAAGTTCTATTGGTGGCCAAATATGAAGGCAAGTATAGCATCGTACGTTAGTAAGTGCTTGACATGCGCCAAGGTTAAGGCTGAACACCAGAGACCGTCAGGACTGCTAACGCAACCAGAACTTCCAGTCTGGAAATGGGAGCGGATTACTATGGACTTCATTACCAAATTACCGAGGACGGCTAGCGGTTGTGACGCTATCTGGGTAATTGTGGACCGTCTGACAAAGTCTGCTCATTTCTTAGCTATTAGTGAAGATGATAGTGTGGATAAGCTTGCAAGGTTATATGTGAAGGAAATTATTTCGCGTCATGGAGTCCCGATATCTATTATTTCGGATCGTGATAGTCGTTTTACGTCAGCTTTGTGGCGATCACTACAAACGGCTTTGGGGACGAGGCTTGATATGAGTACTGCATATCATCCCCAAACCGATGGTCAAAGTGAGAGGACCATTCAGACGCTAGAGGATATGCTTCGTGCATGCATCATAGACTTTGGCAAAGGCTGGGAGAAGTATTTACCCCTTGCGGAATTCTCCTATAATAACAGCTACCACACAAGTCTTAAGGCTGCACCATTCGAAGCTTTGTATGGCAGAAAGTGTCGTTCGCCTATTGGTTGGGCAGAAGTTGGAGATAGTCAACTTACAGGCCCTGAGCTTATTTTGGAAACTACCGAGAAAGTAACTCAGATTCGTGATCGGTTGCAAGCCGCCAGAGATAGGCAGAAGAGCTACGCCGATCAGAGACGTAAACCCTTAGAATTCCAGGTTGGAGACAAAGTGATGCTGAAAGTCTCGCCTTGGAAAGGTGTAATACGTTTCGGGAAACGGGGTAAACTCAACCCGCGCTACATTGGACCATTCTTGATCTTAGAAAGAATTGGGCCCGTAGCTTATAGGTTGGAATTACCATCTGAACTGAGCAAAGTTCACGACGTGTTTCACGTGAGTAACTTGAAGAAATGTCTTTCTGATGAAATGCCCGTCATTCCAATGAGGGATATTCGTGTTGATGAGAAACTGAATTTCGTGGAGGAACCGATCGAGATTTTAGATCGGGTAGTTAAACGACTCAAGAGAAGTCGCATTCCGCTCGTCAAGGTTCGTTGGAACTCCCGACATGGACCAGAATTTACGTGGGAACGTGAGGACGAGTTCAGGAAGAGATATCCGAAGCTTTTCACTTCGTAGATGGACATTTTTCCGAGTGAAACCCGGGACGGGTTTCCTTCTGAGACGGGGAGGATGTGACAACCGGCAGTTTAGGGAGCCATTTTAAAAATCCGCATTTTGATATAAGTTCGTTTATAATTTTTATTTGAAATTTCTATTTCACAACGAACTTGTAAGATCTATTTTATGGAAATTTTATTTAATGACGTTATGGTATTCGTGAATTATGTTCATAATTCGTTTTTGATTATGTGATCGGTGATATATATTTGAATTCTCACTTGGTACTACGTTGACTTTGGCACTAGGATTACCTAACGATAGTTTTATGATTCGTCTTAACGAGTCCGTTATATATTCTAATTGATTACGAGAGGTTCTCGTGTAATATGGAAGTTTTAAAATGAGTTCGGGTTCGGGCCACGTGTTTTACATTTACCCATATTGCCCGCTCAACCGTAATAATATCTTTATTATTACTATTATTATTATTATTACACTTTTTATTATTATTATTGTTACAAAAAAAAAAGAGAGAAAAGTTAATATAAGGGTGCGTTTGGCCCGGTTTGTAACCACACACACAACACAACACTCACTCTTTTCATCTCTCTCCCAAACTCTCTCTTCCCCACTTCACTAACCCTAGCCGCCGTGTACTGTTCCGGCCAGCCGCCGCCACACCGCCGGCCACCACTCTAAACCACCACCACCATCTTACTCCTCTCCTTCTCCTCTTTCTTTTGAGCTAGAACACGCGCCATAACTCCCCCATTAACACCAAATCCGAACCAAATAATCACAAATTCATCATCATTTTCTCACTATTTCTTGAAGATCTCTTCGATTTGGCTCTATTTTGGAAGGTAGGACGAGTTTTTAACTCGAGTTGTTGGTTCTAATCGTGACCAAGAGTCACGGATTTCTTATTTTTTTTCGAATGGTTATGATTCTTGTTACAAGAATCATGTGGGTTTCAATAAAAAATGATTTAGAAAGAAGTTTGGTATCCGATTTGGGTTGTGTTGGGTTCGATTGGTGATGGATTCGCGGGATTCATGGTTTGTCGAGGGTGTTGTGACCTCGAGTTGGAGCTAGCCGAGACCTTGTGGTCTCGGGGTTATTTTCTTGCGCTCGTATGGCCTACCGAGACCCTCTTAGGGATTCTCTTTGAGTGTAGTTCGAGTCTATTGACTCGATAGTAATATGGTTCGACTTTTGAGTCGCGGCTTTTAGCCGAGTACTTGTGGTTTGCCGATTTGACCATGGTGGTCGAATGGGTTCTTGGCCGACGACCCTAGTAGGTCGTGTGGTATTGTTGGCTCATTTAGAGCTAGCCGAGACCATGGAGGTCTCGGGTGGGAACCAGACTAGTTGTGGTGAAGTGTTGCCTCGGGTTCGGCTTGGTAAACCGACCCGAACACTAATTTGGTTAAATGTTATTTCGTGGTAATGTGAACTAAGTGTATATTATTATTGGTTATTATTGTTATTGTTATATTGTTGTGGTATTTATTTCTCGGCCGTATACCTTTGGGTCGAATTGGATATTGGATATTGGATATTGGTTTTGGTTTTGGTAATTGAGAAGTTGTTGTCGAGTGGTTTGTGATAAGAGGACCGGTTATGAGACGGTCGTTAGATGACGGAGATAGGTTAGTCGGGTACCGTAGTCGGACCTTATTGTTGTAGCCCGTGGTTGAAATTGAGATTGGACGGAGATTTATTATTTATGACTTTGGTTTATTATTGGACTTGGACAATGAGCCGAGAGTCATGACTCGGACATATGACCATTTCGTGTAACTCAATAAATATTAAAAGTAAAACGAGAATAATAAAACTCGTAATAATAATTATTAGTAATATGAACGTTTATACGAAAGTATATACGTGAATAACGTATATATAACTATATAAACGCGTATATTAATAATAATAATAATCACGAGTCGTATTATAAATAATACGATTAGATACATATTAGGCTACGAAAGTGGCGTAATATTATTAAACGTATTATTATTATTAAAAATTGTGTTATAAACGGGAAACTCCCGACAATTATGAAACGTTTAATAAAAAGTCATTTTGGATATATAACGAATAAACTTATTGAGTTAAGCGAAATTGTTGTCACTCGGGTCCAGGTAAGTTATTATTTGTGACATTCGTGTTGTCTCGGATATATGACGACTAATATGGACGTTTTCTATAAGTAAATAACCACTCAACCGTAAGGTTGAGCCGGGTTGTTTGATTATATGAAACGAATATATTAGTGGGCATCGTATCCTACGACGCCCATAGGTTGTAGTATATGTAAAGGGTAATAGATTGCGAGTGTATATATCGGGAAATCTGGCCAATTTGACGATATATACGAGGAATTTATTAAACTGTGATATATACTATATAGTAATTACGTGCTATGTGCTTTATATGTGCTTTAGATTGGGTGTAATCTTGGAACGGTATATTACGTAAATAAATATGAGGATTATCAAATCGACAGATTTGGTAAACTTTGACGATTTATTTAAATGATATATTGGGCTAATATTAGATCTATAGTTATTATATCTTCTACGTGTGATCTTGTTGGTTTGTTTTGAGTCGACCCACCACCCGTATGGATACCAAACGCAAATACACCAAACTAATACAAAATGGATTTCGGAAATAAAACGGATTCTCGTCCGGGTTTGGGAATATGATATATTTGAGGAAATGATTTCTGAAAGAGTTAATATTGTTAGGTCGTGCCAAGTCCGTAGTTGCTGTTTCGTGAGTTATCATACATCTTATTGCTACCTACCTCGTCTTACTATATTTCTGGACTTGAGGTGAGTCATAGCCCCACTTTTTACTCTTGAACTATATTTTCAACGATTGGGGTGAGAAACGTGCAAATTATTTTACGTGGACTATTATCGCTTTTATATGCTTTCTAAACTTGCTATGCGTATGGACTAGGATTTATTGTCAGCTTTAGTCGCACCTTTTGTGTGTACTATTCAAGGTTGGCTTATTTGATTATTTGTTATTGTCAGCTTTAGTCGCGCGGTTCGTGTGTACTATTCAAGGTTGACTTATGTAGATACTGTAGTGTGCACCTATAGGTTATTAATACTTCGGAGGTTATCCGAGTATTTATTGGTATTGCGGGGGTTACCCGAATATCTATGATGTTACGGAAGGGTATCCGTGTGTTTTGGTTATTACGGAAGGGTTTCCGTGTGTTATGTTGAGAGCGGAGGGTATCCGCAGGCTTTTAGCGAATTCTTAGTCTAGCTAGCAAGCGTTTTGCGTATATGTCCACTATATTATTAGTTGAAGTTAAACCTATGATCTCACCAGCGAAAGCTGACTTTTAGCACGTTTTCTCAGGTAATTAAATGTTGAGGTGCATGCTTGGATTGGAAGGCTCGGCTGTGGCACACGGTTATGGATCTATATTTTCTAAACTCTGATAATTAAATTTGGACCTACTGTTATTTATTTTGGGCCTGACTCTGAATGATGTTGGGATAAATGTAAACCTTAAAACCCCGTATTTGGTTGTGTTTTTATTATGTTTACTTTATCTCGTTCTATATTGTCTTGTGTTGGATACCAATCCCCGTAGCACCCCGAAAGCTTGTTGAGTCTTCCGCTGTATCAAATTTTGGGGGTGTTACAGATTGGTATCAGAGCCAAGGTTATAGAGAAGTAGGTAAATAAACGCCTAAACTATAACCGTATTTTTATAGAAAATGATCCTTGACTACCGCCCGCCAGCCCGCCAAGCCGAAGCATCTTCTATTATTTGAGGTATTATGAGATATTTGAGATGATTTGAGGTTTATGGATTTTAGTATTAAGATGGCGTTCTTGAGGATTTATATGGTCTATATGTTTTATAAACATTTTCAGAAATGTGGTGTTTGAAATTCTTTTATTAAGATTATATGGTATTATTTGATGTGAATTTTTGGTACGATTTTATGAGTTGTGATTTAAGTTGTTTTGAAACACTTACACCTACCCTACGCCGTTGTCACAGACTATGGCCTCCCATATGCCTGATGTCGTCGAGGACATCCTTACTGCACCAGTTTTACCTGCACAGATCACTATGGCATCTGATGACCCTTACCGGATGGCCATGTCTTCAGCTATTGTGTCACAGGCAGCTTCTACTTCAGCACTACCTGCTGCATCTACGCAGGGACCCTCATCTTCTCTAGGGCTCCCTGGTACATCGAGGCAGCTTACTCTTCATCAGGCTTTGGCTCGTGTGGCACCACGCTTTGCCCACCGAGCTACGGCACGCATGTCGGTACGCCCTACTCCATCACCTTTACAGATTGATGCTCACTCTCTTCTGTCTGAGGCGCCACCCACATCATTGCGTCGTCGTCCTAGATCACCTACTACATCTCCACATGGTTCACCTAGTAGGAGACGACGAGTGATGAGGTACTCTTCCGATGAGGAGGAGGAGTACGAGGGTGAGGATGAGGCTGATGACCCTGAGCGGGAGGGTGACCCTCAGGAGGCTGAGCATGGTGATGATGATGACCCTGAGGAGGAGGATGACCCTTAGGAGGATGAGATGCCTGATGATGATGATGATGAGTTAGCACCACCAGCTCAGGCTGAGGAGCCTGATTCACCTGTACACCCGATTGAGCCCGATTCACCTGATCATCCGTTCTTGTTTGAGTTGCCACCTGGTAGTCCCGTTGAGTCGGATGCATCTTCGGAGGTTTCTGCTGAGCATGCAGAGTTGGGTGAGGTTGGCAGGTTGTGGGCTCGGATTACTGAGCTTAGTGACAGAGTTGCACGCGTATCTGATCGACTTGAGAGAGTTATTGGAGAGTTTTTAGCAGATTTGAGAGTTGATTTGACTGTCGCTGTGGGCAGGGCTACTGAGCTGAGGAGAGTTATGATGGATGTTCATGAGCATATCGATAGTTTGCAGCGAGGATTCGTTACTGCTCGTGAGGCCGACCGCAAGCTTTGGCAAAGGAACGCCGAGTTAGAGAAGGAGGTGGCTGACCTCAAGAGAGACCGAGACACCCATAGCGTGGAGTTAGGATCGTTATGGAGGGATCTTGATGGCTTGAGGCAGGAGTTGAGGATTCTCCGTCAGCCCTGTGGCTAGTTGCTTGAGTTATATTATCTTATTGCTTTCTTAGCCGAGGAGTGTTCGGTTAGAAAAGCTAGTTATCATATTTTGGATGTATTTTGTTTGGTATTCGTCTCTTTTGGAACGATTAGTATGTTTTGTGTTATCCGTTAGTCGGAACGATATTAGATCGCTATTGTATGGTTGATGATTATTAGTGTATGGTATTATGTGATTTTGGGTGTTATGGAAATTGAGTCCTTATTCGCTTATTATTACATAGCGTGTCGTTGCCATTCTTTCTATGACTTGATTTCGTTGAGATGTTTTGTTGAGCATGTCGATAAGTTCTAATGGAGACTCATGAACTTGTGTGATATTACAGATCAATGGCACCCCGTCGAAACCCTGTTAGGTCTACCAGGGCTGGTCCTGCTGTGACTACTCCTACTCCTGCTCGTCGAGGTCGTCGACCTACTCGAAATGTTGAAACCCCTACTCCTGACAACCTGGACACCACTAACCGTAACAACAGGAATCAAAATGTTGATGTTCAGGGAGACAATGGTCATGTTCCACTTAATGCACCTACTGTGGATCAAGCAATGATCAACCAACTCGTGGAGCAAAGAGTTGCTGAACTACTCGCTGAGTCAAATCATTCCAACAATTCTGCTGGAACTTTTCCACCTGTTCGTGCTAATGGATGTCAATACAAGGAATTCAAGATTTGTGGACCCATTGAGTTTGGTGGAAATGAAGGAGTGGTTTACTTAGTTAGATGGATTGAGAAGACTGAGTCAGTGTTTAATGTCAGTGGTTGTGCGGAGAATGCGAAGGTAAAGTTTGCTTCTTTTACTTTCAAGGATGAAGCTTTGACTTGGTGGAACAACTACCGAAATGCAGTTGGGAGTGATGTAGCATATGCTATGACTTGGGAGCAATTTAAGTCCTTGTTGATTCAGACTTATTGCCCAAGGAATGAGGTCAAGAAGCTAGAGATTTAGTTTTGGAACCACAAGGTGAAAGGTAATGATATGGCGACTTACAATCGTCGTTACCAGGAGTTGGCCTTGTTGTACCCTGACATGGTGAAAACCGAGACTCAAAAGATTGAGAGGTATACTGATGGATTGCCTGTAGCTACGAGGAATGATGTAATTTCTGCTAGGCATGCAAACGAGGCAATCACAATTGCTCAACAACTTATGGATTCGTTGGAATTAGAAGAAGCTGATAAGGAGAAGAATGGAAAGAGGAAGAGAGACCGTCACTCTAAGAGTAATGATCACCGAAGCAAGAGACAAGCTAAGGCTTATGCTATTGGGAATGGAGATAAGAAGAATCAGAACGGTGACGCACCCAAGTGTGATCGTTGCCATCAGCATCACACTGGATGGTGTAGTGTGAAATGCCAGAATTGCTCAAAGAAAGGACATACAGCTAGGGACTGTAGAGCTCGACCTCTTGCAATGGTTCAAGCTGCTCCTGAGATAAGAAACAAGGCAGATGTTACCTGCTATGGGTGTGGAAAGAAGGGACACTATAGGAATGAGTGTAGAGAATCGCGGAACCGTGGCAATCAAGGCTCGGGTGGTAATGGGTACAATTACGAAAACCGTAGAGCTGGAGGAAATCGTGGACGACAAGATAATGGGGACCAACGTGTGGAAGCTGTAGCTGCTCATGGAAGAGTGTATGCACTCGGGAACGAGAGAGGAGAAGATCTGAACGTCGTTACTGGTACGTTCCTTCTCAATAATCGTTATGCTTCCATACTGTTTGATACTGGTGCCGATAGAAGTTTTGTGTCCACTACATTTGCACCCCTACTAGAGAAACCCCCGATGGCCTTAGGAATTGGATATGATATTGAGTTAGCTAATGGAAACCTAGAAAGGATTAATACCATCATTCGCGGTTGTACGTTAAATTTCTTGAACCACCCTTTCAACATAGATCTTCTACCCGTCACGTTAGGAAGTTTTGATGTAATCATTGGTATGGATTGGTTGTCGAAGTATCGTGCTCACATACTTTGCGACGAGAAGATCGTGCGTATACCCTATGGAAAGGAGGTCCTAAATATATTAGGAGACCGAAAGGATTCTAGGAGCCCATCCCGATTGGCAGTGATTTCTTGCACTAAGTTACCGAAGCTAATGGAGAAGGGATGTTATCTTTTCTTAGCTCAAATTTCTGAGAAGGGAGAGACGAAGAAAAAGGAAAGGTGCATTGGAGATGTGCCTATAGTTTGTGATTTTCCTGATGTGTTTCCCGATGATTTGCCGGGAATCCCACCAAGTAGACAAGTGGAGTTTCAAATTGAGTTGATACCCGGTGCTGCACCTGTAGCACGAGCACCTTATCGTCTTGCACCTACCGAACTGGAAGAGTTGTCGAAACAATTGGCGGAGTTAGCCGAAAAGGGATTCATAAGACCAAGTTCTTCACCTTGGGGAGCCCCAGTCTTGTTTGTGAAGAAGAAGGATGGATCGTTTCGTATGTGTATTGACTATAGAGAGTTGAATAAGTTAACGGTGAAGAATCGATACCCGTTACCTAGGATCGATGATTTGTTCGATCAACTTCAAGGATCAAGTGTGTATTCGAAGATCGATTTGAGATCGGGATATCATCAACTTCGAGTTCGTGAGGAGGATATTCCGAAAACGGCTTTCAGAACCCGTTACGGGTATTACGAGTTTCAGGTGATGCCGTTTGGGTTGACTAACGCACCAGCAATATTCATGGATCTCATGAATCGCGTGTGTAAGCCATATTTGGATAAGTTCGTGATTGTATTCATCGATGACATTCTGATTTGTTCAAAGAGTGAGAAAGAGCATGAGGAGCATTTAAGACTCATTTTGGAATTGCTCAGGAAGGAGAAACTTTATGCCAAGTTTTCGAAATGTGAATTTTGGATTCCGACTGTACAATTTTTGGGTCACGTGATTGATAGACAAGGAGTCCACGTGGATCCTGAAAAAATTGAAGCAATAAAAGATTGGGCTGCACCTACAACCCCAACCGAAGTTCGTCAATTTTTGGGTTTAGCTGGCTATTACCGAAGATTCATCGAGGGATTTTCGAAGATAGCTAAACCATTGACCAAATTGACTCAAAAGAGTGTTGCGTATGAATGGGGAGATAAAGAAGAGGAAGCGTTTCATTTGCTGAAGAAAATGTTGTGTAGCGCTCCTATCTTAGCATTACCAGAAGGTAACGAGGATTTCGTCGTCTATTGTGACGCCTCACATAAAGGTTTAGGAGCCGTGTTAATGCAACGAGAGAAGGTGATAGCTTATGCTTCCCGACAGCTCAAAAAGCATGAGAAAAACTACACTACCCATGATCTGGAGCTCGGTGCTGTGGTTTTTGCTTTAAGAATATGGAGACATTACTTGTACGGAACCAAGTGTGTCGTATTTACCGACCACAAAAGTCTACAACACATCTTGAACCAAAAAGAGCTCAACATGAGACAACGACGTTGGATCGAGTTACTAAGCGATTATGATTGTGAAATTCGCTACCATCCTGGTAAAGCAAACGCTCTTTGACTCAAGGTGAGAAGATGATATTTTGTACTTTTATTCTTAATGTTTTACACAACATACTTGTCTTGCCATCATTGGACTTTCGACTAAGTCATCATCTACCGAAGATGATATCTTAGAAGGAGGAGATCACTCGTTAAATGTTATATTCAACGACTCCTCGACTCTTTAGGTTTTCTTACTTAAGACACTATGAACTCTATTTGTTTTGAAAAAGTCCAAGAGGTACAACAACATGAGACTAAGTGTCACATTTGATGTGTAAATCCTAGATGTTGAAAACTCATTTTCTTCCACACATCTTAATGTATGCTAATGTGATTTATTTCACCTTGTGTGTTTTATGTGAGATTATCATAAAGGAGTGATTGAAGAAAAACACAATTTAAGACTCAAAGTATGGTGTTTGAGAATGTTGTTTAACAAAGGTTTGTTTTGCAAGCATCACAAAAGTGTTGAACATTTTAACACTTAGGAAATTCTTAGTTAGCTCACTTGTAAGCAAGAGTTGAGTGAAACTCACTCAAGAGTTTCTCTTGTTTATCTCTTGATGGTTAAAGAACCAAAACACCTTATATCTCCTACTAGTACTAATGACGAAATTCCTTGTTGCATAGAATCTAATCTTAGTTATTACTAATAGCAGGTAAACACTTTAGAGTATTACTAATAACACATATTCCAACACATAATGCTAGAAACAAGAGACAATCAAAGTCAAGTTGAAGTAATGCGTACCTTTTAAATTGCATAGAGATGCTATCAAGAGGATAAACACAACGCGTAAAATGTTGGTTTGACGACACGCTTTGAAACTCAATTGCTCATGTATCCAAGAAGGTTAGATAATCATATAAAAGCATAGAGCATGATAATCTTAATCCTTTTATCATGAGTTTTTATTAGAGATTGAATTATCTCTAAATCTCTCTTCTAGGTTTGACAAATTTTACTTGTTTTGTTTACTAGTTGATGGTGCTTTTGAGTTAAATCCTAATCCGGTTTTATCTTTAAACAACCTTTGACTCCTCAACAATCTTTCAAGAGATTTTGAGCTTTCATCAAATTTAACTAATATTTTTCCTTTCTCATTTTGCTTTTTAATATTATGTTTGTAATCTAGACACAATTTACATTCTAGATCAATTTCAACATTACTCTCAATTTTAGACGTTTTATCTTCTAACAAGATTTCCTTTTCAAAGATATTCTTAAAAGATTTTGAAGACTCGTTCTTGAAGATAGTTTTTAGGTCCATGTTGTATAAACGTTTAGACTCATTTTCTAGTTTAGAAAACTCTAGGATAAATTTGTCAAAGCAAAAGTGTTTGGTTTTAAAATGTACCTTGCTTGATGTTTTATCTAGTAGAGAATCACAAACCGGATGGTTGGCTTCATCTTCATCTGTGTTATTCCATGAATCGTAAGCAAGTCCAATAAGAGCTCAACATGAGTAATCATCTTCACTTACACCTTCATTTAAAACATTTAAACTAGTAGCACATGTATTCATCTCAACTAAATGTCTATCTATTAATATTTCTAAGACTTCTAATTCATATGTGAGATCAAATTGATCATCTTTGACTTGACATATTTCTTGATGAAAGTTTAACATATTTTTCCAAATATCATTAGCCATTTGACAAAAATACATTCTTTCATATTTGGTACTAAAGCTTTATAAATCATTGTTTTAGCTTTAGTATTTTTATCAAGTTTAAGATAGTTATCTTGGTTTTCAAAAACTTGTTTTCTTTGGTTTGAAATCACCAAAAGAAATAATATGCCAAAAATCTTGATCAATTGATTTCACATAGTTTTCAAAATTACTTTTCCATTCAAGTAAGTTTTCTATTTCAAATAGCGGTGGGTTTTGAATAGGTTGCCCTTCTTTGATATTTTCAAAATCCATGGATCGATCCAAGTTTTAAAATACATTCTATTTTAAAGATCTTGAGTAACGTAGCTCTGATGCCAATTGTGGAAAACTAGAAGAGGGGTTGAATAGTTTACCGCTCTTTCAATCCTTTTTAGCTTGAATATCCTTTAAAAACTTTACGTTTGCTTAAAGATATAAACACAACGTTATATGTTTGATTCTTTGAAAAGCTTTTCATGTGAATAACAATTCTAACTTTACTTGTTTCATACTTTGAAAAGCATTACTTGTGATGATCCTAACTTTGCTTGTTTAGTTCTTTGAAAAGCTTTACATTTGTTTAAAGATATAAACACAACTTTACTTGTTTAATTCTTTGAAAAGCTTTATATGTGATTAGCGATTCTAACTAAAAGACAACATGTAATAAGCAAAGATAAAGAAAGAAACGATCAAACCACAACACGATTGTTTATCATGGTTCGGCTACAAGGACTCTTTTTCCTTGCTCTACATCCACGCCCCGAGTTTCCAACTCGAGAGTTATAAGCACTAATCAACAAGCTCCTTTCACCGGCAGAGAAAACCTTTACAACGTCGCTTACACTTTTACCGACACTAAGCTAGATGTCGAGTTCTTTTACACGGGTACAACCACTCCCATCGTCGCTTACACTTTTACCGACACTAAGCTAGATGTCGAGTTCTTTACCAAGGGTACAACCACTCCCGTTAGTTCTTTTACAAGGGTACAACAACTCCCGACACACTACGTATTTTGAGGCCTAAAATACTAACCAATCAATTCTACATACATGACACAAATGAAGTATAAACTACCAAAGCTTATACATGACCAAGCTAACAAGACTTGCAACTTTAAAGTTGAAGCTTGTAACTTCTTGAATGATCTTGTGAAGTCCCTTGCTACATAAGAGAATCACACAAGTAAAATGTTACTGAGTTAGTTGAGAGAGTATGTGAAAATATGTCCTAAAGGGGTTGCCCAAAACTAACAAATGGTTTGGTATTTATAGCAGACCATTCTGCAGGTCTGATTGAGGGTTCCGCTCGTGTACCCCCAGGGTTCCGCCAGGGCTGCAGTTGGTTTTGCAATAAATCTTCCAAACCAAACAAGGTCACATCTCATTACACCTAGTCAAACACAAGACTTGCAAGCAAACATATGGTTAATCAAACACTCTTTCTTACCATAAATGTATATTGACAAAGCTTGCCCTAAATGTGATGTCACATTACTATTTTAAGAAATAAATGTGATGTGACAAGACACTTTCTAATTTAAGAAATAAAAGTAATGTTTTGTTTAAAAGAAATGTAAACCTTAGTTAAACAAGACTTAAACACTTAAAGTGATGATTTACTCATAGCTAAAGTTCATACTTTGTCATTAACAAAACTTAGCAAAGATCGTAAAATATAAATAACGTTTTTAGGCGAAATTTGTATTAACAATCGTGTACCGGGACTTTCTTGAAAAAATTGTCCAAGACCAGGTTTTGTTCATACAAGTCCAGTTGACGTTCTCTGTTTTGTCATGATCTTAATCCATGCTTGTGTCATTGGGACATGGCCCCTCACTGTCCCTTTATTATCATGTTTGGTGAGCATCATCTTCAATCCTCATGAATCCTTAATACTGCAGGGCAGAGCAAGGGAAGCTGGTGAGATAAACAAGAGCTTGCTTACACTTGGCCGGGTCATTAATACATTGGTTGAGCACTCCAGGCATATACCATATAGGTACGTACTATTTTATTGCCTTTCTTATACCAGCAGGGGGCACAATCTTTGAATTAAGCAGTGCTAAATGAACTGCACCAATGTTTGTTCCTAATGACAAGGATAGTAAATTAACAAGGTTGTTGCGAGATTCATTGGGAGGGAAAACAAAGACGTGCATAATTTCCACCATCTCCCCCTCTATCCATTCTTTGGAGGAAACACTGAGCACTTTAGACTATGCACATAGAGCAAAAAAAATCAAGAACAAACCAGAGGTCAGCGTTGTAGAGATTGTTTTTTTTTATTCAAAATAGACTGTCCTTAAACAACCAATTTTGATATTTATCTTATTGATATTTCAGGTTAATCAGAAGATGATGAAATCAGCGATGATGAAAGACATGTACTCTGAAATTGAACGGCTAAAGCAAGGTAAGGTTCCCCTTCTCTCTCCCTTTGCTCCTTCATTATATTAATCCATATAATACTCTCTCACATGCTTTGACTTTTGGGCTGATCCAGAGGTTTATGCTACAAGAGAAAAGAAGGGAATCTACATACCAAGAACTTCAATACTGTGCTACTTCAATTACCGCATTATTGCAGGTTGAAAGAGTGTAATATAGTGTACTTTCTTCTCCTCTTCCTCCTAAAGATATCTGTCTTTTCTCAATAAAACAATTTTTAGAAGTTGAATGCTTTAAAGAAAGACTTGGCTTACTTTTGACCCATTCTCCCTTTTTTGCTACATTCTATCATTTAACCCATGTCAATCGTATCTTGAAATTGCAGGGGTGCAGCTGTTCTCTTTTGCTTGACTCGCCTTTCAGCCATTTAAATGCATATTGGTGCAACACATTCAGTTCTTATTGTCAATGAAGGTTAGTGGTTATATGTCCATAGCGGTCATTCATGCTGTTGGTTTCTGTGTCTAGGTTCTTTAGGTCGCTTGACTTTGGTGTCTTTTTTTTTGCAGAAATGGTTATCAGTTCTGATGCTCATTGTGGGTCTGGTCCTCTACATGTCGGCTCAACAGTTATTCGTGAATGTAGGTACTCTGTTTCTTTGTAGCAGACACATACATCGCCTTTTGTTTCTGCCATAAAGTTATCTTACACCGCTATCTTGACAGCCCACCTACGTGTACCCGAAGCAGCTTCTTCTTCCTCTGGTGTGGGTGTTCGGCGGCCTATTCTGAGACAGGGAAGGGTCGCTTCATTGACTGTTAGGTCACCTCCCTTTGCGCAGCCATCGTCATCCACAACAACTACTCAACATATTTGGCCTTTTTCATTGTTTTCTATTTATGTGTGCTTATACTTCAGGTTCACCAGTGGGTGGTTGTGCATTATCGACGCATTGTCTCATTGCTCTTCTTTGTTCGCACACCGAGGCCAAGACAAGCACGAAGGATACCACGTTCAGCAGCTCCCATGCCAAATAACAGGGGTGCGTTTGCTGTGCGCCGGATACGTATGTGTCATTGGGGCCGTGTAACAGAATTTGTCGCCATTACTAGGGTGTGTTGTTATTTGCTTACTGAATTAATTATGGTGCACATGGGGGATTCTAAGGCAAGATACCATGAGGTGAGGTCAAGAATAGAAAGCATGTCAAAACTGAGACAATCTCTGCTGCAAAGAAGATTGCAACTACTGCAACTACAGAAGTAGAAACTAAAAATGAAGTTGAATTTGATCCTGCATTCTCAAGTGAGTACTCTTATGCGTAATTGATGCAATATAGTTTTAGTATCTATCTTTCGATTTATAACCTTAACTGAAGATCCAATGGAAACACGATTACAATATCTATTAAACGTCTATTTAATTGTTGTAGGTTCGATGCAATTAAGAGAAAAATACACGCAGCAAGTTGGAGAACATAGAAGGGTCTGCTGAATTTTCAGAAAATCAAACTTTAAAATGGTGAGCATGCTAAGGTTGTGTTAGTGCTGGACTTGAGCCATTATGTGACCAGCTTCTTCATCCCAAATTGGAGGTTGATACTATCCAAGATATGGATTCAGTTTCACCAGTCGATGACTATCTGATGCAGGGAAGTGAAGACAAACCTTTCGATAATGCAAGTCCAACTGGTCAGGTGCATCAATCATCCCTATTATATTATACAAATAACGAAGGACAGCCATTTAAATTTTAATTATACCCTAAGATTTGGTTAATGATTCTTCTTTTTAAACAAGAATAATGGAGTAATAAGTTTGTAATATCTTTTGACTGATTAAAGTAAAAGAAAAGGTAGCTCTTTAAAAATATCAGATACACTCATTGTGTTGTTTCATTACTCTGTAGCTACACAATGCTCATACAAGGTACGTGTATACGATATTTTTTCATTACTCTGTAGCTACATAATCAAAGAAGTTGAATTAACTTGGTGGGGAAAATCAAAATTTACAGGTTTTACTGATATTACTTGAATTGAAACTTAGATTATGTATGCCGAAGTGTTGATTATGTAATCAAGTCGGGTTAAGACCTTAAGGCGCGTTTAAAAATATTGACTACATTATTAGTATATTTTATTGATCTTCTTTTGTTCTCATAACATTCTAACAGCGAAAGATTATCAATTGAGGAGTTCAACACCAACAATCTACAACCACTGATGACATCCAACAGCCGATCAAACACGTAGTCGCATATACAATGCGGCAAGCAAGAAATGTGATTGAGTAAAAGAAGGATGCAAGATGTGATTGAGTACACTGGATGGAGAGAAACATTGCTTTTGGAAAATATTTGTTAAAAGAAGCTATAATATACTTTACTGCTTCAGTTTTTTTTATCCATGCTTTAGTGGTTGGAGGCTAAGTTCCATTATAGAGAGATATGATATGTACAATTATTTCTTGATTTCATCACATTATTCAAGTACTCTTTACTTGATACAAGCTTCAAACAGACATTGCGAAGTCTGCATGTTTTGTCATTAAAAATAACTTGAAAAATAAGCAGAAAGTAGCTAAATGAATGATGAACTAAATGACTTATAAAACCAATCCTTCTTGAGCTGTTTATGGTCCATCGATTATCCCGAAACAAAAACCTATACAAAAAAAAAATAATAATAAAAAAAAATAAAAAATAAAAAACCAAAAAATTCCTTAAAAAAAAAAAAAAAAAAAAAAAAAAAAAAAAAAAAAAAAAAAAAAAACCGCGAGGCCGCAACGCGGCCGACGGTCGCCCGACTCGTATATATATATAACTTAACAGAAATTTACAAATCTAATTTGGTCTTGCCTTAAAACTGGAAGCACAAACCGATCAACACCCACACAAATATTGAGAATGTAAGTCCAAGATCTAAAAAAGCCCACTAAAGGCCCAAACCGAGCCAACCCTATATTACTGTACCTTGTCTTTTTATTTACCACACATACCAACATTTCACCGCCTCCTTTGCAACACATCTACTCCACTAGGTCAGTAAAATCTCAAATTATTATTATTTTTTTTATATTTTTTATTTTATTTTATTTTATTTTTAATATATCAAATGCTGCTAATTAGTTTTTAAGTTAAAATGTTGAGTTGTATTTTTCTATGTGGTGTTTTTTTAACCTTATTTTTTAGCTTACGCGCTTATGTGGTTTGTCTTATGTTATATAAAACCAATTTTTTCCACCTTATGTCATAATAATAAGCTTATATAAAATATTAAGTTTTTAAATAAGTCTGAAAAAATGGTTTTATATAACATAAGTCGAAACGACGCAAGCGGGTAAGATAAAAGATAAGGTTAAACAAACACCCCCAAAGCTTGAAAATAACCTTGTAAGTAAAAACATTAAGGGGGTGTCTGTTTAACAAGCTTATGGGGTGTTTGGATTAGCTTATTTAGCTTGCTTATGGGCTTATTTGATTTTGGAAAAGCTGATAAGCTCACTTTTTAGAGCTTATTAAGTTTAGATTATTGGCTTAAGCCAATAATCTGAAGTTGATAAGATCATAAGCTTCAATAAGTGAGCTTATCGGCTTTTCCAAAGTCAAATAAGCCCATAAGCCAGCTAAATAAGCTGATCCAAACACCCCATAAGTGATTAATATATGCAATGGTTGGCTTGGATTTAAGTCTTTAACCGTTTACTATCATAGGCGCTGGATAATCTGAAGTAGGTGATTAATGCCTGAACTCGTGATGAGAATCTATATCTTAAGCCCGTGTTTACATGAGTCTGAAGTTGTAGTATGTATGGATCTCCAAATGGTTTTCCGTTATAACACAGATAAATAATGAGCATAAGCATATGCACCTCTCATTTGCATTTACGAATCTGCTGTTTTGTATGATTTGTTTGATAGATTAGTGGACGAAGTATGAGAATTTGTATTTATTGGATGTTTATTACTGTCTCCCTGTTTTGAGAGATTAGTGACTATAGTCGATAGAATCCTGTTAAAGAGGGTGTTTGTTTAAGCTTATTTTTTTGGCTTTCGGCTTATGTTATATAAAATCATTTTCTCGGGCTTATTTTGAAATTTGAGGGTTATTAGTTTCAAAATAAGGTGGATGAAATAAGCTTATAAACATAAGCCAGAATCCAATATGCTAATAAGCCCAGAAATAAGCTCAAACAAGATCATCACCCAAACAGGCACGGTTGAATGTGGTAGGAGTTGATGGTTTGGTTGCGCATACGCACATTTAGGGGGTGTTTGTTTAAGCTTATTTTGGAGCTTATGTGATTCCATCTTATGTTTTATAGGTCCATTTTTTCTGGTTTATTTTGGAACTGATTTGCTTTTTTAAGCTTATTATATCATAATATGCTTATATAGGCTAGTAAGTTGCAAAATAAGCCGGAAATGAGCATATAAAACATAAGCCGGAATCATATAAGCTTTACTTGACACCCCCTTAATGTTTCTGATTCTCACGAGTGTTTGTTAATAGTTTAAAATCTTGCTAAATTACAATAAGTCGTTTATTGTGTTAATTGATATAAAAAGTCGTGTCATAATAATGATGATGAATACCTGAAATAATATATTCTAATAATATGGTTTCAGTTCAAAGTTATGGATGCTGAAACTATTCAAGCACTATTAAAGGCGGCTGATTCACTCAGTATTGGACACTCAGAAATACCCGATCCTAGTACCCGAAGACAGCCGCTCGTGAACTACA